>CM076581.1:469632038-470166613 GCA_034641835.2 Pinus albicaulis | reverse complement strand
AGGAATAGGAACATTCACCAGTTTACTATCCTGCATATTGAACCTTTGCAATATAGTCTCGACATACTTCCTCTAGTTTAACCAGAGCTTCCTCTTTGCCCGATCTCTCTTAATTTCCATGCCCAAAATATAGTTTGCAGCACCAAGATCCTTCATGTCGAATTTGGAGAACAGTTGGGTCTTCAAATCTTGGATAATTTCTTTGTCATTTCCAATCAACAACATATCATCCACATACAAGACCAAATAAATAACACGGTCACCAATTAATTTAAAATAAACACGGTGATCCTCCTTGCTTCTGGTGAAGCCAAGTCCCCGTATATAGGTATCAAATTTCTGATACCACATCCTTGGTGACTGTTTTAACCCATACAGAGACTTATTCAACCTGCATACCAGTTCTTTCTTACCCTTCACCATAAATCCTTCAGGTGCTTCATGTAGATCTCCTCTTCTAGATCCCCGTGAAGAAAAGTTGTCTTCACATCCATCTGTTCTATCTCAAAATCAAATGCAGCAGCAACAGATAAAAGTAATCTAATAGAAGTAACCTTGGCAACAAGAGAAAAAATATCACCAAAATCAATTCCCGGCACCTGGGAATAACCTTTCGCTACCAACCGAGCTTTGTATTTCTCCACCTTGCCTTCTACATTCATCTTCTTCTTAAACACCCATTTGCTCCCAATGGGCTTCCTTCCAGCCGGCAACTCCACCAGATCCCATGCATCATTTTTGTGCAATGATGCCATTTCATCAACCATGGCCTCCTTCCATAGTTTTCCATCCTCTGAATCTACTGCCTCCCTGACAGTTCTGGGTTCATCATCAGTTATAGTTAAGGAAAAACCTGAACAGAAAGCAGATGGACTATACCTTTATGGTTGCCTTCTTTCCCGAACTGATCTTCTCAAAGCTGGAGTTTGTGGCTCTTCATCTTCTGAGTCTTCTTCTATTGTAGAGTCTGATTCATCCTCCTTTAGCTCAAACTCTATCTTCTCAGGTTCCTTTGGTATGACTTCATGTTTAACAACATATTTCACCTCTCTAAACACCACATCTCGGTTGTACACAACCTTCCTTGTTTCCGGGTTCCAAAGCTTGTAACCTTTTAAACCATCCTTATACCCAATAAAGATGCACCTTTCAGATTTATTATCTAACTTGGTCCTTTTCTCCTTTGGAACATGTACATATGCATCACATCCAAATACCCTTAGATGTGAAAGAGAGGATTTCTTACCAGTCCATACCTCATGTGGAGTCTTATCCTCCAACGCTGATGAAGGTGATCTGTTAACTAAGTAACATGCAGTCTCCACTGCCTCTGCCCAGAATTCTTGTCCTAACCCGGTACCACTGAGCATGCTTCTTGCCTTTTCCATCAATGTTATGTTCATTCTTTCTGCAACTCCATTTTGCTGAGGTGTGTATGGAGTAGTCTTCTGCCGTGCTATACCACACTTCTTACAGAACTCTTCAAATTCCTTCTTGCAGAACTCCCCACCATTATCTGTCCTCGGTGCCTTTATCTTCTTCTCTGTCTGGTTTTCCACCAGAGCCTTAAATTCTTTAAATTTGTCAAAGACTTTAGATTTCTTCCTCAAGAAATATATCCATGTATTCCTCGCGAAGTCATCTATGAATGAAACATAGTACACAGACTTTCCCAGTGATGGAACTGACACAGGTCCAAACACATCACTGTGCACAAGTTCTAATATCTTGTTCGCCCTCTTAGCACCAGAAGGAAAACTCACCCGATTCTGCTTCCCATATACACAATGTTCACAAAAATCGAAATCCAGAGAGAAATTAGACATACCTTCTACCATACCATTTCTATGTAGTATCCGAAGGCCCTTCTCTCCAATATGTCCAAGCCTTTGATGCCATAGCATGGTCTTTTCTCCAGAGACAGCTAGGCTTTCCGCTCCATTTTCAGGAACCATAGAACTGTTACACCCATCAATAACAATGCTACCTTGTAGCTTGTACAGAGTTCGAGTTTGTACTCCCCACATTAGTACCAGTGCTCCCCGAACCATCTTGTAGGCATCTTTCTCGAACACTGTTTTTACACCTGCATCATCCATCTTGCTTACAGAAATCAGATTTCTGGCCAATGCAGGAATATGCAGAACACCAGGAAGTGTTCTAATCCTTCCACCTTGCATCTTCAGCTTGACCTTCCCACGTCCAACGATTCTGGCCTTCCTATCATCCCCTAGGAAGACATCACCACCATCATATTTCTCATACTCGCAGAACCACTTCCGATGGGGAGTGAAGTGAAAGGATGCACCTGATTCAATCAACCTTGACTCATGATCTACATGTGTATTTGAAGAAGAAGCCAAATACGCATCCCCACATTCATCCGAGGTGGTTTTTGCCTCTACAGAAGGAGCATCATCAGATCCCTTTCCTTTCTCAGGAGCTTTAGATCTGCAGTCCTTTTTGTAGTGCCCTTCCTTTCCACATTTCTAGCACACCTTTACAAACTTTCCAGGAGATTTAGATCTCCCTCTAGATTTAGATCTCCCACTCGAAAACTTATTCTTGTTTCTGTTCTGGGACCTTCCTCATACAGATAAGGCATCTCCATTTTGACCCTCCATATTTCTCCGTCTCATTTCCTCTGACAGCAAGGCTGATATGATGTCATCAAAGTTCAAGGTAGTTGTATTGCTACCTATTGCAATAACCAGAATGTCCCACGAGTCTGGTAGAGAACACAACAAACTGATACACTTATCTTCATCTGAGATTTTAATATCAACAGATGACAGCTGACTTACCACAGTATTGAAGGCATTCAGATGCTCTGTCACTGAGTCTCCATCCTTCATCCTCAGGTTATATAGCTTTTTCCTCAGGAACAATTTATTCACCAGAGACTTAGATTGGTACAAAATGCCTAGCTTGTCCCACAAGGTCTTCACTGTAGCTTCCCCAGATACATTCAACAATATTGAATCTTAGACACACAATCGTATTGTGCTCTTTGCCTTCCGATCCAGCTTCTTCCAGTCTTCATCTGACATTGTCATTGTTTTAGTACCCGAATCTACCGCGATCCACTGATCTTTATCCACCAACAAATCCTCCATCTTGAGCTTCCACAACTCAAAACTCTGACCATTAAATTTATTGATCTCTATCTTCCCGTTGCTTGCCATATTCTTTCACCACAAGAATCGATCCAACAAATCTCCACTGAACAGGGTCTACCTCAGGCCTGAGCAAAAACCCTCAGCATCAAAGGCATCCCCTTGAAGCCGAAACAGCTCTAATACCACTTGTTGTGAACCACGATTGCCGTTAGACAAAAACCTGCAGGTGTTAGTCAACGATCGCATCGCCAGAGATAAGGATACACGAAAGGCGGTTAGTCCATGTCGCGAAACACACGGGGAGTGTTGGTTTATCCAATGTCCAACAATCTCCCCCCCAACGCGAGCCGGGTGTGTATCGAACTCGTGACCTACGCTCTGATACCAAATGTAGGTTTTAACCCTGAACAGAAATTATCTACACACGAATCTTATAACAGAAAATAAACAATAGCAAGAGCATAAAACATAAAACAGATAAACACAGAGATTTTTTCCCTGGATCCCAAATCGGGACGACCAGCTTGATTTTTCATTATATTCCTTTTAGTGTTACAACACATATATATACATGCCGAAGCATACATAAACCCCAATCCATTAACCCTGGATTAGAACATAACCGTAGCTCCCTTGACCGGATCTACAAAAATACCAGGGGCTGAAAACCATTGTACCCCAAAACCATGTACAAAATCATGCACAAAACCATGGGCGCGGACTACTCACTAGAAATTAAGGACCAAAAATTTTCGTCGGGGCGCTGCCCCAGACCCTGACAGGGGGGGCTACCGCCCCCCCTATGACCCCCTAGTTGCACCCAGCACAAAGGGGGGGCTATCACCCCCCGACGCATGCTTAGTCGTGGAAAGAATATAACACATACCCAACAAGAAATTAGCCACTTCAAGGGGGAAACCTCCAATACATTACATGAATGAACATTTCTTGGCTGATACAAACTACAAAACCTCCTTTTTATATATAGGTGTCCATGGGGCCACTATGTAATCCCAATGGGGCCACAATTTAATCCTAGACGACCTAACAATAATAATTTAAGGGCACAATAATAACAATATGGGGGTTACAGGGGTGCAATAATAACAATAAGTGGGTTACACTAACAACAATACGGGACTATACTAGTAATATAGGGACCTAACACTCCCTAGGAGCAACTGTGTGGCTGCCGTAATAGGGTGAGGGCACATACATCTCTCCCTATCTCGTGCCTCCTACATGCGAACCACGTTATACTGGTCTGCCATATGTTCCTGTTGTTCCCTCTCTTCTCTCATTTGACATTGCTGAATGATTCACATATTAAATAATTTTTTTTTATTAAATGAGACATGTATATATATATATTTTTTATTTTTTTTTGAAAAAACAAAACACTCGGTGCGCCAAAAAAAATAGTCATGCATCCGTACCAGTGTGTCTGTTTTTATCACGTAGCGTCTGTGGTGTGCCTGGAAAATTTCAAGGCACCACACAACATGAAATGTACCAACGCAATGCCAAACATTACTTAATGGTCAACGGTGCAGTCGTTTAACCAACCGCACCATTAACTATGTACAAGTTCGGAGGGCATTGCGCTGACCAAACTACTCGCTCTGTGGCAGATATTTTCATCAGTGCACCACCCTCCTGGTATCATTACACAGTCAAAGGTGCATTGGTTTAACCGACCGCACCATTGAATATGTACCAGTATCGACAGGGGAGTGCATTGACTAAACTATGCACCCTGGGGCATATAGTTGAGTCAGCGCACCACCCTCGTGGCATCAGTACATGGTCAACGGTGCGGTTGTTTAAATGAAAACACCGTTGACTATGTACCAGTGTTCATAGGGCGGTGCTTTGACTAAAATATCGACCCCTGGCTTCATATTTTTGTCAACGCACTGCCCTCCCAAACTTGGACATAGTCAACGGTGCAGGCGGTTAATCGATCGCACCACCATTTATGTTTTTTTTTAAACATGGTGCTCCTTTTTGGTAATGCACCGGAACTGGTGTGGTTTATATTAGGACCAATCATGGTCTGGCTTGTAAATTTACAAGCAGCACCGTGAACCCGTGCGAGTCGAACATCTCAAGCGTACCGCATGGGGATTTTTTTTTTTTTTAAGGGTAAATTTAAATTTTTTATAGAAATATAATCTGCTACAAAGTTTAAGTATGCATAAACAAGTAAAATACATGTAAATTTGGGCATTGAGAAGGCATATTTGCTGAATAATTTGCAAAACTAAATTTTCCCACCAGTTTCCAAAATTCAAAATCGAGATGGTGGGCAATGGACGACAACAGTGCGTGCAATGGGTGCACTTATGGCAGGGCGCGTCACACAAGGGAAATTTTCACTGGTGCTTTAGAGCTCTAGAGCACTGAAGAAGTGAAAATGTAGATTTTTTGGCCGTAATTTTTTTTTTTATTTAACGCTGTTCTGGTGCACGGGATTTTGAGGCGCACCGGGCGGTTTCTTCTAAGCGCACTGGGCCTGTTTCAATTTAGCGTAGGTTTTCATGATGCACCAAGCCTGAATCTGTGTAGTGCACCAATGGGATACAGTAATGAGATGCACCGAAAGGGTTTGTATGGAGAGAATAGTGTCTCGGTGTGCTAATTTGTAGTATGCACAGGTGCTTTTCTAGTTGAATGCACCGGTGCAGTGTAGGATGAGAAACACACTGGACAAAAAACATCTGCAAAAACCTCCACCCACCAAACTCCTCTAGAAACCTCCACTACAAATAGATATCTATGCTATTTTTATATGGGGTTCCTCAAAAACATCCACCAGAGGGTCTTTTCCTTGTAGTATTTATACCATATTCAAATTGTTTTCTGGAACTATATGCTTAAGTACTTTGCTGCGACAAAAATATATACTCTAGATCTCTAAGAGAAACTTCTTTGATCTTCTCATAAAATTCAAATTATACCTGACTATAAGAAATTTCGTACACATAATGAATTTTCCTACTCAGTGCATCAATCACAGTGCGATTTTCCTTCCTTTTCAGATGTTTATTGTCAAAGTAAAACTCGTTTAAAAAAGAGGTCCACCTAGCTTAACAGGCATTTAGATTAGGTTTCTTAAAGAATCTGGTTAAAGTACTATTATCCATAGCAAGTAATGTCGCCAAACCTTTAGAGCATGAACTATCTCAGTTAGCTCCAAGCCATAGGTATAATACCTTTTCTCATGTTATTTTAACTTGCAAGATTCATTGTATATAACCTTTCCTTCGTGCATTAGCACTCCTTCTACACCCTCCTAATAGGCATATGTGCATAAATTAAATTCCTTTTCTGGGTTTGCAATTTTTAATACATGGGTTTTGTCAATAAGTGCTTCAGCTGTTCAAAACTGTGCTCGCACTCTGTTGTCCACTTGAATGTTCTTCCCTTGTTTTGTAAGGAAGTTATAGGGTAAGAAATTTTAGAAAATAATTCAATATAACAATGATAATAACCAGCCAAACCCATAAAGGATTGAATGTTTACCACATTTTTGGGAACAACCCATTCCATGATGGTTCTAATTTTCTAAGGATTTATAGCCAAGGCTTCACAGGAAATAATGTGTACCAAATATTGGATCTGGTCCTTATAAAAATAAAATTTCTTGCATTTAACATAGATTTTATTTTCTCTTAAGGTTTGTAGCATTATACTGAGATTTTCCTTATGTTCCTCCAAACTTCTCGAGTAAATAATAATATCATCAATAAAAATAAGAACTAACTTATTCAAATAAGGGTGGAAAAATCCATGCATCCTACTCATAAATTTTGTTGGGTAATTGGTGAGGACAAATGGAAAAACCATAAATTGATAATGACCATAGCGGGTTCTGAATATTTTTTTATAGATATCTTCCTATTTTATCTTATATGATGATAACTTGACTATAGGTCAATCTTTGAAAACATACTAGCACCTTTGACTTGGTAAAAAAGGTCATCGATTCTTGGAAGTGAATGCTTATTCTTAACAGTAAATTTATTCAGTTTTTGATAATCGATACATAATCATAAAGTGCTGTCTTTATTCCTCACGAATATTATTGGGGATCCCCAGGGTGACATGCTTCGGAAAATGTACCATTTTTCAAGTAATTCTTGCATCTTCATTTTAAATTCTATAGCTTAGGGATAATCATGCGGTAAAGGGATTTTAACACTGGTGTTGTTCCTGGAACCAGATCTATGGTAAAATCCATATCTCTCTTTAGGGGAAGCCTTGAAATTTCCTCTGAAAAAATGTCAAAAACTTCTTGTATGATTGGTATACTTTCCAGGGTTGTTATCTTGTATTTAGAGTTGGTGTAGTAAAATTGCATTGCATAAATCTGGAAGCCTTTCATAACACATTTACTTTGGTAGTTGGATGTGATTTGTCATAGCTTAATTGCCCTTTTAATGCCTTGAATTTCTTTCCTAATCCCCTCATAAGTAAGGAAACTGATGGTTTTTTCTTTGCCATTTACTAAGGACCAATGCTTTTCTAACGAATACATACTTATTAGAACATCATACAGTCTTACAGGAAACATATTTAAATTCAATCTAAAATATTTCTCTCCTTTTTAAATAGTACAATCTTCTACCTTAGTAGTCACCCTCTACTTTGACCCAGTTGCTAGTTGTACTAACCAAGGATTCCTAAATTTGACACTCTGCAAATGACACATCTCAAATTCTTTTAGATTGCCATAACTTAAAATTGCACTGGTGATCTGGATTTATGCAGGAACACAACAGAATAAACTTATAACTATAAATATAGAGATGCAGCAGAAATAACACTTCATTTCATTAATATCAAAGAACTAAAATTTGCTTACAAACATAATGGAAATAAAACTAGCTAGGGCGCTGGTAGCTATCTCTGAGAAGAGATGTGGCGGCTACAGGCCTCTAAACTGAGTTACAATGAGGCTCGAGGGCCTATTTATTATTGAGAAATAATGGGGAACCCTAAACATCCAAAAACCTAACCCTAGGAGATGAAGCGCCAAAACTATGGGCCCCGTTTGGGTAAATTGGTGTTTCAACTTCCCAGGGACGTAACTTTGGCATACTATCTCCGTTTGACGCACATGATACATCATTAGAAAGCTCTGTCCGAGGACTAAAAATTTCACCACAAATATCATTTTGAAATGGAATGATATTTTCTGGAGGCGTGATGCCCAAAAAAACGTCGTTTAGGGCCTCAAAACGGCTCCGGAAGTTCAGGACCCGAAAAACTGCTAAAAATAGTAAGTTATGCCGAAACTGAAAAACTAAAAAAGACAATGGTGGGGGCCCAAGTGGGATAGGTGGGTGGCCACCAATATCCACCTGGATCATTCCTCCCCCCTTAGGAAGCAATGGTCCCCATTGCATTAAGTTCCTCCATGAGATGAGGAAATTTCTGCTGAACTTGGTCCCTGGTGAACCACTTTCCTTGGTGCAGGAGTTGGCCAGCTTTGACAACCCGATACAGTTGGATCTTCTATTGGTGAGTGTTCTTGATTTGCATGTCCATGATACAATCTGTGGTGGCCTGTTCCATGCAGTCTGGGTTTAACTCTGTTGGTGTGAGTTGTTCTGCAATGTCTGAGGTGTCTAGTAGAGGTGGGAAGTAGGGATGAAGGCGATCCACATTGAAGACTGGGTGTAGACCAAGGAATGGAGGAATACTAAGCTCGAAGGCATTTTCCCCTACAGCCTTGGTGACGGTGTATGGCCCGTATCGGAGCGGGCGAAGCTTGCGGTGGGGTCCAGTGAGGCGCTCCTTCTGCAAATGTAGCCATACTTTGTCGCCCACCTGGAAGTTGTGTGGCACCCGGTGTTGATCATGGCGTTGCTTGTACTTCGCATTGGTTCTATCCAATATATCATGAACCTATTGGCGGATGTGTTGAATGTGCTCGATGAAGCTACTTTCTTTTTCAACTTTAGACTGGACATGAGCTAAATCGGCCTGAGCAGCTACAAATGGCATGGCTACGTCAATGGGACATAGTGGCTGGAATCCCAAGCCCACATGAAAGGGGATATGGCCAATTGAACCGTGGAGAGCCCTATTATAAGTATGTTGTACATAGGGGAGGCTCTCGTCCCAAGTGCGTGGATGCTTTGAATTGTACATGCACAGAATGTGTACAATCATTCTATTGACGACCTCTGTCTGGCCATCTGTTTGGGGATGGAAAGCTGTGGACTTGGTGAGCTTTGTGTCCAACATTGACCAGAGGCTGGACCAAAATGTGCTGAGGAACCTGCTATCTCGATCTGATATGATAGACTGTGGGATCCCAAAGTGCACCCACACTCATTCAAAGAAGAGTTTAGCAGTGGCTTCTGCTATGATATTCTTCTTACAGGCCGCCATAATGGCCATCTTTGAGAATCTGTCAACGACCACGAAAACACAGTCATTTCCATTCTTAGTAGAAGGCAGGCCCGACATGTAATCCATGGAGATGGATTCCCAAGGTCAACTAGGGGTAGGCAGTGGAGTATATAGGCCTTGCTTCTTGATGGTCGGTTTGGCAATGCAACAAGCAGTGCAGGATCTGATTTGCTTCTTGACATCCTTTCGAAGGTTCGGCCAATAGAAATACTTCTGTAGTATTGCTACTGTTTTCTCGACCCCAAAATGCCCAGCGACTCGACTGTAGTGTGCTTCCCATATCATCTTGGCATGCTCACTTGAAGGAACACAAAGGTGTCCCAGGTGACATAAAATAGCATCTTGGAGGTGAAAATTTGGAACTTGCATACCCCCCAAGAGTGCCTTGTAAGTGTGGCCAAATTCTAGGTCTCTCTCATAGAGAAGCGGCCAATCAGAAGTCTCATGCCCACAAGAGTTGAGCACGGTGGTGAGCACCACGATTGGTGGTCGGCTGAGACAGTCTGCAACATTATTGGTGCTACCTTTCTTGTACTTGATATTCAAATGAAACTGTTGCAGATATGTGGACCACTTCTGATGGCGATCATTCTGCAACTTCCCTTGTGTCTGTATGAACTGCAGGGGCCGGTGGTCTGTGTGGATGATTGTTTCCTTCCCCAAAATGTAATGCTTCCATTGTCGACAATCTTGCACAATGGAATACATTTCTTTGTCATAAGTGGGATACTTGCGAACTGTGTCAGACAATGTCTCACTGTGATATGCCACTGGATGTCCCTGTTGAGTAAGAACTACCCCAATAGCATAGTCAGAGGCATCTGTCTCGATCTCAAATGGCTGCTACAAGTCTGGTAAGGTGAGCACTGGGGCAGAACAGAGGCAACTTTTCAATTCTTTGAATGCCTTCTATTGAGGTTCTGACCAAAAGAATTTTTCTCTCGCTCCTCCTTTGGTGACTTGACTCAAGGGCCAAGTGATATGAGAGAATCCCAACACGAATCTATGGTAGAAATTAGCAAGACCCAGAAAGCTGCGAAGCTCTGTTATAGTAGTCGGGGCTGGCCAATCCCGAATGACTTGGATCTTGGCTGGATCCACATGCACCCCCTTTCATCAATAATGTATCCCAGATATTGAACCTGGGTCATGCCAAAAGTGCACTTCTCCAAATTGGCACACAACTTGTGTTGCCGCAGTGTTTGGAGGACTTGTGGGATGTGGTGAAGGTGCTCTTCCCAAGTCTGGCTGAAGATCAGAATATCATCCAAGTACACCACTACAAATGAGTTGGTGAATGGCCGCAAGATGTCATTCATCATCCTCATGAAGGTGGCGGGAGCATTCGTCAACCCGAAAGGCATGACCAGCCATTCGAAAAGGCCTTCCTTGGCTTTGAAGGCAGTCTTCCACACATCGGAGGGTTCAATTGGTACCTGGTGATACCCAGACTTCAGGTCGATCTTGCTGAAATATTTTTCACCTTTGAGTTGGTCTAGAAGGTCATCAATCCGTGGGATTGGGTACCTATTCCGGACAATGATCTTTTTCAGCGCTCGATAGTCAATACAGAGTCTCCACGTCCCATCCTTCTTCTGTACCAACATGATCGGGCTCCCACAGGGCGATGAACTTGGTCTGATGTGACCTTTCTGCAACAACTCCTGAATCTGCCTCTTGATTTCATCATTTTCCAGAACAGAGTGTCGATAGATCGGTCCATTGGGTAGTGGCGCACCTGGGGTCAGATCAATCGGGTGCTTGACCTGGCAGTGCAGAGGAACCCCTGTGGGTGAGGTGAAGATGTCCCCGTGCTCCTCCACGACCTTATCCATTTGTTGTTGTCGTGCAGAGGGGCCCTGTCTGGAGGTCGTGGCCACAGTCTTCTTCTTGCCCTGGGGGCGGATCATCAGGAAAACGAATTTCCTGGTTTGGGAAATGAGCTTACTGCATTGTTTTGCAGTAACTAAAGAGATAGTCGTATGAGGTGGTACCTCTGGTATCATGTACAACTTATTTCCCAAAGTAATAATAATAGCACGAGGTCGAGACTCATACACAGCATGACGCTTCCACAAGTATGGTTGTCTAATAATACATCAGAAACATCAATAGGAGCAACGTCACACAATACCTCATCCGTGAAGGGCTTGATGCTATAGGAAAGGCGGCACTGCTGGCTGACGCGGAGATCTCGTCCTTGGTGAAGCCACCCGATGGTGTATGGATGTGGGTGAGCTGTGGTCGGCAAGCCCAACCGCTTCACGGCGTCTGCTGAAATGAGGCTCTTTTGGCTCCCATTGTCGACAATGAACTGTACAGGGGAGCCCTTTACCCACATCTGGGAGTGGAAGAGACGTTCCTCCTCCTCTGGATCTTCCGGTTCCTCCTTCTGGACCTTTGTAGTGGCAACAGTGGCGTTGGGCTCCGCATTAATAATCTGTTTCCCTTTTTCATTCCCCTTTTCAGGTTCTGATTCGGAGTCGGAGCATGCATCTGACTCAGAAGCCCTCATCTCGGCCACTAGCGACTGCTTGGCCCGACACTCACTTGTGTTGTGAGTGGAGCTCTTATGGAACTCACACCACTTTCCCGTGTCCTTCTTTGGCTTTGCGGTGCTATTCTTTTCTTGTGGCTTTGACGGGTTGTCTTTAGCCGCCATGCCTTGGCTCTGTCCTTTGTTCTGCAGTTTGGAAGCACCTTTCCCTTGCTTTTGATTCGTAGATCCAAAGTCTCGCTTCTTATGTTTGAATTTCTGCTCAATCTTGGCAGCATACCGGTATGCCGTACCAAGCGAGGAGATGTCGAGGAACTCCATTTCCTCCTGAATGTATCTGTGCAGACAGCTGCGATACTTTAGCACCAAATGTTTCTCTGAATCTTTGATACCCAACTTTGTGCGCAGGGTATGGAACAGATTCGTCGGCTCATGCACATCTTGATCCCTTTGTTGTTGCAGCGTGGTCCATTGTATGTACTTGTCCTCATAGCTCCCCACAGGATAGTACTGTTCCTTGACGGCGTCTCGGAAAGAATTCCAAGTTGGTACGGCCGAGAACAGAGAGGGTTCTGTCTGGTCCTTGTTTTCACAGTAGGTTTCCCACTAGTCCTTAACATGGGGGGTAGCTTTAAGGAGTGCAAAAATAATCTTCTCTCGGTCTGAAAAGTCATGAACAGAGAAATATCCTTCCAATAGATTCAACCATCTATCTACGGAATCTAAATCTATTTGACCCTCAAATATGGGAATGTCAAAATTTACTTGTACCTTAAAAGGAGTCGCACCTCCAGAGTGGCTTCTGGATGCAGATGTGTCGCCGGTGGGCAGCCGTTGAAGGATCTGAGCAAAGTTATCCATCATCGTGTTCCTTTTTTTTTCGAGGGCCTCCTCGAGAAATATTTTGATAGGATCTCCTGCTCCCTCATCTTTCTTTTCATCCCCCATGGGTGTCCGTCGAGGTTTGCGAGGCTGATCTTGCAAAGGTTCCACCAGATCAAGCCCTAGCTCCTTATACCCTGACCTCGTTGGGGACATGCAAAGAAGGATCGAGAAAAAGCAAACCGCTCTGATACCACTGATCCGGATTTATGCAGGAATGCAACAGAATAAAAATATAACCATAAATACAGAGATGCAACAGAAATAACACTTCATTTCATTAATATCAAATAACTGAAATTTGCTTACAAACAGAATGGAAAACTAGCTAGGGCGCTGGTAGCTATCTCTGAGAAGAGATGTGGCAGCTACAGGCCTCTGAACTGAGTTAAAATGAGGCTCGAGGGCCTATTTATTATTGAGAAACAATGGATAACCCTAAACATCCAAAAACCTAACCCTAGGAGATGAAGCGCCAAAACTATGGGCCCCGTTTGGGTAAATTGGTGTTTCAACTTCCCAGGGACGTAACTTTGGCATACTATCTCCGTTTGACGCACATGATACATCATTAGAAAGCTCTATCCGACGACTACGACTTTCTCCATGAATATCATTATAGAACAAAATGATATTCACTAGAAGCGCGATGCCCAAAAAACGTCTTTTAGGGCCTCAAAACGGCTCCAAAAGTTCGGGACCCGAAAAACTACTAAAAATAGTAAGTTATGCCAAAACTGAAAAACTGAAAGAGACAATGGTGGGGGCCCAAGTGGAATAGGTGGGTGGCCACCAATATCCACCTGGATCAAAGCATTTTCCAATATTTCCTCTTGCTTTTTGAAATGATTCTCATACTCTCGATGATCAAAAGACTTACAAGTATGCCACATATTTTCATCAAACTCAAAGGATGTAACATGATTATCATAAATAAACTCCTTTTGGGTTTCATTTTCATCCAAGAGAGAGGATATCCTTTCTTCTTGGTGATGAAAGGTATCGTCATGAAGGGCCTCTAAAATTTCCTCATCCATGAACTCATCATCTTCATAATAATTCTCCAAATATTCAATAAAACTCACAGAGTGTTTACAGCAGTCTTTGACCAACAATAAGGAGGGATGACACTCTTTATACATCTCATAAAATGTAACATGGAAATCAGCAAGAGAATATAATGAACCATTTGGCAACCTTTCATACCAAGACCATGCTTTTCCTTCTAAAGTGGCGATAAACATCTTCATGAGACAATCCTCAGGGAACTTAACCTTAAGACTGTGTACATGCATATGGAATCTAACCAAATGAAGAGAAGAATTGTCTTTCTTTTCATCTATTAATATAGGAAGATCAGTTAACCATTCAACCTTTGGCATAGGATTTGGAAAACCAGGGATGCGAGACCGATTCATAGGGCCATACCTAGCATTTATTCTTGTAATGGAACTCATTTTGAAACTTCATCAAGCTACTGATATTCAAGCAGTGGAGTCACCTTCCAATTGATTATTTGATGTGTGGAGTCACCAAGGTATATGCAGCCTCGGAAATATTCCTAAGCTCCTGCTACCTTCAAAAGTTCAGCTTCAAAATCTCAGGAAATTATAATCTTTAGACTCCTGGTAGATGCACCAAAATGTTATCACAAAATCAGACCTGATAAGGCTACCAATCAAGTTAATCTTATGTAACTATTTTTGACCAATCTTTTGATTGAGGCTTGGCCTCCTCAACCTGAGAGGGCTCTCTCAAGGGTTTATGATTTCTGATAGAAATATAGATGGCTAACACTATGTGGGGTAAAAAACAAAAAATGATATAAGTTGGTTGTAAATCACATTAGCAAGTGCACATTGGGCTTATGGAGTCATAATAGCTTCAATAAAACCAATCAATCTACTTAGCATGGAAGTTGAGGCATGTTAGAGTTTTAGTCAAAAGATAGACATGTGAAACAGTTGAAACACAGTCAATTTTCCTACATAGGAAGTCAGAGCATCAAGGATGAATTCTGAGTAAACATAAGCAAATACCACTACAATAGATAGTAAAAGGATGCAATAGAACAAATACACACTAAAACTCTATATGAATCTCAAGTTCGCTAAGTAAAATTCTCTGTATTAAAGCTGAAAACAGTCACTTACAGTAAACACAGTCTTTCTTGTTAAAAATGTTCAACCCTCTCTAATTCGACTCCTTGATCTTTTATAGATCATTTAAATCATAATATAAGATTATCCTCTGCTAGATACATCGAATTCCTATCTTTGACACCTATCCTAACCATATAACACGGTATTTATTACGAAGACAACTGTAAACCTAATACAGAGTCCTATTACAAATAGAATTAGAACTCTTTAAATCTACTCATAACAACCTCATTTAAAAATTATTACATCCTTTGCCACCTATATCTCCATAAAGTAAAATCCTGATGATGAGCTTCAACCTGTTATGACCATAATGCTGAT
Organism: Pinus albicaulis; assembly: GCA_034641835.2. Taxonomy (NCBI): domain Eukaryota; kingdom Viridiplantae; phylum Streptophyta; class Pinopsida; order Pinales; family Pinaceae; genus Pinus; species Pinus albicaulis. Next base: position 470,151,209 of record CM076581.1, on the reverse strand, counting down.
GATGTTGATCTCCTGCAAACTAGGAAACTGTTCCCCTGTTTTTTAGGCTTAAGATTATTTAGGTTCTTTAGACACTTTGAACACTATGAACTCATAACTTTGAGGCTATTTTATGTCAGGAACTATAATATCATATGTCCAAAATCATCCCTAGGTGCCATCTGTGCAAAATCAACTTCGAACTCTCCCAAATAATGAAAATAGACTTGTGCTACGAAAGCAGCACAGTTTCGTAACGCAGTGTTTTTACCCATTTTCCTTCAAAATTTTGTTTCTTACCTTTTGGATTCTATTCATATTCACTTAACACATCCTCCTTAGAATTTTCAAGCCAAAATATACGAGTCTGCCCTTCAAAAATTGATAAAGAAAGGGTGAAAATGCTGCTACAGCAGTTTCATAGCGCATTTCACCCTTTTTTCACTATTTGCGCTACGAAATTGCTAAGTGAGTAGTTTTTTTAGGATTTTATTCAAAAATTAAACCAAAATTTGTCCAAACCTTCAGAAATTCATTGGTTTCTTCTAGAAAAATAGCCATATAAACTAAAGCACCATTTCATGAAGCTTATTCTTTATTACCCATTTGATTTTACCTTTGAATTTTTCACTCTACACCTTGGTTTTTTGGTCCATCATGAGACAGTTTCAATTGCAGCTCCAAATCCTCCACTTGGCCTCTTAGCCTTCTATTACTGGCTCTCAAATGAGCATTAATCACTCTGATAAATCTTTCTTCTTTGATAGCTGGCACTATCCATGTGAAAAACCGCTTTGCAGCACTTGGAATTTTAGACCTAGAAACAGTTTGACCTTCCCAAATAGCCTTCATTGTTTTAAATTTTGTTTTCTCAATGATGTGCTTTCTGGCCCTTTTATTCATCTAAGCAATCTCTTGTTTTGTTGATGTCAATTTCTCCTCAAGCCTTTTATACTTTTTCAATTCTTCTTTTTCCTTCATTATTCTGCTAGCTGCATGCTCTACTGTTGGTGATGAGAGGTCAACCACCCCTTTAGGTACTTTGACTATCTCAATAGCTTCTTGGACATCCTTACTATGCTCTTTGAGATTTTTAGGATGCCTAGTCAAAGGCTTCCTATCTTGGAAGACAAAGGCGACATTCAAACCTTCAAATTCCAGTTTCTTTGCTGATTTCACTTTTTTTCTGTTTGTTTTCATTTATTCCAATAAAATCAGCTTGCATAATAGGTGACTCCTCTATATCAATTGCATGTAATATGTCATCTAAGTTTTCTTTCATCACTGAGCTGTCATATGAACCTAAAACAATTTTTTTTCCCTTTGAAGCTATTGCTTGGCTTCTTGTCACTCTCTGGATTTCCTGCTTGCTGGCCACTTGTTTTTGTTTAGCCTCTTTGACACTTTTTAATCTCTATTTTGTAGGTTAGGGAGTTTCTACAACAAGTAATAGTGTCTTCTTTGTTCTATTTTCAACCTGTTTCCTTGGTTTCAACTTTACAAACCTCTTTACTTTAGTAACCACTGGCTGACTGGATTTTGCTACTGGTGGTGAAGGATTCCCTTTGATTTTAGGGTTCCTAGCTGGGGTTAGGGTTTCTATTTCAAATCCATTCATAAAAAAAAAGGAATATTAATCCCTATTAATTTTTTGAAGCTCATTCAAAACCAATATCTTTATCAAACCATGGTGAAAAAGAGATGTTTCACAGCCATCAGATTTGGCTTAGACTTTGTCAGCCATTTTGGCAAGACTTCTATGCAAGTAAAATGGAAAATCTAGTGATATCATACCTGTGAAATGTAACAATAGCTTGAAATGATAAGTGTAAAATTTATGGTACTTTCCTTCACATGTAAAGTATCTTTGAATATTAAAAAGCAGCTTTGCATAGTTGTCCTTGATACAGCTTCTAAGTATTGCATTGTTCAGGTCCATATCAACATATTCAAGTTTCATAAATTCCTTGCATGGTTCCATGTAAAACCTAAAACATTTAAACCAAGATTCCTACCCTCTTGGTATCTTTGTCACAGAAGCTATGATCTCAGGTGTGACTGGCACATTTATCATTCAAATTTTCGTAGTGGTTCCACTGAAGCGTAAGGCAAACGCCTTTGACACCTGAGTGTGACCACCCTATATTTTTTCACAAAACTGGAGACAACCTTCTTTGGTGAAAGCCTCCTTCACTATTTGATCTTCAACTAAAGCCTTCACATTTTCAGGTTCATATCTTAGACAATGTCCTCCTTTGTGAATTTTCTTCTCATCTGCCATGCTTCTTGGAAAAACCTGTGAGCTTCTCTAGAATATGTAAAACAACCTCACTTGATTAAAAGAACAACCTTTCTTGATTAAGATATGAAACAACCTCACTTGATTGAATGAAAAACCTTGCTTGAGAGTGGTGAAGGTTTCCTTTGCATAGAACAACCACAAACTTATCTTAACTGTTTCAGAGCTCATACAGTTGTGTGAAGGTAAATGAATCAAAGATGACTCAATTAGGCAAAAATTCGAATTTGAGATGTCACCTCATGACTAAATGATGCTTCATTGATATCCTATCATGACTATGATGACTGTAGGGCGGGTAAGTACATCGAATCTCGTAACTAATTGACTCAACATACCCCTATCCTATCATTCCCCAACTGAATCTGATAGATTTTAGCTTATTTGACACGACAACTAGGAAACCGCGCTTTCGTAGCACTCACAGTGTAATTTTAGCATTTTCCACTACAAAAGTAGCAGTGCTTTTGTAGTGCAAAACCCATTTTTTAAACTAATGGCATTACGAAATGGTGGATTCCTGGCTAATTGTAGAAATTTATCCAAAAACTTAATTGAATGACCCTTAAATGAAAAATGTGAATATTTGACCATGGAATGGACCTCTTAAAGACCTTATTTGAATTCAGATGATGAACACTAAACCTCTAAAAGTTATAACCTACCCTTAACCAAACTTAAAATGACTTTCAGACCTTTTTAAGACCATGATCAAAAGCATATTTGACATACAATGTTTTGAAAAAAAATTTGGGGTGATAACACAAGGCATGACACTTTGTTTTGGTCGCAGAAATGATCCTCCAATGTGTGGGATTGGGATTGTAGGGACAGTGAAAAAATGTTGTGTAACACACCAAAACATCAATTTTGGGATTCGTGGTGGATAGCATATGCACTTGCGAATTAGAAGTAGGATCTGTAGCAACCATATGTGTTTCCAAGTTCGGAAAAGGATTTGTCAACATTGTAGATGCGACAGAAGTCTTAAGAAGCCTTGGGACTTCCTAGCGGTGAGGAAAATCTTGCGTAAAATGCTCCTCATTACCTATCAAGCAAGGGTAACGAGGTTTCCAAAAATAACTGGATGAATCAGATGATTTCTCCTGTGGGGGTGAATTTGCATTTCTTCTTGTCTTTCCCCTTCTTCCTATTTCCTGGTTGCTTATCACTTTTGCCTTTGTCAGATGACATGACATGGATTTCAGAAGAAGACGTAGGATCAAATGAAATAGGGTTTTGATTTGAAACATCAAGTGTAGGACCAAATAGTCAACTTGCTGTCGGAGCGCTAACAGAACCAATCACACCATCACCAGCATGAATGTCCTGACTAGATGGAGCAGGAGGAACAATAAAATTTGGTCACGACGCATTTGGAATATTCTCGTAGAGCATGCCAGACTGAGTGTAAATCATATCCAAATACTGGGCACGATAAATGACTTGCTCTTCAGTGACAACATCGCCTTTGGCCACATCCTCGGTGATAGATGGCAACAAGAACTTAATAAACCACTTAGCTAAAATTTGATTAGGAAAAAATGTTTTAACTGTTCAATAACGACGATGCCACTCATGTATATGATCCGCTATATGAGTAGCAGTGGTCTGTTTAAAGCTGGTCAAAATTTTTGTTCCAGTTTCATATCTGATGGGTAAGTGGGTTACAAAATTAGTGGCTAAAGCTGTAAAGTTATCAAACGAAGCTCGTGGAAACTCAATGTACAACTTCACATCCAGACCAGTAAGCACTCACTGGAAAAGATGCAATATAATAGAATCATCATTTAAGGAGTTTGATGAACACCATAAATGATAAGTCGTGACATCCATAGAGGGATCTTCTCTAGAATTTCTATTGAATTTTGGAATGTTTGAGGGTAATTTATGTGGAATCACCAACTACCAAGGTAAATAATGAATGGGATCATTGGTGAGCCGATTTAAATCTAGTAACTCTAACATTGCAACAAATGGCAACTGTCGATTAAGGTCAGGTTGGGCATATCCAAGATAATATGGAATATCCTAAGCAACAGGCCTTTGCATACCAACAAATCGATTCTGTTGTTGGTGACCCAGATAGGGGTAGGCTTGCTGACCAGGTCCTAGATAAGCATGATACTGTGGGAATGTTTGTTGTGGATGCCATGGTATCTGATAAAATGGTTGCCCGCCAAGATAATTCGGACCTAGTTGTGAATAGACAGGGCCAGTAGAAGCCCATGACAAAGGTAAACTAGCTTGCGGTTGTGAAATTCCCGTTATAGATGATTTTTTAATACCAGCCTGGAAAGACGGAGTTTGTAGACCTGAAACTTGAGGGTTAGGGGTGGAAGGACGCGCTTGTGTAGACTGACCAATAGCCATAGAAGAAATTACAGGCATAGTAGGCATAGATGCAACAGGTTGAACTGGTTGATATTGATACACAATCATTTGCGGCTGAATAGGAAAAGTAGGCTACCATTGGCAAACATGAATTCCAACATATGATGGACCTAAATACAACGGAGTATTGCCATATGGACAGAACATCTGTGGCCCCCTAGCATATGGAGTATAGGGATATTGCACATACTAACTTTCATATGATGGGTATCCAGCAGATACTGAATAAGATGGATGATAATTGGATGGACCAGCCTGATATTGAGGGTCAGGCCATTCGGTACTCGTAATAGATGAAGCAGATATAATTCTAGACGATGACATGGGCAAAGTCCATGAACTAGAGGAGACACCAGAGTAGGTTCCATTTAAAGCCTGGTAACCCAGTGGGACGGATGGACCACCATAAAGATGTTCCTCGGGTGTCATCAAAAACATCGAAGATGAAGCAATAGTAGATGATGTCACTGTTGTAACAGATGGTATAGTCTGGGATGCTATCTCTTCATGGTTAAATAACCCAGCAAATACTCTAACGAATCTATGGGAACTTGAGAGTGAAAAGGATCAACAGAGGCAGAGTAGCTCAAACGAGGAAAAGATTGATATAAATGAAGCCCCAACCCAAAATGAGTGGGAGTCGAAGGGGTTGTCTCTTCCTGAAGTTATTCCTCTATCGAAATCAAACCAGGTGGAAGCACTTCACCGTCAGGCCCGAGATAAATTTCAGGCGGTAAACTCTGCGATAAAGAGGAAGAATCGACGGTTACAGATGGCTGAGGATTAGACGGTTGCACCGGAACAACTTCTTGTTGTTCGACTTGGGGATCAACTATTGGATCGACTTCCAGTTGAAAAAATTATGGTTCAGGATTTACCATTTCACTGGATTGAATTTTAGTGTCCTCGGGTAACTGTGAGATTTATGTCTCGATAGTAGCAGATAAACTGAGATCAATAAAAAAGACTCAAGACTCGATACTCAAAGGATCATATGTCTCTGGTATATCATATGATGTAGCACCAAGAGTTCCAAAGGTACCAGACTCGGTAGGGTGAGTGCGCCTTCGTCTACTAGGAGTAGCTTATGGCGGTAACTGAGTTTTATTCGCTGTCGTACGCGAATGACGGGGAAGGGGTTGATCTTCTTCCACGATTTCTAATTGATTTTATACAAAAAACAAATAAACAAAAAGAGGGTGATTGAAGCAACAAAAATGTATGATTGTTGACTTTAATTGTAAAATACACAAGAGGTATTTGTAATAATAATTTATTAATATATAAAATGTATATGTGATGATAAAATGTTACAATGAGGGCCTGCTTATATAGCTATGTAGGTGGCCTTTCATGACTGGGCATGTCTTTTAGACGTGCCTTTTCACTAACTTAATGACTACTTAACATAATCCTTATTTGACTATTAATAATTATATTTATTTTTATTTATTCTATTTATACTATTTGTTATGAATTATATTCATAACATTGCCTCCTTCTTCGAAAAGCTTTGTCCTCAAAGCTATATTCATTTTGTGCTTATCACCTCGTCAAATATAACTATAACTTCACGTTACTGGTACCTCGTCTTGCATGATTTTGTGGGTGATATTGTATTGAATTTAGCGTTATCATTTTTATTTCTAAATAACTCAATAACTAATTTTTTTTATTTTTATTTTTATTATTAAATTTTTTTTAATATAAATTATTTATAATTTATATAATTAAAAATTATATTAAAAATTATATCAATTCTTAAATTATAATTATAATTGACCTTATATTCGAATAGTTCCACTGTAAGTTTTAAAACGTCACACCATATCTGCCGTGTCTATGTATTGACATTGTTACACACTAGAATGTGGGTTGAGCGAGTCGTGTTGACTGAGTGTATTGGACAGTACGTGGCAACATGGACGGGGAGGCTGCCTCTGGTGTCGTGGATGTGCTTAGAAAACGGATCCTTGGCAAACATCTGTGACAATGTTGGGTTGTGTGTATGAGATGATGACTAGCAAGAATTGGTCAGCAGCGAGCAGGAGGGGACAGGACAATGGAAATGGGTGTGACGGCGGGTGGTAGCAAAATTTTAGTGGTGGGGAAGGTCGTGGGACGTTGAACATAAACATCGAGCCCAACGCCATGATTTATAAGCACCGGACCTGACATATTTGTGACAGAGGCTGCCACCACCTACGCAATGCCGGTGTTGCTACATTTCCGGTGAGCTTTAATGCTCAGATGCCTCACGAAATTGGGAGGGAATCTCACGATAAGGGGCGCGGATGCCGAAGCTTCACGGAAGGCAGCCCCGTTCAAGAGTCCCTTCCACAAGTAACTCCTGGATTTTGACCTCTTGTATTTCGCAGAGCCTGAGGGATCTACCTGACACTCGAAGATCGGTGGTGCTCTCGCTTGGCCTTCAACCTGTTCTCCCATGCACGCATTTGCCATGGACATGGATGGTACAATTTCCAGACCACGCAACTCAAGATTTATGGCAGCCAATTCATTCAAATCTTCCTCCCTAGCATTGTTTATCACTATATAGAAGCCGGGGAACTTAGCATTATCTTCATGTTGTCTGAAATATGGTTTAAGTTTGCTAATAGGGACATCACACTTTTCATCATTAGAATGAGTAATCTTCACATCTTCATCAATGTCTTCTTCAACATCTTCCTCATTGTTATGGTATTGTTCATCTTCTTCTTTTTCTTCTTCCATATTATCTTCATTTGAATCTTCATCTTGATATATATCAGCTTCATCTTCTCCACCATCCTGATTGATATCTTCTTCATATTCATCATTATGATCAGCATCTTCTTCCTTATTATGGATTCCTTCATAAATTTTGTTAAAACGGGTTGTAGCTTCTGCACATGACTTTTCTAATTGTTGGATCTTTTCTTGAATTTTTTTAATCTGCTCACTTTCTTCAGGATCTACACGTAATGGCACATTGTACGGTAAACTATGTTCATAGGCTCGTAAACAACGTTCATAGGCTCATAAGACTATATTGTGAGACATGGCTCTGATACCACTAAAGCAACAAAAGTATATGCTTGTTGAATTTAATTGTAAAATACACAAGAGGTATTTATAATAATAATTTATTAATATATAAAATGTATATGTGATGATAAAATGTTACAATGAGGCCCTTATTATATATCTATGTAGGTGGCCTTTCATGACTGGGCATGTCTTTTAGACGTGCCTTTTCACTAACTCAATGACTAATTAACATAATCCTTATTTGACTATTAATAATTATATTTATTTTTATTTATTCTATTTATACTATTTGTTATGAATTATATTCATAATAGTGATGCTAGGCAAAAGGTCTACCAAGTAATTGTGAAGTGCAATATACTGCCTTAGTAAACCAAGGACTTATTATATGTGTAGGAAATCTCCTCGAATCCTATGTTCGGTGTATCAAAGGTACAAGGCGACTGACTCGGTTACCTATGTACGGTAAGCAACCTAAATTTTTCCTCCCAAATATATGCGAAGGTACATGGAGGCCTAATCTGTATTAGCGTTGTCTAATGCGAAACCGCACAGTGAGAGCATACCCTTATACTCTTCGTACTAGAACGCCACCCGATATACCCAAAAGTACATGGACCAGCTCCGATATACTTACATACATGGAATGAGGTATCACACTCGAAATGTATCATAGACAATTAATGACAACTGCTATGTTTAACGACACCGGAACACGTCTTCTAACCTAGACCTCTAAATGTTATCGTTAAAGTTACAATGCTTCCTTAGACAAATTCAGATGAATTTTATGTTGATCTTTATTATCAGTTTGTCTTTCAGGTTGATCATGAGATGTATTTAACATTCCTAGAATGAAATTAGAATGATAAGCATTCATTTTGAACTGATTTTCAACAATGAAAAACTAGCTACTAGCGATATAGAAATCATATTGTTTGCAATCATTAATGATCACATCTAAATGCAATTTTTACTTAAACTATTCCTTAAGCAACACTCAAAATCCCTATATGCAAATGTGCATTTTTCTTTTCAATTTCCTTTAAGTTTATATGAACGAAAAATAAACTGATGCGCAATCAATCACTCAAAACTTTTAAGAGAAACGAAGACTGAAACGACAATTCCTCTTTTCAAAAATAATGAATTGATAAAATGTAAAATTTAACTTTGAAACTATTCAACAATGATAAAGAAAGCACAAAGAAACATTGATCAAACAAATCCAAAGTGAGGCAAGAAGAGTAAAGGAAAATTGGTCTCTAGAGGCAATTAATCACTCAAAACTTCAGCAAGCAAACATTTACATGAATTGGAAAAATACAAAACAGGTAGATTTTAGTTCGTCACAGGGGAAACGTAGCCCTGAGTAGGAGACAATGCATTGCAGAGCAATATCCCTAAGCCAACAGTGCTATGTAGAGCACTGTTTCAAGACCAACAATGCGTTGGTGGCAGAGGATTCTCTGAAAAAGCAAGCAAATACACTAATTTTTCTAAGACACATTCAAATGACTGAAAATAAGTAAGTAAAGTCTACTAGATGTTGGTGGAGAAGGAAAAAACCACTAGGGATAATCCATCGATCCCTAGTATGGTCACCAATTTTTTTTATGGAAATACAAATCTACAGATAATTATGTTTTCCCTAAGTGTGGTGGTGCATGTAGAACAAAAGAAAGAAATATATCTGACATTTTCCTTAAAATGAATAGATAAAGGGCGAAAAACCTTCTTGTAACATGTTCGCTTTCCTTCGCCTCCCTTCATCGCTTTCGTCTCTTATTGGGTGTGGAGCCTGATTATCTTGTTTATTTTGTATCACAGCATTGGACCCCTGTACCTTAATGGGGGTGGCAATGCCGCCCGTAATTAAATGTTGCCTGGGGGGTCTATGGGGGGGGAAACTGCGACTTTATGGCACCCCCCCAGTGGGGGGTTTCGAGGGCAGCACCCCCAAAGCTAAAAACATATGTAAAATTTCCTTGTAAAAGTATAGTAATTTCTAGTTAATCTGGGTCATTCATTAGGCGGATGATCTGACGGTAGAAGTTATGTTTAGTTTAGGGTTTTTTTCCCTAGAAGGAAACCCTTTGCTTGTATGAGGGTATTGTATTGCGGCTGTGTATTGTATGTGTATTCTCGGAGCGAGAAATAGATAGGGAGACTGTGAGAGAGAACAGAGGATATTACAGTGGATCTGTTGTAGGTTGTGTCTCTTCATTTTGCTGGATAATAGTAAGGAAGGACTGGCTGTTCGAGGTGGATGTAGCCCAAACTGGGTGAACCACATATATCTGTGTCTCTCTGGTTTTATGTGTTTTGTGTGCTTGTGTTTTCCACATATTTTATGTGTTTCATTGCTCTGTAATATTTATTTTTCTAACAACTGGTATCAGAGCCGAAGGTCTATTTGGCTGATAAACTCGCAAGAAAGAAGGGTTCCTGGTTTGAGTGGGAGCAATGGCAGAAGATGGTAAATTTAGGGTCGAGAAATTTAATGGCCAAAGCTTCCCGCTGTGGAAGATGCAGATGGAAGATTATCTGTATCAGAAAGATCTGTACCTACCATTGAGCAGAAAAACAAAGAAGCCGACAACTATGATGGATGCAGAATGGGATATTCTTGATAGAAAGGCACTCGAAACAATACGGTTGTGCCTCGTAGTGTTAGTAGCCTTCAATATTTTGAAAGAAACAACAACAGAGGGTTTGATTGAGGCATTGGCGAAATTATATGAAAAACCCTCGGCCTCAAACAAGGTATTTCTTATGAAACGTTTATATAATATGAAGATGTCGGAAGGTGGATCTATTGCAGAACATTTAAATGATTTTAATACAGTTATCAATCAGTTAAGTTCTGTAGGGGTAAACTTTGATGATGAAGTTAGGGCTCTTTTATTTCTGTGCTCATTGCCAGAAATATGGACGGGTTTAGTTATGGCCATTAGTAACTCTATCTCTGTATCTAGTACTTTAAAGTTTGATGATGTTGATGGTGCTATCCTTAGCGACGAAATGCGATGGAAAAGCTCCAGTGAGACATCGGGTAATGCTTTGAGTGCAGAGTCTAGGGGAAGAAAAATGGAAAGAGGAAAGAGCTCAGGATATCGCAGTAAATCAAGGAAAGGAAGATCCAAGTCTAGATCGGGGATAGTGTGCTAGAAATGTGGAAAGAAAGGACACCTAAAGAAAGACTGTAGATCTCGGAAGGGAATTGAAGGAGACACGCATCAAGAAAACAATCATGAAGAAAATGTGACAGGTGATGTGTTACAAGATGCTTTAATTTTTTATTTCGAAAATGTTATTGATTCTTGGGTTGTAGATTCAGGGGCCTCATTCCATGCCACACCTGATAAGAAATATTTTCATGACTATGTTCAAGGAGATTTTGGACAAGTCTGTTTGGGTGATGATAAACCCTGTAAAATTGTTGGAATGGGTAAGGTTCTTGTAAAACAACAGAATGGAAACCAATGGTTATTAAAGGAGGTAAGGCATGTTCCAGATATGAAGAAAAATCTGATTTCAACAGGGCAATTAGGCGGTGAAGGTTGTGTGACAAATTTCACAGATAAAACTTGGAAGGTCACCAAAGGAGCCTTGGTAATAGCAAAAGGCAAAAAGGTTGGTACATTGTATCTATGCAATGGTATTTCTAACTTTGTTAATGATTCAACTTCCAAAGGAGTAGATGCAGCATTATGGCATCATAGGCTTGCACAAATGAGTGAGAAGGGGATGAAGATTCTTCACTCAAGAAATTTTTTGCCAGGTTTGAAGAATGTTGATTTGGATCTTTGTGAGAATTGCATTTATGGAAAACAGAAGAGAGTCAGATTTCTCCGAGTTGGGAAAGAAAAGAAGAGCAAAAAATTATAGCTTGTGCATAAAGATGTATGGGGACCTGCTCAGGTATCATCTCTTGGTGGCTCTCGTTATTATGTTACTTTTATTAATGATGCAACTAGAAAAACTTGGATTTATTGTATTCAGAATAAATCTGATGTATTTGATACTTTCAAGAAATGGAAAGCTTTGGTTGAGATTGAGACAGGAAATAAGTTGAAGTGTCTCAGATTAGACAATGGAGGTGAATATTGCAGCAAAGAGTTTGATAGGTACTGTTCAGAGCATGGAATTCGCAGAGAGAAGACAATTCCAAGAACACCACAAGAAAATGGTGTCAGAAAGGATGAACAAAACAATCATGGAGCGTGCAAGGTGCATGAGATTGCATGCAGGATTGCCTTTACAATTTTGGGTAGATGTTGTAGATAATGTTGTTTATCTAATAAACAGAGGGCCTTCAAGTTCCTTGGATGGTGGTATTCCAGAGGAAGCATGGACAGGTGAAAAGGTAAACTACTATTTTTTAAAGCCTTTTGGTTATGAGGCCTTTGTCCATATTAATAAATAAAATAGAACAAAACTTGAGGCAAAATCAAAGAAATGTACCTTTATTGGATACGGTGTTAATGATTTTGGTTATCGCTTATATTATTATGAAAATCACAAAATAATTAGGAGAAGAGATGTAATATTCAATGAAAAGGTATTGTATAAGAATCAGTTGCAGGAAAAGAAACAAGAAAAAGAAAACAAAGAATACACAGTTCTTGATGAGATCACTGAAACGAACAAAGTTCCTTCTCAGGTTAAAATACTCTAGAACACTTGGAATATAAAGATATCCATGAGGATACAAATATTATATTATAAAAGATATGAGATAGATAGATGATAAAATGTTACAATGAGGCCCTGCTTATATACCTACGCAGGTGACCTTTCATGATTGGGCATGTCTCTTAGAGATGCCCTTTCACTAACTTAATGACTACTTACATAATCCTTAATTGAATATTTAATAATTATATTTGTTGTATTCGTTATGAATTATATTCATAACATTACCCCTTCCTTCAAAAGCTTTGTCCTCAAAGCTTATAGTTGACACTTTTCTTCAGTTCAATCACGCACCGTTTTCTTCATTGGCTTTCGTCACAATTTAATATATCAACTTTTATTTATTTATTTGTTATGAACTGGCCCTTCGTTCAGAACTTTGTCCTCAAAGTTATATGGATAATAATTACCTCATCTTGTATTTGTTAAAATACTATAATTTTCAGGAAATCTTCCTTCTTTCCTTTCCGAATTGGATTTAATTTCTTTTTCATCAATGATTGATTTCATTTTGTATGTTGAATTGAGTTTTTAGGGTTTTTAAGATAATCCTCCTAACTTTCTCTTCTTCTTTTTAATGAGGTTATTATTCCTTCAAATTTTTTATTTTTTTTTAATAATTTAATTATTTAAATAATTTTAATTAATTAAATTAATATATATATATATATATATATATATTCTTTTACCAATTGATTTTTTATAACTCTTTTTTTTGTTGAAAGGTTACAACCCTAGTGAAACGTGGCTATTCACATATATTCACCTATAAAATATATGTCCACTTATGTGTATTTCTCCATGTAAAAGTAAACTTACCATTCACAAGAGATTTTTTATTCCTTTACTTCTTATTTTACCTTGCAAATACCATGGGAAATTACCATGGGCTTCCAAAACCACGAGCTTGTAAACCACTGAAAGAATAATCAAAATAACCTTACCTACTCTTGCTTATTTATTTTTCCTTTTTAATTTTAATTTGTCTTGGTATGTACGTATATATACTTCTTTATATATCTCTCTTTTTTTATTTTGGAACTATTTTCTTTTAAATCTTTTTTTTTTTCCTTTTAATTTATTTCCCCCTTTATGTTAACTTTCCTTCTCTCTTTTCTTTTTTTAATATATATATATATATATATATTTCTTCCTTCTTCTTCTTTCAATTTTTTATTATGGCCAAAGGCCTCTGAAAAACTCAGCAATGGCGAAACTCCAAAATTAGCAAATGCTTTAGACACGACGGCAACAAGGTTGACGATTTTTATGGTCAAAGACCTGGATCGAAGAGCGTGGCTCTGTGCAGTGCTTAAGTGGTTGAAGGCTCGAACTCCTTTGATATTGTTAGTATGAATCTTTCGTCATAAAAGATCACTTTAGCTACGCATAAAAAATAGCCCTAACATCAATTATGGCTGCCAATATCTTTAACTCTGCAATTAGGTGATCTAAATAATGCTGCACAAATCCAGATCTAAGCATAAAAGACATTAAGCAGATAAAGTAAAATATAGCTCCATGCATCCAATAGACAAGACAAGAACAATGTATTTGAAAGAATTTTTATATTATATTGAAAAGGGGCACCTGAGAGGAAAACAAGAAAGGTGTTTTCCAGTTCTCCTCAATGGGATGGGTTCTTGAAAGTCCTCAACATTTTAGATCTAAAATTTCTCTCTTGTTGGTGTAGAAAACCCAAGCAAACATAGAACTCAAAGGGAGCTCACAAGGCAAAAATAGAGAATGTGACCAAGTATAGATCCAGAGTGATCTAATGCAATGGAAGGTGACTAATGAATGGGGAAAACCCTTCTATTTATAACAAAATATTAGGGCGATCTAGAACTTGGTGCATGAATAAAATATTATTAAACAAATTCTAAAACCACCCTTTAGGAATATTTTATTATATTTGTTGGAGGGAAAAGTATTTTTGACTTGGGTCAATTCCTTTATTTATAAATAATAAATAAATAAATGATTTATTTATTATTTTATGGAAATGGTGGGAATATAATTAAATAAATAATGATTTATTTAATCATTTATAAATTATTTAGTCAAATTTAACTAGGAATATTATTTAAATAAGGATTTAAATAACTTATTCCTTGGAAATAATCAAATAACTAAGGATTTATTTAATTAATTTCCTTGTTTTGGGTTAAATATAACCAGGAAATATAAACAAATAAGTTATTGCACATGGTGAAATAAATTTTACTTAGGGTAAAATTGGTCTTACATGGTGTACTTGGGTTCATCTAATGATAATAGGTTAGATGACCAAAAAATGGCATAACAGATTGCCCCCAACGTACGAGTGTTAGGAGCAAATCGTATGACTGAAGTACGTTGTAAGAACTCAATCACTAGACATCAAGAGGGAAGGGAGAGAGAGAAATGTAAGGTAGTCTGATGTGCTAAAGGACTAGACCTTGAGGAGACGAGACTTACAGGTGCAACAAGTCTCTATTTTATGAAGTGGTACCTATGCTAAAGGCAGCGGGGGAGGCATACCTATGCCCGCCGAGACAAAGTACAAAGAATAGGAAGTCCAATAAACAAGGAACCGAACTAAGAAGTACATGCTAGCGTAAATAGAAGCCAGGAAAATAGAATGATGAATCCCACATACATGTTGTGCCTGGAATAATCGTCGGGACTTATACAATAATTTTTTAGTACATGAGATACAAATACACCCCAAATGTCCCCTACACACGGGGAAGGGCTTGCAAAATCTGACTGATACATGCAAATCGAAGAGGCGCTGCAAGCGGCTGAGGCCGATATCATCAAATAGAAGGAGCTACATCAAGGGCTGAAAGGAAGAAGTCATCTGGGCATGTGGGGGGCTACCTGCAGGGCCACCCCTTCATGAGGGTTGAGACATCTCACACACACCCAGAAATCACCAAAAGCAGCTACTGCATCACTGGACCATCAAGTATACAGATCACGATCATAATCAAAGGAGCTTGAACCAAGGTACACCGCCCTCTAGACCTGGCTTCTGGAGTAAATTAGCTGATGTCGACAGAAGGAGGTCCACCATAGGTGAGGCAATAAGGGATCCCCAACTAAGGCATGAGAGAAAATAGTAGAGCGATGAATAGATAGACACTAATGATGATGATGGAATGAGGGATACGAAGTAGCGGTTGGACGACTTCCCTTGTTAGAGCATAAGGGGCATGAATGGCTTGGCAGCAACTGACACAATATCAAGGAGGATAGGTGACAATGGTACTGAAGGCCATAATTTGCAACACGAGAGAGGGACCAAGCGATGAAAGATGGAGGGCTATAGCGGGATACAAACGGACTCGAGATAGACTCCATGATGGATGATGACTCAACTCGGATGCTCTAAACAAGGGCGACTCGATGGTGCTGCCACAAAATAAAGGTCCAATGAGGGACCATAAAAACATGAGTACAATAGGGTGTCTCATGACGAAAATAAACATGAGCAAAGACAAGTAAAGGGGGAAAGTGGTGCCCCAAGTACAAGCGGTGTAAGTGAAGAATTCCGATTGGGAGGAGAGATAAAGAGACCCTTCATGGACAAAATGTGTCCTCGTGAAGTATCAAAACATGAAAAACTAACATATACCCATTTGATTGCTCGGTGAGAGATTGCCAACATTGCAAACGGTGTGTTAAACGGGGCTACGATTTGGTCGCAGCGGGCGAAAGAAAAAACATGGATTTTTCTTCTAATAAGGCATTTTCCCTCCAAAATCATTCATTTTCTTGTGTAGCTGTGGTGAATGTGGAGAGGAGAGAAGGCCCTAAATCTTGCGGCGATCGTAGCAGACAAACCGACCGTTGGAATCGCAATCCGTCAGTTGCAGGTAAGAGGCCTAATCCTACTCTTTGTTTTTGATGGATTCAAAGTTCAGATTAGGGTCTTAAATCTTAGTAACTACTCCTAATTCATCATTACAACCGGGTCGCACTTTTTGGGGAAAAAACTGTGACATGGGACGCAGGTTTGGGCCTGAAAAGTGCGACCTGGCCCAGGATTTGGCCAAAAAGTGCGACCTGTTAGATGGAGGTGGTTTCAGTGTTGTTAGGGGCTGAGATTCAGTTTTGGTGTGAGTGAATGTAGTTTTGCTTATCTGTAGACTGACAAAGATGATTTTTTTGTGCAGAGATGGCAGATATATGGATCAAGTGGAGAGACAGAGACCTAGGTACATTACGGATAGAAATCCAAGCGGATCAGGGTATCCATCGTGCATTGGCTAGGTTTGGGGTTCTGAAATTTGTGGAGAACCCTTTGATGAGGGTTGGGGAGCCCTTGTTGGCCCGGATTATCAGTTATTGGGATCTAGATCATGAGGTGTTTATAGTGCAGGGGCACATGATTGAGCTAAAATTCCAAGATCTGTATTTCTTGACTAGTCTCCCACCATTAGGGATGGTGGGAAATACACAGCCAGTGTTACCGTGGGGGCGTAACATCATGGAGTTCGTTGAGCGACATTGTTGACCAGGTGTCCGAGTCAAAGGGAATCGGATATCGATTGGGGATCTAGAGAGGTTGGAGACCCAGGAGGTGGCAGCAGCAGTGTTGTGGATTTTGGGCAGCCAGGTGTTCCATCACATCACTGGAGGGCAGATGATGATTGTAGAGAGTGCATTGAGTGGGACCTACTATGGGTGGGCCCAGATGATGTTGGGTGAAACGACAGCTATCGCTATGTAAGTGGCAAGTGAATCATGATTTTGCTTATGGGACTGTATTATGCTCCTTCTTTTTTGAGAAGATCCCGACCTTACGACCTCGTGTACAGCTACCTGATGGGGGTTCGAGAGAGCCCTGGATGCATCGGTGGGGACGACTACTGTGTAGAGGCGGAGGAGGGGAGATCGGGCGGGTGTTCCGACCAGAGTTCTTCGCCCATTGGGATCAGATGCCTTTGTACATAGACGACAATCCCTATAGTGGGATGAGTTATTGGGGAGATTCGGACTTGCTGCTTCCACCTAGTCGAGTATGGGGGCCCGATGGTAAGTGACAAGTAACTAATATGTTATGTGCATTTTAAATTTTGTGAATAGTATTCATGGTACTGATCCTTATACTTTTTGGAATGCAGATATAGCTCCTGTGAAACCGGCCGGATATATGGGACGACCTTCAGCACGTGGAACTACAGGTGCAAGTGGATCGAGGATGACACAGAACGAGGATATGGCCACTCTGTTGGAGGACATTCGTCGTAGATGTGAGGGGCTGTTGACCGGTGTGTCAGAGTGTGGTTGGCAGGATTTAGACGACCAGTACATAGAGCTATGTATTGGGCTACCCTCGGAATGGCGAGGTATCATGCGACGCATGGTGATGGCCGATCAGACTGTGCGTGATCTACGAGCTATGGGAGCAGAGCCATTGGCTCGGGATCCTCCAGAGAGTGATTAGATGTAGGGTGGGTGGTGCCCCCCAGTGTGTATGTAGGGGCAAGTGGTGCCCCCCAGTTTTGTAGTTTTGTTTTTTGTAACATGCTATGGGCATGTCATATGTTTCAGAGTAGCTGGTCTCTAAAAAACATGTTATATGATATATATTATGTATATGCATTGTATTAATCATTTGAAATGTTATGGTCGTATGTGTGATAAATGCCAGTCTAGAACATGATTTGCAATTCTATGTAGTGATTTTGGCTTCTAGGTACATGGATGAAAGTAATGAATCTAAAGTCACGTATCGAAATTTTCACTCATAAATATTGTCTAAACAGGATAGGGTTATGCATATGATAGACGCCATTGAGTTGTAAGACAAGCAGCAAGGAATCAGCTAAGAGACCACGTATTGCATCATATTCGGCCTGATTATTGGTGGGATTTCCAATGCAGACCCCATTGGACAGAACGAGGGTATGCAAGGGGGTAAAGATGACCCATGCAGCCGAGGCGAGATTCCGGGAATAACGACTTGCCCCATCGGCATAGCCAATATAATGTGTGGATGAGAGGTCTGGCGAAATAGGGTCGCAAGATAAGAAATGGGAGGGAGGAGAAGAATGATGGCAGCGTGAGTGTAGGGTAGACATCAAACGACGACTATGGGAGGGAGTAGTCTGGTTAGGATGGCTAGGACTCATAGATCGACTAGAGGGTGATGAATGAGAACTATGTGAGGAAAAGGGGGAGCTCATGCTGCGAAGGACATCATAGATACGGACGGTATCATCCTGGTGATGGGGGGGAAATGGAAAGGTCGAGGAATCCACATGACGCTACAAAGCTACCGAAATCATCAGCATGGGAGGGAAGGCGCACATACAGATCGTCACGGGGGATGACGAAAGAACAAGTAAGAAGATGGTCAAAGCATGTAGAGCCCATGAATTTTGCTGAAGGGGGACCAAGCGAAACAGATGGAGTGGATTTAGAAGGAATGTACTCCGACGGTCATGCGGATGATGATAGGTATAGGAGGGGAGCAGCAGGTTCCAACATCTCAACCTCAGGGGGAGGAATGTCAATGGTAGCAGGGGGATCTTCGAGTAAGCTTGACACATACTGAGCAAGGATAGGAGAGGCAGATTGATTTTGCTCAACCTCGTACTCGCGAATGACCTCTAAAGAGGCTTGATAATGCGTGAGGTGAGGAAAATGGTGAGAATAATGGCCATGGACACCACACAGAGCACAAGGTTTGTTGGTGCGAAGATTATTAGGGTTCTTGGCTGCGGACGAAGAAGAAACAGATGTTTCAGGGACCGTAGATTCAGGGAACGCGACCTTAACCATGGGTTGGATACGGGGCAACTCAGGACAAGTATGGTTAGCATGACCAACACCATCACACAAGGCACAAGGCTTGGTGGGGAGAGGATGGGTAGGGTCAAGTGCGGTGGCCTTGTCTTTGGATGCCCCCTTGCGATTTTTTCTTTTCTTGCCCGTAGCTGGCACAACAGGAGGATGGTCTTGTGGAGGGGCTGGGGGCACTGTAGCGATGGAAGGAGCAAAGGGAATCGGTTGGACTGGTGTCACAACAAGGTATGGTTTGGGGTGGCCGGGTGGGGTCTCGGCTAGAGGAGTAAGATACCGTACAGGTATTCCCAAGATTAAATTAGGGAGGGAAAGGGTGGCCATGATGGGAACTGAATAGAATCCAGGAGGGGGAGCGAGAAAAGGTATTTGACTGGTGAGGTAATGGCCAGGAGGGACGGCGCCAATATGGTGGAGACTTGGGGGAACCGACTCAGGAGGATAGGGAGGTTCCTGGGTGCAGGGTGGATGGGAAGGTCCAGGTGGAGGAGGTGTGGTCAGCTGAGGCAAAAGGCTAGGAGCAGGTTAAGGTTGTGTTGAAGCCTAGAAAATCTCTGCTTCAAACATTGGGGAAAACCACCCGGTCGGGACCTTAAGACAGCTCCTTTTCCGTTTGGGATGGTGGCTCCGACTGGATTTAAAGGACCAGTTTCCTTATAACTAAATGGATTGAATTGGATGGATGAAAATGGGACTAAATTAACAGAAATAAAACTATCTAATCTAAGCTAAATACTGATAAAGAAATCCTAATACTAACCCGGGTAATTATATGTGAATACAACTTAAGATTGTTTCAATCTAATAATAACCATGAAAATGTATTATTAATCAAATTGAAATATGCAGAAACAAATAAAGATAACTCTGTTTAAGAAATTAAACAGAGTTATAATAACATATTGCATTCATCATGTATACCATTTATATATGCTTATAAAAGATAATATTCCAATTATACTCAGAAATGATATATAAAAAGGAAAGTTATGAAAACCAAATATATATAAATGATAGCAAATTCTTCAAATGAATACCATATAACAGAGAAAATCAACAGTGAACAGGTAGAAATACCTCATTCATCTTGAAGACTGTCAAATGAAATGTGATACTCTGATCTAGTAACTCCGATGTAAAATTAAATCCAAAGGCACAGAAATGCAACACTTCAAAGATAATTTGAGCACAAAAATCACCAGATGTGATCTTTCATATAAATATAATAAGGAATGAAGTATAGAAATGTTAGCTCCAAATCCCAAAAATATTACAATTTCCGATCCTTCTCTAAATGCATGAGAGGGATTTAAATAAGAAATTACATAACAAAATCCTAATACTACTGCTACAATCTATCAAATTAAAACTGAAAGGCTATCTTGAATGAAATTGATTCATTGTTTTTCTCTCTCGCTTGATGAAGCCAAGTTGCAAATGTTCAACATATCTCAGAGTCTTGGCGGATGACTCATCTCAGAATGCAACTGTCCAGCATAGGTGGCATCGGAAAATTCTGGAATTAGACAATCGACGGCGTTCGATAGGAATTTGATAGCCGTCTGTTGATTGTTTGGTTTGATCAAATGCGTCCACATACTGTCCCAGGATATTGTTTGAAGTTTTCTGATTTGTTGACTTTTCCTTTCCATTTCTTCTCTCCACCTGTCTTCAGTTTCTTTTATTTTTGGCAAACTGCCAGGAACACAGTCTGAAATGAGATTTATTGAGTATAAGCTGTCATTTATGAATTGTGTGATATTATTCATAATATTTCTGGCCCTTGATATTGCTCTCTCAGCTTTCATTATTTGATGTTCCCATTCTGTAAACAAGATTTCTTTGTGTTTTTCCTCTATCCTAGGAAAATTTGCTTCTTTTCCCTTTTCTGTGTCCTGCCAGCTGAGAAACTCAGAAATCTTTTCATCGGCATCATATATTTCTTGTCTAAGAGTTATGATATTTTGGATCAAAGATGAAGTAATATCACAAAAAGGTTCTGCTTGTGACAGCTTTGAGCAAAATTCAATTAACTGCTGAGTCAATAGTTTATTAGCCTCAAGGGCTTCTGATTTGAATTCGTTTAACTTTGGGTAATCTTTAAACTTATCCAAAGTTGCTTGAAATTCCTTTTCTTGAATCATTTTTGCATTTTCCTCATTTTGCAACAGACTTTGTAACTTAGAAATTTCTTCATTTAGCTGTTTTTGTTTGCCTAAAAGTTTTTCATCAACTTTCTTCTTTTCTTCAGCAAGCTGTTTTTCCAATTCTTTGGACCTGAGTGTCTGATCTTGTAGTTGCTGTTGCAATTGGCTAATCTGTTGCTGATTTTCTTTAGCTTGCTCTTCCAGTGAAGCTATGTGGAGATCTTTCTGAGTTATCAGTTGAGAAACTTCTACAACTTTATCCACTGTTGCAGCACTATAAGCTCCTGTATACTGGGACAATTTCGTGAGGTCTTCGAATGGATTCATTTCATTGTTCTTATAAACAATATTCATAAATTCCTCTGATGGAGTAGAAAATATGCCCTGTTCTGTCTTTCTTCTCTTTCTTTGTCTTTTAACAACAACCTTATGTTTAGGGCTGTAAAATACATCCAAAGGAGGGATCTCCTCAACTTTTAATACAATATGCCCTGTAGGATGTTCAGGAATGATTTCCACATCCTGCTCTATTTGTTCTTTATCTTTATCCTGCAATCCATGCTGTTGAGCAAATTGATCATATTGTGTTAATAACTGAGAAGAAACATCAAGATCAGTAGAAACCATAATCTCCTTAGTTGTTTCTTTTCCTTTTTCTGTATCTATGTTCTGCTCCGTGCTTTTGCCATCCGATCCACCCTTTTGATTATGCACATAATCATTGATACTTGTGCATTTCTCTGTCATTTGAGTAGTGGACTTCTGACCAGTATTTGGACCGGATTTATCATCGGTATTTCCCTTTTGGACATCAGGTTTGTCAATAGTGACCACTTTTTGGGTATGTACAGTTGGCTGGTTAACAGCCGATTGTGTAATGATTTTGTCGGTAGATGTTTCTACTGGCGTTTGGCTGGATGTACCTTCTGCCTCTGACCTTTGTGTTTGAATTCTTAGTTGGTCCAGAGGAACTCTCAACAATCTCTGGCTTCTAAATGAAAAAAATTTATTCATTTCCTCCTTTTGGAATTTAGACTTGGCCAAGTCAAAAATTCGAGGAAAATTATCTAATGAAACAAACAAATCATCAAACAGATCTGGCTCATGCTCAAAACGAGCAATTGAAACGGAAGCAGTGACATCAAATGCTATCTTTTTTGGATCATATTGTCTTCCAAGAATGGTTGCAAATTTACAACCTTTTATCTTGGAGACTTCTTTTTCTGCATGCTTGAAATCATTTAGAGTAAACTGACCACAATTGAGTGGGAATTGAGGCCACATTCTCTTCTTACTGTTATTCAAAGACCTAGATATTCCTTCAACTGTCAATTGATAGGAAACTTCTTGAGCAAGAAGTTTGTCTGGAACAAAAAGCGGAAGAACATGCGGCTCCACTATACTACCAAAAACCCTGATGTATGTAAATTTTTCCTCCCCAAACCAATCTCCGATTGCAGACAGGTCGGCCTTAGCTTTATCAGAAAATCTAGGAGGAAAGTGATTAAAAATGGTTTGGAAAACATGGATGAGGAAACCATGACAGATTCTATATACATTAGCTTGGAAATGAGCCTTCCAAAGCAATTTATGATAAATATGAATTGGAACAGGGTCTTTGGGAGTCCATTTCCATCCAAATAAGGGAAATTCGGAATTGAAACAAATAGCATCAAGAATATAGGCACAAAAGAAAAAAGGAGTAGAATTTCCAGCGGTTTTTTCTTGTCTGTATTCAAGTATCCTATTGGCCATTCTATCAGAAAGAATAACAACCCAATCCATAATGTCGGAATTCACAGCAGCTAGGATTAATGGGACCATTTGTATAGAAAACCTAGCTGAATTATCATTGCCAAATAATCTACACATCATGGCAGCGGCATAGCAATATGGAGGCAGAAGGGAATCTACAGAATACATACCGGATGCTTCATTTCGGTGCTTCTCTAGATTTTTCCTCCAATCTTTGATAGGGTCAGATTGGACTTTGTTATTATCAGCAAAATCTTTAATAAATTCCTTGTTATACACCTTCTGCGGGTCTGGAAGGTGATACATTTCTTTCAGGTCTTCTGCTTTAAACGAGCCAAAAGGCACTCCAGATGCTGAAACAAACGTTCTATCTTGTATCTTTACACTGTCAATAACCCATCGAACTACATCATAGTAAGGCATGATGCTCGCTCTGGCTGCAATTCGATGCAAAAACGAATTTGCAAGTGTTTTTTCATTGATATCGGAGTCGGAATCCGAGCTATCCTCGTCTGGAACTGAAGCTTTCTCCACTGTGACCTTGGGGTCTTCCTTTTCCAATAGGTTGTAGACTGTATCCCATGTCATTTTTCCAAGACCTTGGCATGATGTATCCGTGACTAGTCTTAGCTTTATGGGCTTTTCTTTTGAGACCATAGGACTTTCGGCAAACTTCACTGGTAGAGCGGTCTTGTTTCTTCTCCCTCTCTTTGACATTTCTGCGTCTGCTACCGCTTCCCTTTGTCTGTGAATGAAAGAACTTGGTGTTCTTTGGCTCTGCAAGACAATAAACTCTCAGTCGTGATCAACAAGCCACTCAAACGGAATGATTTATGAACTTATGGTTTTCATTTATTTGTTTCGTATATTGCGTAAATGCTCCTTTTGGGTCACACTTAAGTATTTAAAACCAAATCATTAACCATATTCATTTGATTCGTTATTGAATGCCTTCGTACCAATAAAGATTTGGCGCTTGTGACATATTAAAATATTCACTCATTCTGAACTTTTCGTATGCAATAGATGAATCGCATCGAAAGTTTTCGAATGGCAGATGAAGATCACAATACGTTTATCCCGATTAATCGATTGCGATTGCAGATTTTTCCGATCTCTAATGGTGGGGTCTACCATATAAGACTTTGAACAAATGTTTGATTTTTCTTTTGAAAGCGTTTATTGTCAAACGTACGTCGGATCGGGGAATTTCAATTAAGCGTAAAGAATTTCTTAAAGACTATCCCGATTAATCGATTGCGATTGACCGCATTGCATCGGAAGTTATAAATAACCGTTTTAAACTCTTAGCGATTGAAAATTTCCGATCGAACTAATCGCATCGAAGGATTTGAAATAGGCATATGAAATTTCTTTTAAAGGTTATCTCCGATTCTCCGATTGCGATTGAATTTTTAAATTTGATTTGTTTTTTTATGATAAGGCCTTGTATATTAGATCGGATCATAAGTTTTTGAATGTTGAATCTGTTTAGTAACAATATGAAATTTTCCAAAACAATGAATTTTATTTCTAAGTGTTTTATTTCTAAAAAGAAAGGGACCCTATTTCTAAATTTTATTTCTAAAATTTAAGAAAAAGGGAGGGTTGTTGTATAGTACAACAATTGGCGATTCACTTGAAAGAACCAGTTATCTCTGAAAAATAGAATGAATACTATATTTTAAGTAAGTAAATATTTTTAAAGGTAAATAAAAATTATCCTAGGATAATCAGAAATAAAATCTAACTTATGAAAAAGAATAAAAATTATTAACAATTCCTTTCTAGTTTCTTGAGCATAAAAACATTTTGAGTTATCTTAAGCTTTGATTGGTATTAATAATGAAGTAAGTGGATTTCTTCAAGTTTGGTTTTGATAATATACTCTATTGTCATAGGTATTGCCTCTGCTGCCTGCAAACGTTCATAGTCTCGACAGGGTTACCTTTTAACCATTAACTATTCATTGTCCCATTCAACTAAGGTTATGACTTTTTAAAAGATAAATTCATAAGACATATTATCTCATGTTTTTGTCTTTTATTTATTTTTTATTTCTTTTTTAAGAGCCATTGTTCTGGTTTGGTAGCCAGTTGATAACAATGCCATTCAATAGTTATAATTAAACTGAACAAGCTGGCTCGTGATGAGACCCCTTGTCTTATATTAATAAGCCATTACCCTGTTTTGATATGCAGTATTGGTAATGTCAGTTTTATTATTTCTTATGAATATGGTAAGTCGGCTCTTGATGAGACCTCTTATCTCTTAAAGAATTTTACAATAATTTCTTAGAATTATATTCTAAAAAATCACAACCTAAATGAATGGGGTGAACTAGTCTTATCCTTAAGAATCAATGGATGACAATTTTCTGAGTCTTTTGAGTACCAAGACTTGAATAATCTTTACTTTTATAGATAACTTCTCTCTGCTTAATAAACTTGTAATGATTTACATTTTCCTCAAGTTTTTTCAAAAAGATTATGCAAATAATTGGTATAATTTTTCAAAGTATAATATCTTATTTAAAATTATCAAGAGAATATAATCATTTCTCTAAAAATTCTTATTTACACTAAAATAAATATTTATAATATTCTTCTTAAGAATTTTCTATCAAGTAAACAGTCAATTAGAGACTTTTTAACAACCTTTATTTGCAAAACAATAAAAAAACTTTGCAGAAAGGAATATGTACAATTTAAGAAGGGGTTACCTCCTTATGAGAAGAATTTCTTTAAGATAAGCCCATTTACAGGAAGAGATTCTCTCTTACCTGTTAAATCTTGGAGCATGAAAGTATTTGAGCCTATCTTTTCAACGATCTGAAATGGTCCAAGCCACATCTTTTGAAATTTGGTATGTTTACCTTTTTCTTCATGTGCCTTATCCCATTTTAGAACAAGATCACCAATTGACAAAATTTTTGAGCCAGTAGAACTTGCATCAAAAGAAGATTTTACAAGCTGTTGATGTTTTTCATGAACAATTTTAGCCTTATCTCTTTCTTCTTCTAGTTTAAGGATTTGATCATATCTCAATTGAATGGATGAAGAAGGATTTTCTTCAATGAATTGTACTAGGGCTAATGATGGAAGAGTTAAATTTGATGGTATCACAGCTTCTTTTCCATAAACTAAATTAAAAGGTGAAGTTCCTATTGAAACTTTCTCAGTAATACGATCAGCCCATAATGCAAAGATTAAAGATTTATGCCAATTCTTTTGATTTAGATCGATAGTCCTTTTAATAATTTTGATGAGATTTTTATTGGTGGATTCAGCCAAACCATTACCTTGTGGGTAATAATTTGCTGAATATTTGAGTTTAAAACCTCTTTTAACTGCAAATTCTATTAAATTGTTTCCAGAAAAATAAGATGCATTATCAAAGACAAGAGCTTGAGGTACACCAAACCTGGTTATGATAAATTGATCTATGAAATCAATAATTGCATCAGAATTGGCTACCTTCAAAGGGATTTCCTCTACCCATTTTGTAAAATAATCGGTTGCAGTAAGAATGTACTTGTGCTTCTTGGAAGAATGAGGTACTATCTCACCAATAATGTCAAGTCCCCATTGTTCAAATGGTTGCTCAATATTTACTGGTTGCAAAGGAAAAGCTGGTTTCCTTTGCCTTCCACTTGCAGTTTGGCAGATTCTACACTTTCTTACATATTCATGTGTATCTTTAAAAAGGGTAGGCCAATAATAGCCAGCACGAATTATTTTGTGAGCTGTGGTATCACCTCCAAAATGACCTCCTGCTGGTCCATCATGCAACTCCTACAAAACCTTTTCAGCCTCAGTCTTCTCAAGACATGTCAACAAAATTGAATCATAATTCTTTCTAAATAACACATTATCAATGATCTCATATTTAATAGCTTTTAATCTTAAAGCACGTTTTTTCTTATAGCTGAGATCAGAAGGAGCATACCCGTTTTTCAAGTAATAGATGAGATCAGAATACTGAGATTCAGAATCTGTAATACTTATCTGATTTACTTGAATATCTTGATTTGAATGATCATTCTCTGGTATGTTATGAGCTCCTGCTAATAATCTGCAAAAACCTTGTCCTCTAACAATCTTAGCTAGTTTAATATCAACATCATATTCTTGTAAAGCTGTTACCCAGTTAGCTCGTTTTTCTCCTACTTCTCTCTGCATTAATAATTGCCTCACTGCAGGGAATGGGACAATGATTTTTGTATGAGTTTTTAAGAGAAAAGGTCTGAAATGCTTGATTTATTTGAACACAGCAAAGGCTTGTTTTTCAACATCGGAATAATTCAGTTCAGCTCCTTGCAGATTTGAACTAAAGAAAGAAATTGGTGCTTCAATTTTCTGATCATTGAGTTGTGTTAAAACAGCTGCATAAGATGTCTCTGTGGCTAAGGTATACAAAATAAAATCTTTAGAAAAATCCGGAGTACTTAATGCTGATGCATTAACGATTGCCTGTTTGATTGCCTCAAAGGCTTCTTTCTCTATATGCCCCCATTTGAATACTGAATTCTTCTTGATCATATTTTGCATAGGTAAAACAATTAAAGAAAAATCAGGAATGAATCTTTTTACAAAATTAATCTGTCCAAGAAATGATTGCATGGATTTTTTGTTATGAGGTAAAGAAATATCAGAGATCTCTTTAACTCTGTCTGGATCAATGTATATACCATCTTTTGACACAACAAATCCTAAAAGTTTTCCTTCATCCAAAGCAAAGAAATATTTCTTTGGATTTAAGGAAATACCAAACCTTCTACATCTTTCAAATATTTTCTTTAGATCATGTAGATGATTGGTTCTTTTTTTTGAGAATACTGTTATATCATCGAGATAAACAACAACTGATTTATTGATCAGACCTTTAAATGCTATGTCCATGGCTCTTTGGAAAGTTGCTCCTGCATTTATTAATCCAAAAGGCATTTTTTGATAAGCATAAGTTCCCCATTTTGTTCTAAAAGTTGTTTTCAATCTGTCATCTGGATGAACTAAGACTTGATTATAGCCTGAAAATCCATCAAGAAAGGACATAAGTTCAGAACCAGCTACTTTTTGAAGTATCTATTCCATGGTTGGCAATGGGAAATTGTCTTTTAAACATGCCTTGTTTAAATTTCTGAAATCAATACAGATTCTTATATCACCATTTTTCTTCCTTACAGGTACCATATTGGAAACCCAATTGGAATGCCTGACAGGAAAAATGATTTTGGCTTTCAAAAGTTTATTAAGTTCTGATTTGATTTGATCTTCAAGATTTGTATGAACTTTCCTTAACTTTTGTTGAACAGGCTTAATACCGGGAAGCATTGGAATTGTGTGCTGAATAACTGAAGTATCATATGTTTTTAAATCATCATAATTCCAAGCAAAAACATTTTTATATTTGTTCAATAGTTTAATGAAGGCATCCCTTTCCTCTGATGTTAAATTAAGTCCTAAATTAACATTTTGAGGTTTTAAATCAGAACCAAGATTCACTAATTCAAATTTCAAAGTGGAACTTTGAAGCTTGGTATTAGTGACTTTCTTGAATCTGTCTTTAATATCATATAAGTCCTCCAATCTAACAACAGATTTCGGAATGGGATTTTCATTACCTTTTGAAGCAATTTGTAAATCATGATCTTCTTCGTCAATAATTTGATCATCATATGACTTCTCTGAAGTCATGAAATTTAAGATATCTTGATCATGGTAAAAAACTTTCCAATTTGTGACATTGTCTGGGACAGATGGTCGAAAAAGTAATTCTATTGAAAATCTATCTGGGCTATAATCTTCGGAGGGTATGAGTCTGGAGGCAACATTGGCTAGCAAGTCTGCTGCTGAATTTTGAGACCTAGGGATAGAGGAAATATTGAATGCAGAAAAATGCGTGGTGAGTTCTTGTACCAGCGATTGATAATGTTTGAGGTGATTTGAAAGACAATGAATTGTATTTCTCACCTGTTTGACAATAATTTCAGAATCGCCGAATACTTTCAGATATTGCACTTTAAGGCCAATTGCTTTATACAGACCTTGGACTAAAGCTTCATACTCGGTTGTATTGTTTGTGCATTCAAATTCTAACCTACAGGACAGCATTGTCTTTTCACCTTGCGGGCTAACCAAGATACACCCTGCTCCTGAACCTTCGTTAGATTTAGAGCCGTCAAAATATAAAGACCAAAATAAAGAAGTATTAACAAGATTTTTTACAGTTTCCCCAGTATCACTAAAACATCTTGACCTATCAGTTTGTGAATAGTTTTCAATCTGTGATGTTAAACTGTTTACTGAGAAAGGGGATGGTTGGGCAGTGAGATTTCCAACAAATGACTCTGATGAATAATTTCCCAAGATGTTGTTATTAAATGCAATTGGTTGATTTTCCTGTTCAAAATCTGTTACAGTATGGGTCATGTGTTTCTCTCGATTGATTTTTATTTGATTTGGCTTTCCCCTATAGGGTAACCACATGTGAGACCAATCGGTAAAAATATACCCGTGGAGCTTTTCAGACCAATCCCTACTCAAGATCAACCCGTAAAATTCAGGTATATCAGCTATTAAGATATCAATTCGTTGAACTACCCGTGGATCAGCTGCTAACCTGATAGTTACAGAGTTAATCTCTCCTAAAACCTGGACCTTGGTTCTGTCTAACTGTACAATATGTATGGAAGACTTTTGGGGTTCTATGTTCAGTTTGGAACAAACTGAAGCTGGCATTATATTGGATGATGCCCCTGAGTCAGTCAAACAATTGTGTAGGTTTCTGTTGTAGATCTCAAAAGTCACAAGGAAGGGTGGAGTATGAGAATTTGATCTATCTCCAATCAGGACTGAATCAGTAGCTTCTATCATACCAGAAGGTGGTTGACCAGAATCATTTGCAGCTTTAGCACTGGGAAGAGGTGAACAGGGAACAACATTCAATTCTTTGAGAAGCAATTTCTGCTGATGTTTTAATTTGCTAAGTTCAAACATAGTAATGTTTGCCTTAGTTTTCTTCATATCATCAAAAATATTGTAATCCATTGAATCGGATACTACTAATGTTTTGGATGTTGAAGGAGTACTTGAAGTTGAAGGTATGTTTTGGGGGACTGCTGCGGGTGATTTATTTGTAGGTACTTTTTCCTTTGTTGTAGCAGCACCTGCACTCCGTTTCTTAGAAGCTGTCTGAACAGGTTCGGAAGTACTTTTACTCCTAGTAGAGACAGGTAAAGCTTCTTCATCACTATCTGTATCGGAGTTGGGTAGTATGAAATCCCACATGCCATGGCATTCAACAATTTCCTCTTCATTATCAGTTAGTGAGATTGTTTCCTCTTCTTCTTCTTCTTGATCTGAATCTGCATAAGATATGATATTTGGTGGTTTTGATTCGGTTTTCTTATAATTCTTAAAGGGCCTTTTGGTTGAAGCTTCAGCTACTTGTTTCTTAATTTCAATCATTTCATTTGACATAGTCTTGAGGACCTTTTGAAGGCCTTCCATATCATATGGATCTTTCGAGATTTTCTTCTTTGAGTCTTCTTTGAATGAAACTTTTTTGTTTTTTCTTTCTTCAAGAGAAGCTTTCTTTTCTAGAGCATTAATACGTTTTTCTACAGCAAGTGCTTCTTTCATGTTTTCAGCAAGTGTTGGTTTTGCGGCCCTGTCTACAAAAATAGCTATATTGGCAGGTAGGGCAGTAATATACCACTCACTTCTGATTTGTTCACTTGGTTTGGAGGTCGTTGGGATTTTATTTAAAAGTTTATTGAAACGAGCATTAAATTCCTTAATGGGTTCCCTATGCTCTATCCTAAGATTGGAGAGATCATTTATTAGTGTAGCTAAAGATCTATCATCTCCATACTTAGTGAGAAACTGTTCTTGGCAAATGTCCCAACTGGTAATAGAATCAGAAGGCAGGGAAAAATACCAGGATCCTGCTGATCCTTGCAATGTATAGGGAAAAAGCCTAACAACGACATCTTGCTCAGTCACTCCCTTCAAATTAACTGCTAACATGAAGTTATTGATATGTTCCTCGGCTTGGGTTCCATTTTCTGGATTAAACTTGGGTAGCCATTTTTCAGGAGCATCAGGTAATGCATGTAATGGTGCGGGCATATTGACTGCACCAGGTCTGGTCCATGGATCTGCCATTGTAATACCAGTGGTGGATGATACTGTTGTTGAGATTCCAGATGTCTGGGAAGGAATTGATATTGAGGAGTGAGCAGGTTGAGATGTTGAAGTTTCAAATTCCTGGCGTACAACAATATGTAATGAGGGAATGGATGGTTGACTTCGCACTGGGGAAGATGAGATGGAGGATGTGGATGAAAGTGCTTCACTGTCAGAATCTTCAGTATTTTTCTTTGCCTTTTTCCTTTTAGGTAAAGGGAATTCAGTAGGTTCAATACCGAGCTTTTCACTCTGAAGTCTAGTAAGAGGGTGAGGTAGATTGAATTGCGAAGTCTCACTGCTTTGAGATAGCTCAGATTTCTGTGGTGAAATCGAGAAACTCTGAAGTTTCTGGATGAGAGACTGAACTTCAGGAGATTCAAGACCTAATTGTTCTGAAGTATGGTGGGTTTGAGCAGTGATAGTGGATACCTCTTCTTCTTGCTTGGATGCTGAAGAATCAGCAGGCAATTGGGAAGTACGAGGTGATGTGGAGGGAGAATTACTCTTAGAATGGTTTGCGGATTTGGGTTTGCTTGCCATTCACAGTTGAAGGCCCTCCTTCTAGCACCAAAAATGTTGAGGCCTAGAAAATCTCTGCTTCAAACATTGGGGAAAACCACCCGGTCGGGACCTTAAGACAGCTCCTTTTCCGTTTGGGATGGTGGCTCCGACTGGATTTAAAGGACCAGTTTCCTTATAACTAAATGGATTGAATTGGATGGATGAAAATGGGACTAAATTAACAGAAATAAAACTATCTAATCTAAGCTAAATACTGATAAAGAAATTCTAATCTTAACCCGGGTAACTATATGTGAATACAACTTAAGATTGTTTCAATCTAATAATAACCATGAAAATGTATTATTAATTAAATTGAAATGTGTAGAAACGAATAAAGATAACTCTGTTTAAGAAATTAAACAGAGTTGTATTAGCATATTGCATTCATCATTATATACCATTCATATATGCTTATAAATGATAACATTTCAATTATACTCAGAAATGATATATAAAAGGAAATATTATAAAAACCAAATATATAAATGATAGCAAATTCTTCAAACGAATACCATATAACAAAGAAAATCAACCGTGAACAGATAGAAATACCTCATTCATCTTGAAGACTGTCAAATGAAATGTGATACTCTGATCTAGTAACTCCGATGTAAAATTAAATCCAAAGGCACAGAAATGCAACACTTCAAAGATAATTTGAGCACAAAAATCACCAGATGTGATCTTTTATATAAATATAATAAGGAATGAAGTACAGAAATGTTAGCTCCAAATCCCAAAAATATTACAATTTCCGATCCTTCTCTAAATGCATGAGAGGGATTTAAATAAGAAATTACATAACAAAATCCTAATACTACTGCTACAATCTATCAAATTAAAACTGAAAGACTATCTTGAATGAAACTAATTCATTGTTTTTCTGCCTCGCTTGATGAAGCTAAGTTGCAAATGTTCAACATATCTCGGAGTCTTGGTGGATGACTCATCTCAGAATGCAACTGTCCAGCATAGGTGGCATCGGAAAATTCTGGAATTAGGCAATCGACAGCGTTTGATAGGAATTTGATAGCCGTCTGTTGATTGTTTGGTTTGATCAAATGCGTCCACATACTGTCCCAGGATATTGTTTGAAGTTTGCTGATTTGTTGACTTTTCCTTTCCATTTCTTCTCTCCACCTGTCTTCAGTTTCTTTCATTTTTTGCAAACTGCCAGGAACACAGTCTGAAATGAGATTGATTGAGTATAAGCTGTCATTTATGAATTGCGTGATATTATTCATCATACTTCTGGCCCTTGATATTTCTCTCTCAGCTTTCATTATTTGATGTTCCCATTCTGTAAACAAGATTTCTTTGTGTTTTTCCTCTATCCTAGGAAGATTTGCTTCTTTTCCCTTTTCTGTATCCTGCCAGTTGAGAAACTCAGAAATCTTTTCATCGGCATCATCTATTTCTTGTCTAAGAGTTATGATAGTTTGGATTAGAGATGAAGTAATACCACAAAAAGGTTCTGCTTGTGACATTTTTGAGCAAAATTCAATTAACTGTTGAGTCAATAATTTATTAGCCTCAAGGGCTTCTGATTTGAATTCATTTAACTTTGGGTAATCTTTAAACTTATCCAAAGTTGCTTGAAATTCCTTTTCTTGAATCATTTTTGCATTTTCCTCATTTTGTAACAGACTTTGTAACTTAGAAATTTCTTCATTTAGCTGTTTTTGTTTGTCTAAAAGTTTTTCATCAACTTTCTTCTTTTCTTCATCAAGCTGTTTTTCCAATTCTTTAGACCTGAGTGTCTGATCCTGTAGTTGCTGTTGCAATTGGCTAATCTGTTGCTGATTTTCCTTAGCTTGTTCTTCCAGTGAAGCTATGTGAAGATCTTTCTGAGTTATCAGTTGAGAAACTTCTACAACTTTATCCACTGTTGCAGCACTATAAGCTCCTGTATAGTGGGACAATTTCGTGAGGTCTTCAAATGGATTTATTTCATTGTTCTTATAAACAATATTCATAAATTCCTCTGATGGAGTAGAAAATATGCCCTGTTCTGTTTTTCTTTTCTTTCTTTGTCTTTTAACAACAGCCTTATGTTTAGGGCTGTAAAATACATCCAAAGGAGGGATCTCCTCAACTTTTAATACAATATGCCCTGTAGGATGTTCAGGAATGATTTCAACATCCTGCTCTGTTTGTTCTTTATCTTTATCCTGCAATCCAAGCTGTTGAGCAAACTGATCATATTGTTTTAATAGCTGAGGAGAAACATCAAGATTAGTGGAAAGCATAATCTCTTTAGTTATTTCTTTTCCTTTTTCTGTATCTATGCTCTGCTCAGTGCTTTTGTCATCCGATCCATCCTTTTGATTATGCACATCATCATTGATATTTGTGCCTTTATCTGCCATTTGAGACTTCTGGCCAGTATTTGGACTGGATTTGTCATCAGTATTTCCTTTTGGGACATCAGGTTTGTCAATAGTGACCACTTTTGGAGTATGTACAGTCAGCTGGTTGACAGCCCATTGTGTAATGATTTTGCCGGTAGATGTTCCTACTGGCGTTTGGCTGAATGTACCTGCTATCTCTGACTTTTGAATTTGAGTTCTCAGCTGATCTAGAGGAACTCTCAACAATCTCTGACTTCTAAATAAGAGAAATTTAGTTATTTCCTCCTGTTGAAATTTAGACTTGGCCAAGTCAAAAATTCGAGGGAAATTATCTAATGAAACAAACAAATCATCGAACAGATCTGGTTCATGCTCAAAACGAGCAATTGAAACTGAAGCAGTGACATCAAATGCTATTCTTTTTGGATCATATTGTCTTCCAGGAATGGTTGCAAATTTACAACCTCTTATCTTGGAGACTTCTTTTTCTACATGCTTAAAATCATTTAGAGTGAACTGACCACAATTGAGTGGAAATTGAGGCCACATTCTCTTCTTACTGTTATTCAATGACCTAGATATTCCTTCAACGGTCAATTGATAGGAAACTTCTTGAGCAAGAAGTTTGTCTGGAACAAACAGTGGAAGAACATGCGGCTCCACTATACTACCAAAAACCCTGATGTATGTGAATTTTTCCTCCCCAAACCAATCTCCGATTGCAGATAGGTCGGCCTTAGCTTTATCAGAAAATCTAGGAGGAAAGCGATTAAAAATGGTTTGGAAAACAGGGATGAGGAAACCATGACAGATTCTATATACATTATCTTGGAAATGAACCTTCCAAAGCAATTTATGATAAATATGAATTGGAACAGGGTCTTTGGGAGTCCATTTCCATCCAAATAAAGGAAATTCGGAATTGAAACAAAGAGCATCAAGAATATAGGCACAAAAGAAAAAGGGAGTGGAATTTCCAGCGGTTTTTTCTTATCTGTATTCAAGTATCCTATTGGCCATTCTATCGGAAAGAATAACAGCCCAATCCATAATGTCGGAATTCACAGCAGCTAGGATTAATGGGACCATTTGTATAGAAAACCTAGCTGAATTATCATTGCCAAATAACCTACACATCATGGCAGCTGCATAGCAATATGGAGGCAGAAGGGAATCCACAGAATACATACCGGATGCTTCATTTCGGTGCTTCTATGGGTTTTTTCTCCAATCTTTGATAGGGTCAGATTGGAATTTTTTATTATCAGCAAAATCTTTAATAAATTCCTTGTTATACACCTTCTGCGGGTCTGGAAGGTGATACATTGCTTTCAAGTCTTCTGCTTTAAACGAGCCGAAAGGCACTCCAGATGCTGAAACAAACGTTCTATCTTGTATCTTTACACTGTCAATAACCCATCAAACTACATCATAGTAAGGCATGATGCTTGCTCTGGCTGCAATTCGATACAAAAACGAATTTGCAAGTGTTTTTTCATTGATGTCAGAGTCGGAATCTGAACTATCTTCGTCTGGAACTGACGCCTTCTCCACTGTGACCTTGGGGTTTTCTCTTTCCAATAGGTTGTAGACTGCGTCCCATGTCATTTTCCCAAGCCCTTGGCATGATGTATCTGTGACTAGTCTTAGCTTTATGGGCTTTTCTTTTGAGACCATAGGAGTTTCGGCAATCTTCACTGGTAGAGCAGTCTTGTTTCTTCTCCCTCTCTTTGACATTTCTTCGTTTGCTACCGCTTCCCTTTGTCTGTGAATGAAAGAACTTGATGTTCTTTGGCTCTGCAAGACAATGAACTCTCAATCGTGATCAACAAGCCACTTAAACGGAATGATTTATGAACTTATGGTTTTCATTTATTTGTTTCGTATATTACATAAATGCTCTTTTTGGGTCACACTTACGTATTTAAAACCAAATCATTAACCATATTCTTTTGATTCGTTTATTGAATGCCTTCGTACCAATAAAGATTTGGCGCTTGTGACATATTAAAATATTCACTCATTTTGAATTTTTCGTATGCAATAGATGAATCGCATCGAAAATTTTCGAATGATAGATGAAGATCACAATACGTTTATCCCGATTAATCGATTGCGATTGCAGATTTTTCCGATTTCTAATGGTGGGGTCTACCATATAAGACTTTGAATCAAATGTTCGATTTTTCTTTTGAAAACGTTTATTATCAAACGTACGTCGGATCGGGGAATTTCAAATAAGCGTAAAGAGTTTATTAAAGACTGTCCCGATTAATCGATTGCGATTGACGCATCGCATCGAAAGTTATAAATAATTGTTTTAAACTCTTAGCGATTGGAACTTTCCGATTGGACTAATCGCATCGAAGGATTTGAAATAGGTATATGAAATTTCTTTTGAAGATTATCTCTGATTCTCCGATTGCGATTGAACTTTTAAATTTGATTTGTTTTTTATGATAAGGCTTTGTATATTAGATCGGATCATAAGATTTTGAATGTTGAATTTGTTTGGTAACAATATGAACTTTTCCAAAACAATGAATTTTATTTCTAAGTGTTTTATTTCTATATAAAAAAGAAAAGAAGAAAGGGACCCTATTTCTAAATTTTAATTCTAAAATTTAAGAAAAAGGGAGGGTTGTTGTATAGTACAACAGGTTGCTGACTAGCCGAATCAGGCTGTGGAAGGTTAGCCTGAGATGATTGCATCATGCAAACATTCACTAATCTGGGATCAGAGACAGGAGGGGGGGGGGGAGGACCTGGGAAGGTGCCAAGCAAGGAGGATTCTTTGTAGACGCCACGGGAAACACTAGTAAAAGACTCAAGAGTTTGCTTATTGGTGACCGCAGAGATGGTGGACTTAGGAGAAGTCTGAGATTTTGGTTCATGATATGTCAACTAGTCGATGGTGACAATATTTCCATTATGCTGGAAAAACATCTTGCGGTGGACTGCGGATAGGATGATAGACATGGCATAGGTGTAACTACGCCCTAAAAGAATGTTATAGTCAAGAGGGGTGTCGATAACTTCAACGTCAATACAAATAGTCTTGCCCGCAAGGGTGATAGGACAGTTACGGAATAGGCCAATGGGCTGGGATTCATGGCCATCCCACGCACAGAGGGTGATTGTGGAAGGGGCCAGCTCAGGAGATCTGAGTTGTTTCCAAACCGAAGCGGACATCACACAGGTAGATGTCCCCTCATCAATAATACATCGAGCGACGTTGGCATTTCGGATTTTTACTGGGATTTGGAAAGCAAAAAAAGCAGGAAGGGGGGGATGGTCTGACTGATGGGTGTCGAAAACAATCAATTGGTCATCAGCAGGATCTACAGCACCCACGACAGATAGTAGAGCCTTCTTTTGAGAAGGACATGACTGGAGGAGTTCCAGTGTTGAAATGGCAGCAGGAGATTGGGCCAGATCATCTACTATGCTATATGAATGGGTAGCCCGACCAGAGGAAACATTTCGGCGTAATGGGCCTTTAGGAATCTTAGTATGAACCTCAACTTTGGGCGGAGGGATTTTTAAGGGACCATTGGGTGTTGACAAAGGCTCTATAGGACCTGAAGATGGGGACTTGGAGACAGATGGAGCGGGAGGTGTGGAGTACTGACGAGACCGACTTTGAAGGTTAAGGTCGACAGTAAGAGGTACGTCAGTGGCCATCATGAGAATCTGGTAATCCGAGGAACCAGCAGGGGAAGGTTGAGTGGATACCGGGGCATGAGGTGGTTGGGTAGCCACGAATCCTTGTTGAGGAAAAGGATCGGTAAACACAGCGGGTTGAGAAGTAGCTGTATTGGGAGGGACAGTATGGGAGGAATGTTGTCCCCGCACGGTGGCCTGAGACTCCCACATCTGTCACATCTGTGGTAATAGGGGACAATCGTGAGTGTAATGACCATAAACACCGCAACATGAATAGGGCTTATTGGTGCAAAGCGGCCTGGTCGGCTTGGGCTGAGAGCCCTGTGGCTGGTTAGCAGTTTTAGGATCAATACTTGAAGGATTGGATCCATGATTACCAAGGTCAGATGGATTTCCTCTCCTCTTTCTTTGAGAAGGAGGAGGAGTAGTCGCGCCTTGCTGCGCAAATACTTTCCCTGGAGGGGGTAGTAGGTGCGACTGCGGGGGCGGAGAAGGCAAGGGAGTGGGAGGTCCAAATGCTGGAGGAGCTGGGACACTAGGCTGTGGGTAAGGATAAGGGTGAGGATGGGAAACATTGAGGTAAGCATGAGTGTGGGCAAAAGGAGGAGGCATGCTGTATCCCGGATACATGTTACCTGGAGGGGGAAAATTGCTGGAGGTGTTGGCCCCTCCTGGAGGGAAACCATAGGCCATAAGAGGTTGAGCAGAGGTATGAGAAAGAGCTCCAACGATACCGTCGGTAGGGTGAGATGCCCCTGGGGCATTAGGGCCACTAGGTTTGGGGAGGTCAGGAAGGACGGTATAAACATAACCATATTGAGCATAGATAAGGTCATATTTCAAGGCTATTTGGAGGGCGGCTTCTTCAATTTGGGGAAAGTGGGATGCGACATCTTTGCCAATGGGAGGTAAGAGAGAGCGAAGGAACCAGTCCATGTAAACCCGATCTTCAAAGGTGGGGGCTCGACATAAGCTCCGTCTTCTCCGCCATTTCTGGACATGAGCGGAAAGGCGGGTCGAAGAGGATTGACGAAGAGAAGTCAAGAGCTCTGTATCAGTGTCGTATTAGAGAGGGAGCTAGAAATAAGATAAAAAGGCTTGGGCAATGGTCGCAAAGGTGGTATGGGAAGAGGTGGCTTGATCAGCATACCATTTAGAAGCTTCACCGGTAAGCATGCGTTGGAACAATCTAAGACAGATGGAATCGTCAGTAATGGAATTGGATGAACACCACATGTGGAAAGATCGGATATGGTTGGAGGGATCTTCACTATCAAGGCCTTCGAACTTGGGAATGTCAGAGAGGAGCTTGGTTGGCATAGCAGGCCAACTGACATCGTGGTGAATAGGATCATTGATCAGCTAATTGAAGTCGGGGAGACTGAGACTGGCCATATAAGGGAGCAAAGGGGCAGTCGAGGTAGGTCCCGTAGTGGTTCCACTGGAAACAGACCTAGCAGTAGAACTGGGGTTGCCGCTAGCGCTAGGCCCTGAACTAGACATGGTGGAGGTAACAGGGGGAGAACCAGGAGTAGGGGGAGAACCCGAACAATCAAAAGAAGAGTCAGAGTGTGAACTCGGGGGAGGACTTACTCGATGACGACGGGCAGGAGGAAGTCGACCAATTGGAAACTGAGGGTGAAGGCCAAGAAGTCTCCGGGACAAACGCCTTGGGGGCACAATGATGACGGGAAGAAGAAAAACTGACAAGGGTAGGGAGGCGCAGTGGTAATTGATTTTAAAGTCTTTGCCAGGCGGTGTTAACCAAGATCTTCTTCGCTTAGGGTCAGTGTGTGGCGTGTGTTAATTTTAATTGTTTAAACCCATACATTTTGAGAGTAAAAGAAAAAGTGTGCTGTGTAACTAAAAATAAATCTGCAGTAAATAAGACTGAAAGAACAGAAAATAAACAGCTAAAAATGCATCAATCTAACCCAAGAAGGTGGGTCTCTCAAAACTAGTCTGTAAGAGGAAAAATCTAATCAAACATGCTAAAAGAGGCCAATAGATCTAAGGTCGGGAGGGACAGGGATCTAAAGGAGAAATCTGCTGAAAAGAGGTGCAGAAAACAACAAAGAGGCAGAGGCAAGGTTGCTGCTAGAAAGGAGGGGATCAGCTAGAGGTAGAAGGGACAAGGAGGCGGCCCTAGAAATGAACCGAAACAAAACTATATGAGGGGATTTGAAAGGGAGAAGATTTGATCTGTAGGGATCTGAAAATGAGGTAGCAGATCTGCAAGAAATAAGGCTGAAACTCTAGAAATTCATACTTCTGAAACAACGAAAACTCTCCCACAAAAAGTGGAGGGTAATAGAGCCCTAAGGGGAAAGATTCCAACTTAGTTGAGTGAAACAGATCAGAAACAGGCCTAAACAGGCAGAGACAGAGGCTGGAAAACCCTGACAAAAGCTTCAGAAAAACCCAGAAAAAGTGTTGGAAAATTGCAGAAAAAAGTGCAGGTCACAGGTTCTAACTTGTTTTCAGACCAGGTCGCAGTTTTGGGGCAGAAAAGTGTGACCTCAAGGCTAGGTCGCGGTTTTTGGGCCGATAAGTGCGACCTGCAGATCCGGGTCTCTCGGTGGCAGATTTCAGAAAAATTTGTCGTCTCAGCTGCGACTGATGACTGTCACCTGCGCAATAGGGCCAGAAACACACAGAAGTTAAAAATTTTAATGTTTGAGGGTTTTAGAGGTGAAAAACACCATAAAAATAGGAAAAAAAGAAAATTGAAGAGAAACCCTAGGGTCTGAAATAGCTGGATATGCAGGAATAGATAAAACGACAGCGGTCGCAAAAGAAAACCCGTGTGGAGTCGCCAATTGTTAGTATGAATCTTTCGTCATAAAAGATCACTTTAGCTATGCATAATAGATAGCCCTAACATCAATTATGGCTACCAATATCTTTAACTCTGCAATTAGGTGATCCAAATAATGTTGCACAAATCTAGATCTAAGCATAAAAGACACTAAGCAGATAAAGTAAAATATGGCTCCATGCATCCAATAGACAAGACAAGAACAATGTATTTGAAAGAATTTTTATATTATATTGAAAAGGGGCACCTGAGAGGAAAACAAGAAAGGTGTTTTCCAGTTCTCCCCTCTAATGGGATGGGTTCTTGAAAGTCCTCGGCTACATTTCGGATCTGAAATTTCTCTCTTGTTGGTGTAGAAAACCCAGACAAACATGGAACTCAAAGGGAGCTCACAAGGCAAAAATGGAGAATGTGACTAAGTATAGATCCATAGTGATCTAATGCAATGGAATGTGACTAATGAATGGGGAAAACCCTTCTATTTATAACAAAATATTAGGGCGATCTAGAACTTGGTGCATGAATAAAATATTATTAAACAAATTCTAGAACCGAACCAACCACCCTTTACGGAATATTTTATTATATTTGTTGGAGGGAAAAGGATTTTTGACTTGGGTCAATTCCCTTTATTTATAAATAATAAATAAATAAATAATTTATTTATTATTTTATGGAAATGGTGGGAATATAATTAAATAAATAATGATTTATTTAATCATTTATAAATGATTTAGTCAAATTTAACTAGGAATATTATTTAAATAAGGATTTAAATAACTTATTCCTAGGAAATATAAACAAATAAGTTATTGCACATGGTGAAAGAAATTTTACTTAGGGTAAAATTGGTCTTACATGGTGTACTTGGGTTCATCTAATGATAATAGGTTAGATGACAAAAAAATGGTGTAATAGATACCAAATGAAGCGAACAAAGTTCCTTCTCAGGTTAAAATACTCCAAAACACTTGGAATATAAAGATAACCATGAGGATACAAATATTATATTATAAAAGATATGAGATAGATAGATGATAAAATGTTACAATGAGGCCCTACTTATATACCTACGCAGGTGACCTTTCATGACTAGGCATGTCTCTTAGACATGCCATTTCACTAACTTAATGACTACTTACATAATCCTTAATTGACTATTTAATAATTATATTTGTAATATTCGTTATGAATTATATTCATAACAATCACAGAAAAGGTAAAGGTGCCTGAAAATAATAATAATCAAGAGCCACAACAACATCAACCACCACAATAGCAACAGGCACCTCAAACACCTGAAAGTGGTGTTAGAAGATCTACCAGGATAAGTAGACCCCCTGAACGATACTCTCCTTCATTATATTATTTATTGTTGACTGATTCTAGTGAACCCGAATGTTATGAAGAAGCAATGCAGGTTGAAAGCAGGAAGAAGTGGGAGCTAGCCATGGAAGAAGAGATGGACTCCTTAATGCATAACCAGACTTGGGACTTAGTCAGGTTGACTGTAGGTAAAACTTATACATTGCAGAATAAATGGGTTTACAGGCTGAAGGAAGAAGATGGATGAAAACAGAGGTACAAAGCTAGACTTTTGGTGAAGGGGTTTGCACAGAATAAAGTTATTGATTTTGATGAAATATTTTCTCCTGTTGTTAAGATGACTTCAATCAAAACTATTTTAAGTCTTGTAGCAGTGGAAGATTTACATCTTGAACAGTTAGATGTAAAGACAGCATTTCTCCATGGAGATTTGGAGGAAGAGATCTATATGGAGCAACCAGAAGGATATGAGGTCAAATGGAAAGAAAAATTAGTGTGCAGGTTAAAGATGAGCTTGTATGGCTTAAAACAAGCTCCAAGGCAGTGGTATCTAAAATTTGACAAGTTTATGTCTAAACAAGGTGATACTAGATGTCACTCTGATCATTTTTTATCTGAAAAAGCAAAATTATGGCAGCTATATTATATTTTTATTGTATGTAGATGACATGCTTGTTGCAGGGTATAACATGCAAGAAATAAATGTGCTCAAAAGAAAATTGGCAAATTCATTTGCAATGAAGGATTTGGGAGTTGTA
The DNA here is from genome assembly GCA_034641835.2 of Pinus albicaulis. Taxonomy (NCBI): domain Eukaryota; kingdom Viridiplantae; phylum Streptophyta; class Pinopsida; order Pinales; family Pinaceae; genus Pinus; species Pinus albicaulis. Next base: position 470,108,431 of record CM076581.1, on the reverse strand, counting down.
AAACAAATCCTTGGTATGAGAATAACTAGAGACAGGAAAAATCGCAAATTAACACTATCTCAGAATGAGTACATACAAAATATGTTGAAAAGATTTAATATGAAGAATTCAAAACCAGTTAGTACACCTTTTTCTAGCCATTTCAAACTTAGTAAGGAGATGTTCCCCAAGACCCAAGAAGAAATGGACTACATGTCTAAAGTTCCATATGCATCAGCAGTTGGAAGCTTAATGTATGCAATGGTCTGCACAAGGCCTGAGATTACACATGCAGTGGGATTTGTAAGCAAGTACATGAACAATCCAGGAAAAAAGCATTGGATGGCAGTAAAATGGATTCTCAAATATTTGAGAGGTACCACAAATCAAGAATTATGCTTTGGTGGTTCAAACATTGATCTACAGGGATATGTTGATGCAGATATGGCAGGTGACAGAGATAATAGGAGAAGCACTATAGGATATGTATTTACTGTAGGTGGAATAGTTGTTAGTTGGGTTTCAAAAATCCGAAGTGTTGTTGCACTATCAACAACAGAAGCAGAGTATGTTGCTACTATAGAGGCTAGTAAAGAAATGATTTGGTTACAAAGGTTTATGGATGAATTAGGTAAGAAGCATGATATGGGCACATTATATAGTGATAGCCAAAGTGCCATTCATCTTGCAAAGAACTCAGCATTTCATTCTAGGACTAAACACATACAACCAGGTACCATTTCATATGGTCAGTATTGGAAGATGGATAGTTGAAGCTGGAAAAGATACACACTAGCCAGAAACCTGTAGATATGCTAACAAAAGTTGTAACCAGGGAGAAACTGAGAATATGCTCAGTTTCAATTGGTCTTCAAGGATGACGATGAATATGAGAAACAACCAGGTCCAAAGAGGAGTCATTGTCCAGCAAATGAAGCAGCGATGGAGTTGCTACAATCAGTCTCCATGTGGGAGATTATTGGGTGTGGAGTCTGATTATCTTGTTTATTTTGTATCACAGCATTGGACCCATGTACCTTAATGGGGGCGACAACGCCGCCTATAATTAAACGCTGCTTAGGAGGTCCAAGGGGGGGGGGGGGGGCTACGACTTTATGGTGCTCCCCCCTGGTGGGGGGTTTCGGGGGCAGCGCCCCTGAAGCTAAAAACATATGTAAATTTGCCTTGTAAAAGTATAGTAATTTCTAGTCAATCTGGGCCGTTCATTAGGTGGATAATTTGACGGTAGAAGTTATGTTTAGTTTAGGGTTTTTTTCCCTAGAAGGAAACCCCTCGCTTGTATGAGGGTATTGTATTGTGGCTGTGTATTGTATGTGTATTTGTTACACTAAAAATTGTCACCTTGACATTCTGCTGACTGTATGAGCTCATTAAACACTCATACATGCCTCCTTTGCAAGTCTTACAACCTTTGTTCCTCATTCCATGCCCTAAAAATGGAGGAAAAACCCTTAAAACTCAAAAAAGCCTTGGGTACACAGGTAACATGAAGCCTACCTGCATTTCTGGCTAGGGTACGCAGGTAATGAGAAGAGGAACTGCGTTCTAGAATGCATTTTCCTAGTGTAATGCCTGTGGTACCCCTGTAAAGTCAAAAAGCGCGAAAGACCGATTAGGTAGATGAGGTTGACTCAGTAGGTTGATTCATTTTTTAATGAGGTTATGTAGGTAGATTGTAGAGAGTAGATTGGTAGATTAGAATAAATAGTTTCCGAGGACAGTTCCTTTTACTGTGTCAACCTCGTTAAAAAATTAATCAGTGGTGTGAGGATAGTTCCTTTTACTGTGTCAACCTCGTTAAAAAATGAACCAGTGAGTGTGAGGAGAGTTCCTTTTACTATGTCAACCTCGTTAAAAAATGAATCAGTGAGGGTGAGGAGAGTTCCTTTTACTGTGTCAACCTCGTTAAAAAATGAACCAGTGGCTAATGAGGAGAGTTCCTTTTACTGTGTCAACCTCGTTAAAAAATGAATCAGTCGGCGATGAGGACAGTTCTTTTCCTTTGTCAACCTCATTAAAAAATGAATCAGTAGGTAGATTGTAGAGAGTAGAAGATAGATTAGAAATAAGTAGTTTATGAGGATCAACTAAATAATACATCAGTTAACTTCAGTGCATGGACAATTTCAGTGGAGACTAGTGCATAGATAGGTGAAAGAGCCGGTTAACTATCAGTTGTGACTATACTGTTTCATATTTGCAACAACTAGTGATTGGAGAAGCCCATGAGGATTGCACAGTACAAGCCAGGTGGTTCAAGTTATTTAATGAGCCATCCTACATCATTGATTATGCAATAGAGGTTGGCTATCAGGTGGCAGAGATTGGAGCATGTGTTTTGCTAGATCTAGCTTGATTAGCGTGTAGCAATTCGAGGTTGTGTTGAGAGCTTGTGAGGAGCTTTGTACAATGATTGTTACATTATCTCTATGACATATAATATACATATAGTTGGGGGTTTTTATCTTTAAGCTTTCCCATGAAATACTGTGTTCATATGTGTGATTGTTTATGGTTTTAATGTGCGCATGGTATTGTTTTTATTTCCGCAATTAATGATCAATGGTAGAAGAGATTTTGTATTGTGCATGAAGTTAAAATAGTGTGTGATCAGGAGAATCTCAGTGAATAATATATCAGTTATTCAAATTTCTACATGGTATCAGAGCAATATTGATCATTGGAGCAAATGCAAAACATTGAAGCGGTTGAGTTTTGAGCTGGTGGAGTTCGAATTTGCAGTAGTGTTTTCTTGGTGTCAAAGTGGAGATGTCTTTCAACGGATTGTGATTGGAGTATGCCCTTGAGGGCAGCTTGAATTATATTGCATGGAACGACAAGATGGAGGCGGTGTTGGATGACAATGGGTTGAAGGAATTCATAGACGCAGAAGCTCCAAAACCTACTTCTAGCGATGCTGCCGTACTTGACGCATGGCAAAAGAAGATAGAAAAGTGTCGAAGTATTCTGTTGGAAGGTGTGAAGGATCACATAGTGTCCAGCCTTCATGGTAAGGCTTCTCTATTCTTGATGTGGAAATATTTGACAGATTTATTTCAAAGTAAGAGCGACCAGAGGAAGTTGGTGCTCAAGGTTAAACTCAGGAACATAAAAATGGAGAAAGACGACAGTATGCCCAAGTACCTCACGAAGTTCATCCAATGCAGGGATGAGATGGGAAGTGTGGGGATTACTATTAATGATGAGGACTTGGTGAGCTTGTCTCTCCTTGGGCTTCCGAAGAGTTGGCATTCCTATCAGGACTCTGTCAATGGTCAGGAGAAATTTTCAGGATGGGAGCGACTTTGGTTGGATGTTGTGCAAGAGGAGATAAGGCAGAGTACCAGGGATGGATCTTCATCAAAGAACTCTGATGAAGAGAATTCCACTTTTTCTACCAAAGAAAATAAGGGGAAGAGAAAGAAAGCTTCTCAATCCGGTGTGAAAGGCAAGAAGCAGGACATGTCCAAGGTGAAGTGCTTTCACTGTCACCAACACGAACATTACGCCACTAATTGTCCACATAAGAAGAAAAATAAGCAGGCTACTAGATCTGCAGCTGGGGAGGCCTTAGCCTCGCAGTTTGAGCTGGATTTTTCATTAATCACATGCTTGGTATCAAGTGTGATGGGTTCAGTGTGGTTTCTTGACAGTGGTGTGTCTTTTCACATGACAGGAAATCGAGATTTGTTTACTGATCAGGATGAGAAAGATCTTGGAGTGCACATCGAGATGGGTGATGATGGTAGATACAATGTGACCGGTATTAGTACCATTTCCTTTGAGAGGAAGTCTAGTAAACCCTTCGTATTGAAGGAAGTGATGCATGTTCCAGGATTGAAGAAGAATCTGATCTTTGTGGAGATGTTAGAAGACAAGGGATATGATGTTGTCTTTAGCGAGGGAAAGGCTTTCCTGCGCAGTAATGCAACTGGTGAGACTCAGAGGATAGGGGTTCGAGTTAAGAACCTTTATCAATTATAGATAGATGTCTGCGCAGCAATGGAAGGCAAGGCAGAAGGAGTGGCATCGGATGATGGCAAGCTATCAAAAATAAATGCTACAAAAATCTAGATCTATGCATTAGAAGACATTAAGAAGTAGAAAAAAAAGATTTACTCCATGCATCCAATATACAAGACAAGAATATGTTGAATGAATTTTGTGTTAATGGCACCTGGGAGGAGAACGCAAGAGGGTGTTCCCTGTTCTCCTCAATGGGATGGATTCTTGTAAGTCCTCAGCACTTCAAATCTAAAATTCCTCTCTCTTGATGGTGTACAAAACCCAGAAAAAAATGGTAGAAAAATATGACTATGATGGTGGATCAATAGTCACACCAAAAGTATAGATCCAAAGTGATATTTTAGGCAACAAAAGGTGGTAAATGAATGGGTAAACCCTTTTATTTATAACAAAATATTGAGTTAGTCTAGATATTGGTGCATAGTTAAAATATTATTAACCAAATCAAGATCCAAATTTTATGGAATATTTTATTATATTTGTTGGAGGGAAAAGGAATTTGACTTGGGTCAAATCCCTTTATTTCTAAATAATAAATAAATAAATGATTTATTTATCATTTTAAGGATGTGGTTGAGTAATAATTAAATAAATGACTATTTATTTAAGGGTGATTTAGTCATATTCAACAAAGAATATTATTTAAATAAGGTCTAAATAATTATTCTTATGAAATAATAAGATAAATAATGATTTATCTGGTTAATTTCCCCGTTTTGGGTTAAATATAGCCAGGCATATTAATTGAACTATTGTTTAACTAACTATTCCTTGAGGAAAATCAAACAAATGTAGATATATTTAATATTTCCTCATGGGGTTTCCTGTTTAGACCATAAACAACTTAATAAAGGTGGTTTACTAAGTTATTTTTCATAGTCAATTAAATTTTACTTAGGGTAAAATTAGTCTTACATGGTGTACTTGGGTCCATCTAATAACAATAGGTTAGATGACCAAAAAATGGTGTAACAGATTTCCTCCCAGTGTGCGAGCATTAGGAGCTAATCGTATGACCGAAGTACGTTGTAAGAACTCAATCACTAGACATCGAAGAGGAAGTCAAAGAGAGAGAAGTATAAGGTAGACCAAAGTGCTAAAAGAACTAGACCTTGAGGAGGCGAGACTTACAGGTGTGACAAGTCTCTTTGATGAGTGAGTACCTATGCTATAGGCAGCGGGGGAGGCATACCTATTCCCGCGGAGGAAAAGTAAAAAAAATAAGGCATCTAATAAACAAAGAGGTTGAACAATATAGTACATGATGGCATAAAGATGAGCCAGATAAACAACACGATAATGAATCCCACATACATATTGTGCCTGGGATAACAGACAGGACTTGTACAATAACATCTAAGTACATGAGATATAAATACAACCTAGATGCCCCTGAAAACAGGAAAGGGCTCTGAAAATCTGACTGATACATGCAAAAAAAAGGCACTGCAAGCGGTTGAGGCCGACATCATCAAATGTATGGAGCTGCATCAAAGGCTATAATGAAGAGGTCATCCGGGTATATGGGGGGCTACTTGTAGGGACACCCACTCATGAGGGCTGAGACATCTCACAGACACCAGGGAATCACCGATATTAGTTGCTGCATCATTGAACCATCAAGTATACCAATCTCGATCATGTTGAAAGGAGCTGGAGCTGAGAAACAATAATGTCAAAGGAAAATAAGGAGTCCCTTTGCTTGATCTGAGGCACCGAACAAGAGTGGAAGCTGGAACCAAGGTACACCACCCTTTAGACCTATCTTTTGGAATGAATGAGCAGATGTCGATAGAAGGAGGTCCACCATAGGTGAGGCAATAAGGGATCCTCAACTAAGGCACGAGAGAAAATAGTAGAGCGACTGACAAACTGACACCAATGATGGTGATGAAATGGGGGGTACTGAGTAGTGAATGGATGACTTCCTTTGTTAGAGCATAAAGGGAGGGATGACCTAGAAGCAACTGACACAATATCATGAGGGATAGGGGATAGTGGGACTGAAGGAAATAATGTGTGACACGAGAGAGGGACCAAGAAATGAAGGATGGATGACTATAACGGGATGCAAAGGGACTCGGGACAGACTCCATGAATGTAACGATGACTCAACTTGGATGCTCTAAACAAGGGTGACTCGAAGGTGTTTCCACACATAAATGTTCCAATGGGGACCATAAAAACATGAGTACAAGATGGTAACTCATGGCGAAAGTCGACATGAGCATGGAAAAGTATGGAGGCAAAGTGATGCCCCTATTTTGAGTGTTGCAAGTGAAGAAATTCGATTTTGAGAAGGGGTGAAGTGATGCTTCTTGGAAAAAATCTGTGTTGGTGAAGTGTTGAGATTGTAACAAAATGATGAGCTTAGTGGAAAGAAGTCGCCTTCACTAACTGGGCCCGCAGGCTATTTTTGGCCAAATTCTATTTTTAGACTATGTCTATTTTTAGACAGATGGATCATATTCTATGAGTTGCAAGATGCTATTTGTGGATGGTTGGTCAAGTTGGAAAAATTAGATGGACTTCTAGTTTTAGGACATATTGCGAATCTATTTGTAGATTGCCAGTATAAAAATAGATATGTCGAATATTATGAGCTCTTAATAATATTTGGAATATAAACATTATCTTATTCTGTTGGAGCACTTCAGTTAAGTGCACAGATGTGGCACAGGATCTGACAGAAGGAATTACACTATTCCCGAGGGTTAAGTAGAGCTATTGCATGGATACTTTAGTTAGAACTCATGTGACAGAGTTTGGTGGAGTTATTAAGGTAGTTGGTGGAGTTGGGTGTTCATTAACTAATCTAAATGATAGTTGAGCTATTTGTATCTAGTTTAACCGATTGATACAATTAGTGAGAGTGGTGTGAATTAATTATTAATTAATTCACTAATTATAAACTCATTAATCAACTAAATAATACATCATTTAACTTCAGTGCGTGGACAGTTTCAGTGGAGACCAGTGCATAGATAGGTGAAAGAGCAGGTTAACTATGAGTTGTGACTATACTGTTGCATATTTGCAACAACCAGTTATTGGAGAAGCCCATGAGGATTGCGTAGTACAAGCCATGTGGTTAAATTTATTTAATGAGCCATCCTACAACATTGATTACGCAATAGAGGTTGGCTATCAAGTGGCAGAGATTGGAGCATGTGTTTTGCAAGATCTAGCTTGATTAGCATGTAGCAATTCGAGGTTGTGTTGAGAGCTTGTGAGGAGCTTTGTACAATGATTGTTACATTATCTCTATGACATATAATATACATATAGTTGGGGGTTTTTATCTTTAATCTTTCCCATGAAATACTGTGTTCATATGTGTGATTGTTTATGGTTTTAATCTGCGCATGCGATTGTTTTTATTTCCGCAATTAATGATCAATGGTAGAAGATATTCTGTATTGTGGATGAAGTTAAAATAGTGTGTGATCAGGAGATTCTCAGTGAATAATATATCAGTTAGTCAAATTTCTACATGGTATCAGAGAAATATTGATCATTGGAGCAAATGCAAAACATTGAAGCGGTTGAGTTTTGAGCTGGTGGAGTTTGAATTTGCAGTAGTGTTTTCTTGGTGTCGAAGTTGAGATGTCTTTAAACGGATTGCGATTGGAGTATGCCCTTGAGGGCAGCTCGAATTATATTGCATGGAACGACAGGATGGAGGCGGTGCTGGATGACAATGGGTTGAAGGAATTCATAGACGCAGAAGCTCCAAAACCTACTTCTAGCGATGCTACCGTACTTGACGCATGGCAAAAGAAGACAAAAAAGTATCGAAGGATTCTGTTGGAAGGTGTGAAGGATCACATAGTGTCCAGCCTTCATGGTAAGGCTTCTCCATTCTTGATGTGGAAAGCTTTGACAGATTTATTTCAAAGTAAGAGCGACCAGAGGAAGTTGGTGCTCAAGGATAAACTCAGGAACATAAAAATGGAGAAAGGTGACAGTATGCCCAAGTACCTCACGAAGTTCATCCAATGCAGGGATGAGATGGGAAGTGTGTGGGTTACTGTTGATGACGAGGACTTGGTGAGCTTGGCTCTCCTTGGGCTTCCGAAGAGTTGGCATTCCTATCAGGACTCTGTCAATGGTCGGGAGAAATTTCCAGGATGGGAGCGACTTTGGTTGGATGTTGTGCTGGAGGAGATAAGGCGGAGTACCAGGGACGGATCTTCATCAAAGAACTTTGATGAAGATAATTACACTTTTTCTACCAAAGAAAATAAGGGAAAGAGCAAGAAATATTCTCAATCCAGTGTGAAAGGCAAGAAGCAGGACATGTCCAAGGTGAAGTGCTTTCACTGTCACCAACACGGACATTACGCCACTGATTGTCCACATAAGAAGAAAAATAAGCAGGCTACTAGATCTGCCGCTGGGGAGGCCTTAGCCTCGTAGTTTGAGCTGGATTTTTCATTGATCGCATGCTTGGTATCAAGTGTGATGGGTTCAGTGTGGTTTCTTGATAGTGGTGTGTCTTTTCACATGACAGGAGATCGAGATTTGTTTACTGATCAGGATGAGAAAGATCTTGGAGCGCACATCGAGATGGAAGATGATGGTAGATACAGTGTGACCGGTATCCGTACCATTTCCTTTGAGAGGGAGTCTGGTAAACCCTTCGTATTGAAGGAAGTGATGCATGTTCCAGAATTGAAGAAGAATCTGATCTTTGTGGCAATGTTAGAAGACAAGGGATATTATGTTGTCTTTAGCGAGGGAAAGGCTTTCCTACGCAGTAAGGCAACTGGTGAGACTCAGAGGATATGGGTTCGAGTTAAGAACCTTTATCAATTGTAGGTATATGTCTGCGGAGCAATGGCAGGTAAGGCAGAATGAGTGGCACCGGATGATGGCAAGCTGTGGCACCGGAGATTGGGCCACCTTCACCATGGAGCTTTGAAGATACTGCAGCAGATTTATACTGAGCTTCCCAAGGGTACTCTTGCACAGTCAGATCAGTGCAAGGGATGTACCATGGGAAAATTTGTGAAAGCCACCTTTCACGAGAAGGATAGTCGTGCCACGACGATCCTTGAGAGAATTCACACAGACGTGTGTGGACCTTTCTCAGTAGCTTCGACAGAATAACATAGGTACCATGTGATATTTGTTGATGATTTTTCTCGTAAGTGTTGGATCTTCGTCATGCAGAAGAAGAGCGATACATACTGAAAGTTCTGTTAGTTCAAGGCATTGGTTGAGAAAGAATCGAGGAAGCAGGTGAAGGCTCTTAGGAGTGACAATGGTGGTGAATTCATCTCTGGCGAATTCAAGGACTTTTGCAGCGCAGAAGGAATTCGAAGAGAGCTCATAGCACCTCATAACCCACAGTAGAATGGGGTTGCTGAGTGGAAGAAAAGAATGATCATGGGTGCTGCACAGGTGATGTTCCATGATTAGGGCCTTCCCATACACTTGTGGGCTGAGGCATGCAATACTGCAGTATATGTGTAGAACCATTGTCCTCACAGGATACTTGGCATGAGTGCACCCGAGGAGGCATTTTCTGGTAAGAAGCCTGATATTTCCTATTTGAGGATTTTTGGTTCACCTGTTTACATTCATGTGATGAAGGATGCCAGGAAGAAGCTGGAGCTGACTGTAGAGGTTGGGATATTTGTGGGGTACACTGATACACCCCACAAATATATTGTGTATTTTCCAGACAGCTGCAAGACTGTTGTGCTACGGGATATCAAATTTCATGAGGAGAAAGCCATGAAGTGTACGCTTGAGAGGGAGCCACACTTGCATGCAGATGAGGAGCTATTAGTTCCTAAGGATGAGTCTCTGGATTTGGATCAGCCACAAGATGAGGTTCATGGAGTGGAAGAGACCACTCAAGCAGCGCCAACCATCAGAGAGCGGAAGCGCACTACAGAAGCTGAGCGACTGGCTCATGATGCAAAGAAGGTTTTAGGAGAACCTACATCATAGCACAAACAGAGATAGTCACCTAACCAGTATACTAGATGCATGGCTCTTATGAGAAAGTGTATCGTGATAGAGCCATCCTCTTTCGAGGAAGATGTGGAGGATCCCGCATGGGTAGATGCCATGGTGGAAGAGTATGATTCGATTGTCAGAAACAGTGCATGGGATATTTTCCCAACGCTAGAAGGGAAATCAGTGGTGGGTTAGAGATGGATCTAGAAAGTGAAGCAGGTAGCTGACGGGAGTGTGGAGAAGTAAAAGGCAATATTTGTTTCCCGAGGCTTCTCACAGATTGAGGGGATCGATTATGAGGAGACCTTTGTACTTGTCGCAAGGTATTCTTCCATATGGACGATTCTTGCTCTCTCAGCGCAGATGGGGTGGCACATTCATCAGATGGATGTGAAGACTACGTTCCTCAATGGAGTCATTAAGGAGGAGGTGTACATAGAGCAGCAGGTTTCGAGATATTTAGCGGTGAGTTGCATGTGTGCAGGCTCAAGAGAGCGATGTATGGGTTGAAACAAGCACCTCGTGCTTGGTACACACGGATAGACAGTTATTTCACTGGACTTGGATTCTCCAAGAGTGAGGCAGATCCAAACCTATACCAGATTGTGGTGGAGGGTAATTTGTTGATCATTTTACTTTATGTAGATGATTTTATTTTGATAGGTGATGAGCTGTTGATACTCTCATGCAAGGATGATCTTGCAAAGGAGTTTGAGATGAAGGACTTGGGCCTCCTTCATTATTTCCTAGGATTGGAAATTTGGCAGTGCAGTGATGGACTGTTTTTTTCTCAAGGCAAGTATGCCCGGGAGATACTGGAGAAGTTAAACATGCATGGCTGCAAGCCTGTTGATACTCCTGTTCCTGGTGGATGGAGGAAGGAGGATGCTACTTCAGCGGAGGTAGTGGATGCCACTATTTATCGACAGTTGGTGGGGTCGCTTATGTATCTTGTCAATACACAACCTGACATATGCTATGCTATTAACCAGCTTTCACAAGATATGGTTAAGCCTACCAAGCTCTACTGGAAGGCAGGCAAGCATGTATTGAGATATCTCAAAGGCACATTGGGATATGGATTATGGTACAGACAGTCGGATGAGGTAAGGCTATGTGGCTTCATGGATGCAGATTGGGAAGGGATCCCAACAGACAGAAAGAGCACATCTGGAGGGATTTTCAGTATCGGGTCGACAATAGTTTCTTGGTACAACAGGAAGCAGAGATATGTGGCACTCAGTTCAGCAGAGGCCGAGTATATGGCAGCGATTATGGCTACATGCGAGGCTATATGGATGAGGAAGATCCTGGTCGGGTTTTTCGGTTCACACTTAGAGCCTACTCTGATTTATTGTGATAATCAGAGTTGCATTAAAATCTCAGTTACTCCAGTATTTCATGATAGATCTAAACAAATTGACATCCGGTATCATCATATCAGAGATTGTGTACAACGGAAGATCATGTTACTTTCATACATTCCCACGGAGGATCAGGATGTTGATATCTTGACGAAGGCACTCACAAGGAGCAGATTCGAATACCACAGAGGCAGGATAGGGGTGGCAGATAATCCTTATCTTGTTGAGAGGGAGTGTTGATATTGCAACAAGATGATGAGCTTAGTGGAAATAAGTCACCTTCACTAAGTGGGCCCGCAAGCTATTTTTGGCGCAAAGTATATTTTTAGACTATGTCTATTTTTAGACATATGGATCATATTCTATGAGTTGTAGGATGCTATTTGTGGGTGGTTGGTCAAGTTGGAAAAAATAGATGGAATTATATTTTTAGACATATTGGGCGGAATCTATTTTGAGATTGCCAGTCTAAAAATAGATATGTCGAATATTATTAGCTCTTAATAATATTTGGACTATAAACATTATCTTATTCTCTTGGAGCACTTCATTTAAGTGCACAGATGTGGCACAGAGGATCTGTAAGGAATTATGCTATTCCCTAGGTTGGTGAGCCATTGCATGGATACTTCAAATTTAACTCATGTGATGGGTTTGGTGGAGTTGATTGAGGAAGTTAATGGAGTTGTGTTCTACTTTAACTAATCTAAACATAGTTGAGCTATTTGTATCTAGTTTAACTGATTGATACAATTAGTGAGAGCGGTGTGAATTAATTATTAATTAATTCACTAATTATAAACTCATTAATCAACTAAAGAATACATCAATTAACTTCACTGCATGGACAGTTTTAGTGGAGACCAATGCAGAGATAGGTGAAAGAGCAGGTTAACTATCAGTTGTGACTATACTGTTGCATATTTACAACAACCAGTGATTGGAGAAGCCCATGAGGATTTCATAGTACAATACAGGTGGTTCAAGTTATTTAATGAGCCATCATACAACATTTATTACACAATAGAGGTTGGCTATCAAGTGGCAGAGATTGGAGCATGTGTTCTGCTAGATCTAGCTTGATTAGTGTGTAGCAATTCGAGGTTGTGCTAAGAGCTTGTGAGGAGCTTTGTACAATGATTGTTGCATGATCTCTATGACATATAATATATAGATAGTTGGGGGTTTTCATCTTTAAGCTTTCCCATGAAATATTGTGTTCATATGTGTGATTGTTTATGGTTTTAATGTGCACATGCGATTGTTTTTATTTCCTCAATTAATAATCAATGGTAGAAGAGATTTTGTATTATGCATGAAGTTAAAATAATGTGTGATCAGGAGAATCTCGATGAATAATATATCATTTATTCAAAATTCTACATGAAGTATCAAATCACTAAAAACTAATAGATACCCATTTGACGGCTCGGTGAGAGCTTTCCAACGGTACAAACAGTTTGGTAAACGGAGCTACGGTTTGGCTGCTGCAGGAGAAAGAAAAAACAGGGGTTTCTCTTTTAACAAGGCATTTTCCCTCCAAATTCACTCATTTTCATGTGGATCTGTGGTGAATGTAGAGAGGAGAGAAGGCCCTAATTCTTGCGGCGATCGTAGCAGACAAACTGACCATTGGAATCGAGATCCGTTAACTACAGGTAAGAGGCCTAACCCTACTCTTTCTTTTCAATGGATTGAAATTTCAGATTAGGTCCCTAGGGCTCAGGAAAAAACCCCTACTCCTCTTCATGGTCGGGTTTCACTTTTTGGGGCAAAAAGTGCTACCTGGGTAGCAGGTTTTGAGCAAAAAACTGTGACCTGTCCCAGGTTTGAGCCTGAAAAGTGTGACCTATCAGGGAGGGGTTTTTCTGTGTTGTTTTTTTGCTGAGCACTGGGTTTTTATGATGAGATATAGTATTTCCTATCCATATACTGACAAATATGATGTTTTTGTGCAGATACGGTAGACTTACAGATCAACTGGAGAGAGAGAGACCTGGGCGCATTACGGTCGAAGATTCGAGAGGATCAAGGTGTCCATAGTGCACTGGCCAGGTTTGGGGTTCTGAAGTTTGTGGAGAACCCTTTGATGAGAGATGGAGAGCCCTTATTGGCCCGAATTGTCAGTTATTGGGACCCGGACCATGAGGTCTTTATAGTGCAGGGGCACTGGATTGAGTTGATGGTCTTGGATATATATTTCCTAATTGGTCTTCTACTACTCGGGATGGTAGGGAATACTCAGCCAGTATTACTGCGGGGGAAGAATATCATAGACTTTGTAGAGCGCCATTGTCGACCAGGTCTCCAAGTCAAGGGGACTCAAATACCTATCGGAGATTTGGAGAGGTTAAAGACCTATGTTATGGCCACAGCAGTGCTGCGGATCTTGGGCATCCAGGCACTCCATCACATCACTGGAGGGCAGATGATGCTTGTGGAGACTGTTTTGAGTGGGACCTACTATGGGTGGGCCCAGATGATGCTGTCGTCATTGAAATTATAGTTGTTGCTATGCAAGAGGCAAGTGAACCATGAATATGCATATGGTATAGTGTTGTGCTCGTTCTTCTTTGAGAAGATCCCGACACTTCGACCTCACATACAGCTCCAAGATGGGGGCCCGAGAGAGCCTAGGATGCACTGGTGGGGGCGACTACTGTGCAGAGGAGGAGGTGGGGCGGCTGGATGGGTGTTTCGACCTAATTTCTTTGTTCATTGGGATCAGATGCCACTGTATATAGATGATTATCCATATAGTGGGATGAGTTATTGTAGGGACCCGAATTTTCCACTCTCGCTTAGTTGAATATGGGGGCCCAATGGTGAGTGAAAATTTTCTAATATTTTATGTGCATGTAAAGGTCTAGATATTGTTTCTAGTACTAATTCTTTCACTTTTCATATGCAGATACAACACCAGTAAAACTGGTCGGATATACGGGATGACCTGCAGTATCGAGGACTGCAGGACCTAGTGGAGCGAGGGCGCAGCAAAATGAGGATGCAACAACCCTCCTGGAGGACATCTACCATAGATGTGAGAGGATTTTGACCGGTGTCTTAGAGTGTAGCTGGCAGGACTTAGATGACCAGTAGATAGAGCCATGTATTGGTCTAACCTTTGAGTGGCGAGGGGTCATGCGATGTGTGGCGATGGCCGGATAGGGCATGCGTGATCTACGAGCTACAGGAGCAGAGCCATTGCTTCGGGATCCTCCAGATAGTGATTAGTGTGTAGGGGTAGGTGGTGCCCCCAGTTTTGAGTTTTGTAACATGCTATGGGCATGTCACATGTATCAGAGTGGATGGACTCTAAAACATTTTATACGACACGTATTATGGATATGCATCGTTTTGATATTTTTATGTTATTGTCTTGTGTTAAATGCATGTGCTAAATGCCAATATAGAATATGGTATGCAATTCTATCTACATAGTGATTTTGTGCTCTAGGTACATGACTGAATGTAATGATTTCAAATTCACGCATCAAAAGCTTCACTCATAAATATCTTCTTAAAAGGATAGGATTATGCACACGATAGACACCATTCAATTGCATGACAAGAAGCAGGGAATCTAAACAAGCATGAAGGTGGAGTATGCGATGTGAAATGGCATCGACTAATAAACCTCGCACTGCATCATATTCGGCCTGGTTATTGGTTGCAGTACCAATACATACCCCGTTCGAGAGAACGTGGGAGTGCAAGGGGGTAAAAATTGCCCAACTTGCCGAGGCTAGATTCTTGGAGTAGGGACTTGCACCATCAGCAAAAATGATATCAGGTGTGGATGGGAGGTCCATATGAAAGGTGCCACAAGACAATAAAATGGGAGGGTGATGAGCAATGATGGCAACATGAGTGCAAAGTAGAAATCTGACGCACTCTGCGGGAGGGAGTGGTCTGGGTAAGATGTCTACTACTCACACGCCGATGGTGAGGTGGAGTGTGGGAGATACCGAAGGTGTAGCTTGTGCTAAGATCACGAAAGTCACCATCGGCATGAGTGGTGCTATCCCATTTATGGGCAGGAAATATGAAGTCAGGGTGGACATGGTTTCCATGATGTCATCATCGCAATAGAAAATGGAGTGACCATAGGAAGGGGGACCACATGACATAGAGAAGCTACCTGACTCGTCATCATGAGAAGAAAGGTTCACATGTGCATCGCCACGGGGGATGACGGAAGAACAAGCAGATAAGGGATTTACTAATGTTGAGCCTAGGGTGATCACTGAAGGGAGGTGAAGCGAAACAACAGGGGAAGATTCAGAGGGAGCTTCCACCCAGGGTCTCATGGATGATGAAAGGTAGAGGATGGTGGCCGCAGGCTCCTTCATCTCGACATCAGGAGGGGGAATGTCAATGGGAGCAGGTAAATCCTCAGTCTAGCTTGCAGCATACTGCGTAAGTACGGGAGAGGCAGATTGGTTTTTTTCAATCTCGTACTCCCGAATTACCTCTAATTAGGCACGGTAATGTGTAAGATAGGAACAATGGTGAGAATAATGGCCATGGAGATCACACAATGCACAAGGTTGGTTAGTGTGAATAGTTTTAGGATTCTTGGCTGCAGTCGAGGAAGAAACAGAGGCTTTAGGGACCATAGACTCAGGGAACAAAACTTTAACCATGGGCTTGATATGGGGTAGTTCAGGACAGTTATGGGTGGCATGGTCGACAACATCACACAAAGCACAAGGCTTTGCAGGCGAGGGAGGTGCAGGGTTAGTCGGGGTAGACTTGTCCTTGGAGGCCCTCTTGCGAGCTTTGCCCTTCTTACCCGAAGCAATCGCAACAGGAGGTGGTTCTTTTTGAGGTGGTTGAAGCAATGTTGCAGCGGGAGAAGTCATGGGGACCAGTTGAACCAAGGTCAAAGCAAGATAAGGTTTGGGTTGACCTGGTAGGGTAGCAGCTGGAGGATCAAGGTACCAAATAGGAATCTCAAGGGTCAAGTTAGGAAGAGAGAGTGCTGCCATGACAAGTGCCGTATATACTCCTGGTGGGGGAGCTAGGAATGGTATTTGACTGAAGGGATAATGGCCAGGCAGGACAACTCCTAAATGGTTAAGGCCTGGAGGAACTGTTCTAGGAGGGTAAAGAGGCTTATGAGTACTAGCTGAAGGGCCAAGAGGAGGAGGTCTAGAAGGCTAAATCGAAGGGATAGGAGAAGGTTGCGGAGGGTGAGGAGGTTGCTGACTAGCTGAGGCGGGCCACTTGAGGACAGCCCGAGACGATTGCATCATGCAAACATTTGATGAGCTGGGATCAGAGACAGGAGGAGGAAGACCAAGGAATGTACCAAGCAGTGAGGAATATTTGTAGACTGCAGGTGAAACACTACTCAAATGATCAACGGTTTGCTTTTTGGCCACCAAATAGATAGTGGAATCAGGGTAGGTCTGAGACTTCATTTCGTAATATGTCAACTGGTCAATGGTGACTATCTTTCCATTATGAGGGAAGGAAATCTTGTGGTGGACCGCGGGAGGGATAGCAGACATCACATAAGTGTAGCTACGACCCAATAGAATGTTTTAATCTAAGGGGGCATCTATGAATTCTACGTCAATGAAAATAGTCTTGCCCGCAAGAGTAATAGGAAAATTGCGGAATAACACAATGGGCTAGGAGGCATGGCCATCCCACGCTCAGAGAGTGATCGTGGAAGGAGCCAACTCAGGTGATCCGATTTGCTTCCAAAACAAAGCGGATATCACGCAGGTGGATTCCCCCTCATCAATAATGCATTGGGAAACGTTAGCATTCTGGATCTTGAATGGGATTTGGAAGGGGACGGAAGCAGGGAGAGGAGGATGTTATGACCGGTCAACATCAAAGACAATAAATCGATCATCAGAAGGATATACAGTGCCCATGGAAGATAGTAGAGATTTTCGTTGTGAAGGGCATGACTGGAGGAGTTCCAATGTTGAAATGGTAGTCGGGGATTGTTCCAAATCATCTACTATGCTATACGAATAGGTAGTTTTTTCGGAAGAAGCATTTCAACGTAGTGGTCCCTTAGGGATCTTGGTATGAACCTTCACCTTAGGCTGAGGGATTTGTAACGGACCATTAGGTGTCGAAAGAGGCTCTGTATAGACCAAAGGAGGTGGCTCGGGGACAGACGTAGTGGGAGGCTTGTTGTACTGATAGGACCGAGTCTAAAGATTGATGTCTACGGTTAAAGGTTGACCAAATTTCATCATGAGAATCTGGTAATTAGAGGTACTAGATGGAAGAGGTTGAGTGGCCATCTAACCTTCAGGTGGTTGGGTAGCCAAAAATCCTTGCTGAGGGAAAGGATTGGTAAGCACAGCCGGTTGATTAGGTGCAGGACTGGGAGGAATGGAAGGGATGGATTGATGTCCTCTCAATGTTGCTTGAGACTCCCACATCTGCCACATTTGTGGAAAAATAGGACAATCATGCATGTAATGGCCATAAAAAACACAACAAGAACAAGGATTTTTCATGCGAACAGGCCTGTCCTGCTTGGGCTGGGTGCCATGTTGCTAGTTAGCAGTGTTAAGAGAATTATTTTGAGGATTAGGTCCAATATTACTAGGGGAAGACTCATTTTGAGTGATATTCCTCTTATTTTTGGAGGGAGGAGGATTAGTCACGCCCTTCTGTGTATACACCTGCCCCTGAGGGGGCAATGGTTGATAACGGAAGGGAGGAAGCGGTGCTAATGTTGGAGGAGCTTGAGCACCAGGCTGTGGATACGAATAATAAGGAGGTTGGGTAATAGTGTGGTAAATAGGAGGTTGGGAAAAAAGAGGAGGCATGTCGTATCCTAGATACGTGCTACCGGAAGGGGGAAAAGTGCAGGAGGTGCTGGCCCCCCCCTGAGGAAAGCCATAGCCCATGGGAGGTTAAGCATATGGATTAGAGAGAGCTCCAATGATACCATCGGCAGTGTGAGATGCCCTCAGTGCATTGACACCACCGGGTCTAGGAAGATCAAGTAGAATGGTATAAACATAACCCAACTAAGCGTAGATCAGGTCATGTTTTAATGCAATTTGCAGAGTGACTTCTTCGGTTTGAGGAAAGTGTGATGCGACATATTTTTCGATAAGTGGAAAAAAATATCTGAGGATCCAATCCATGTAGACACGGTCCTCGAAGTTAGGAGCTTGACATAGGCTCTTTCTTCTCCGCCATTCCTGGACATGGTCGGATAGGCGGGTCACAGATGATTAACGGAAAGAAATCAAGAGTTAGGCACCAGTGTCATAACGAAGGGGGAGCTGGAAGTAAGACAGAAAATCCCAGGCAAGAGTTGCAAAGGTGGTATGAGAGGAAGGGGCCTGATCAACATACCACTTAGAATCTTCACTTGTAAGCCTTCGTTGGAACAACCGAAGATGGAAAGAGTCATCGGTAATGGAGTTAGACGAACACCACATGTGGAAATATCAAACATGATTTGAAGGATCTTCTCTAGCAAGGCCTTCAAACTTTGGGATGTCGAAAGGGTGCTTTGTCAGCATAGTAGGCCAACCAGCATCATGGTGTATAGGGCCGTTTATCAACTGGTCAAAATTGGGGAGGCTGAGGCTTACCATGAAGGGGAGCAAGGGCACAATATGGGTAGTGTCTGTTGCAGTCGCACTAGTGGTATTCCTGGCATCAGGGCTGGGGTTACCACCAGCATTAGGTCCTGCACCAGACATGGTGAAGGTGTCAGGGGGAGAACCAAAGGTGGAACGAGAAGGAGAACCCAAAGGACCAGAAGAAGAGTTGGTGTGCGAACTCGGTGGAGGACTAACTCGAATCCTATGCGAAGGAGTAAGTCTTCCTACCGGAAACTGAGGATGAAGGCCAAGAAGTCTCCAAGATAAATGCCTTGGTGGCACAATGATGACGACACAAACATGGCACAAAGGAAAAAGAGATCGAAAAGGGCAGGGAGGTGCAGGATCAACTAATTACAATGTCGAAACAAGGGCAAAGAGGTGCAGGATCAATCGATTTCAATGTTTTAGAGTCTTTTCTTGGTGGTGTTAACCAAGCCCTTTTTCGCTTAGGGTGTGTGTGCAAAGTGTGTAAATTTTAATTTTTAAACCCAGACATTTGTAGAGAAAAAGAAAAAGTGTGTTGTGTAACTAAAAACAAGCCTGCAGATAACAGTATATGGAATTGAAATAACAATAAATAAACAGTTAATAATGCAATAATCTAAACCCAAGGAAGCGGGCCTCTAAAAAATTAGTTTGTAGGCGGGCAAAAAACTAGTCAAAACACACCAAAATAGCCAATAGATCTAAGGTCGGGAGGGACAGGGATATAAAGGTCAAAAACTGCTATAAAGTGGTGCAGAAAACAACAACAAATCAGAGGAAAAATTGTTGTAAAAGAGGTGGTGAAAGGCTATCTCCTGGAGGGAAATGGTGTGAACCCTAGAGAAAAACCCAAACAAAGCTAAATTTGGTGATTTGGATGGATAACAAGCCGATATGAAGTGGATCTGAAGGTGAGGTATCAGATTTGAATAAAGGCTGAAGACTCTGAAATTTTAGAGAACCTGCAACAGCAAAAACTCTTCCATAAAAAGTGGATGGTATTGAAGCCCTAAGAGGCTAGGTTCCCACTTAGTTAAGAAAAACAGAGGAATTACAAGTCCAAAATGGGTGGATACGGAGGTCAGACAACCATGAAAAAAGGCTCAAACAAACCCAGAAAACTCTTAGAAAAATCCCTGCAAAAAATCCAGGTCGTAGTTTCTGACCTGTTTTCAGCAGGGGTCACATTTTTTGGGCTGATTCCTACTTCCTAAAGCTCCAGGTCATAGTTTTTGGGCCAAAAAGTGCGACCTACACTTCTGGCACTCTCGGCGGTAGATTTCAGAAAAAATCGTCGTCTCAACTGCGGTTGATGCCTGTCACTTGTGCAATAGGTCTGAAAAGACATGGAAGTTAGAATTTTTATTGTTTTAGGGTTTTATAGGTTAAAAACAACATCAAGAAAAGAAAAAACAAGGGGCTGAAGAGAAATCCTAGGGTTTGAAGAAGTTGGATATGAAAGGTTCAGAAGAACGACGACGGTCGTAATCGTAAACCCGTGTGGAGTCGCCAGTTGTTAGTATGAATCTTAATTCCAAGCATACAAAAAAAGACCACTTTAGTTGTGCATAACAAATAGACCTAACACCAGAGATGGCTGCCAATATCCTTAGATCTGTAGTTAGGTGACCAAGATAAATGCTGCAAAAATCTAGATCTATGCATTAGAAGACATTAAGCAGTAGAAAAAACAAGATTTACTCCATGCATCCAATAGACAAGACAAGAATATGTTGAATGAATTTTGCATTAATGGCACTTGGGAGGAAAACATGTTATGAACCTAATTAATAACTAATGTAATAAATATAGTCATTAATAGAATAAATAGAATAAATGTAATTACTAAATAATCAATTAGGATTATGTTAAGTAGTCATTAGTTAACTGAAAAGGCATGTCTAAAAGACATGCCTGTTCATGAAAGGTCACCTGCATAGGTATAAAATAAGGACCTCATTGTATCATTAAATAATCTTATTCATATCATATCAATAAATATTTATTATTATAAATAGATCTTGTGTATTTTTATAATTAAAGCCATTTTTTCTATTAAGCCAACAAATCTACAAGTCTTGCTGCTACAGAAACCAAATCTACAAGTTCCGCTGCTACAAAACACAAGAGGGTGTTCCCTGTTCTCCTCAATGGGATGGGTTCTTGTAAGTCCTCAGCACTTCAGATCTAAAATTCCTCTCTCTTGATGGTGTAGAAAACCCAGAAAAAAATGGTAGCAAAATATGACTGTGATGGTGGATCAACAGTCAGACCAAAAGTATAGATTTAGAGTGATCTTTTAGGCAACAAAAGGTGGTAAATGAATGGGAAAACCCTTCCATTTATAACAAAATATTGAGTTAGTCTAGATATTGGTGCATAATTAAAATATTATTAACCAAATCAAGATCCAACTTTTATGGAATATTTTATTACATTTGTTGGAGGGAAAAGGAATTTGACTTGGGTCAAATCCCTTTATTTGTAAATAATAAATAAATAAATGATTTATTTATCATTTTAAGGATGTGGTTGAGTAACAATTAAATAGATAATGTTTTATTTAATTATTTAAGGGTGATTTAGTCATATTCAACAAAAAATATTATTTAAATAAGGTTTAAATCATTATTCTTAGGAAATAATAAGATAAATAATGATTTATCTAGTTAATTTCCCTGTTTTGGGTTAAATATAACCAAGAATATTAATTAAATTGTTGTTTGACTAACTATTCCTTGAGGAAAATCAAACAAATGTAGATTTATTTAATATTTCCTCATGGGGTTTCCTTTTTAGACCATAAACAACTTAATAAAGGTGGTTTACTAAAGTATTTTTCATAGTGAATGAAATTTTACTTAGGGTAAAATTGGTCTTACATGGTGTACTTGGGTCCATCTAATAACAATAGGTTAGATGACCAAAAAATGGTGTAACACCAGGCAATGGAACTGTCCAACAATAATCTCACATATTTGTTGGCTATATCCACCATTTAAGTCAATAAATGAAACAGAGATTGCCTACTAATGGAAATTTCTGAGTAATACTTATTTTTAATATCTATAGCGACTGAGTGCAGGATGAAACTTATCCATCCAATTGTAGATTTCTTATCTTCCCAATCATCTCTAAAGAATGAGGATATTACTTAATTAACTAGGACCTCAAAAATTATTCTCAAATCCTTTCTATTTGTATCGACTCTTTCCTCTTTGATTCATTTTAGCTCATGTACTCTCATTTCCCTACGCTTCTTTGGACGACATGAGAACTTGGTCATCCCGCCACGGGGAAAATTTTAAGGATGGAAAATTATCTTGAAGTTTAGAAACATTGTTGAATCTCACTAGTCCCTAATATAAAATTGTTATTGATATATTTGTAAAATTATTCAAATTTATAATGATTTTATATATAGTCTATGTAGAATGTTGGCAATTTTTAACGTAAAATAATTTTATATTGTAAAATTTGGGTGAATCATTTTTAGAAAAAATGAAAATTGATTAATATTGTTTTTAGAAAAATCATGGAAAATTATCCCACCAGCGAATATCAGACCCTAAAATTTTCCATGGCACAGACCCCCCATGCTCCCTCCTTGGAGCCTTTTTTGTGTTATTCGAGCTCTCTATTTTGGTGGTTAGAGCCAATATTGATCCACATTTTTAGGACTAACCAAAATTCTCTAGTTGTTCCTTGTACCATTATTTTTATGATGGTTGTCTCAGTCATCATTGGTTAGTATTTTTGTCCATTTATCTTAATTCCATTTCTTCCTTGACCATTTGTTTTCCATATGTCCCACGTAGCATGTCCACCTCAACCTAGTAAATCATGTCCCTAACTCAACTTTTTTTATTTAGTTAAATTTTTTTTTTTTTCAATGTTTATGATAAAGGGGAAATATGACCAAGGCTATTACAAACCCCTCCCCCTTTTCCTTGGCATTTAATGACACATATAAAAACAAAAAAAATATGCTTAAAAGACACAACAAAGCTAATATGGAGCTTTATATATACAACTTGTTTCATATCTTGTGTCACATGCTATATGCTTCATGGCTTATTCAGTCACTCGGTAAAGTTCACTTAATAAATTCAGCCATTTCCTAATGGCCCCTTTTTCAATTCAATCCATCTTGCATTTTTTCACTTTCCTTGGAGATTCCTACACTTCTAATGTCCAACACTACTATATGTGTGCTTGTTGTTCCTTCAGTGAATGGATCTCACCTAATTATTTCTGGGTACACCCCCAATGTGCTTTAGATTCCACGCAACTATGCTAATGACCAAAATCAGCTTATTCTCCGACCTTCCCTTCCATACTTCCCAATCCCTCAAGAAATCCAGTCACCCACCCTTTCGTGCTTTCTTGCATCGGAGTGGTCTCAAAACCAATTCATATCACTTCCTCATTACTATCAGTTGTTCCTTTCAGTCCTATAGAAATTAGTTGGCCCCATTGGTGTCCCACAATTGCCATGTTCTTGAATTTTTTTTTTTTCACACTAATTTTGTTCCATCTTGTGGCCAACTTTGAGTAGTCTCAGGTGCATTCCTTATTATTCATATAGCCTTGTAGCGAAATTGGAATTTTCCAAAATTCCTGCAACAAACGAAGTTCGTGCATATATAGAGTCATCCTAAACTAGAACATATTATTAAGTTAGCTCAATAATCCAAATTATCATAAATGATGCTCATTGTTTAAAAAATAAAAAGAGCACTATAGCATTAATACTTATCTTGATTTGATGACTTCTTCTTTCTATGCACATAGGGTGGATGTCTTATCCTGGCAAGTACATAGATGATAACATGTCCTCCATGATCAAAATTTCGATCCAAAGTGACTTCTCCAATGCTATAGGTAACATTCGTACTATTTTTATAGGTACCAAATCAAGAGTCATGTTGCTCTAGCGATCCAGGTACCCTCCAAGCTAATTTCCCAAGTATTCACCCCACAGTCATGTTGTATCATATTCATGTTTCTCTATATCTCCACATACCCTATAGGATAACTATCTAGGTACCCACCCCATGGTCATGTTTGATCGGTTTCCAAAGAAACAAAGGAAATCAGAGGCTCACCTCCACCGTGAAGCCCATTTGCGACTATGAGCACAAATAATCCTGGTATTGTTATATTGACAGAAATATTGGGAATCCAGAGGCTATCACAAGTCAACTGAAAAACAATATATAGTTTATAGGCCCAAACAAGTAACAAACACATATACATAAACATGTGGTGCCAAAAAATGTATACATAACATGATTCCACATACATATAGCATAAACACACATATGACATGGTACAATGTATACACATTTACACATGTATGACACATGCACATATA
Organism: Pinus albicaulis; assembly: GCA_034641835.2. Classification (NCBI taxonomy): domain Eukaryota; kingdom Viridiplantae; phylum Streptophyta; class Pinopsida; order Pinales; family Pinaceae; genus Pinus; species Pinus albicaulis. Next base: position 470,084,108 of record CM076581.1, on the reverse strand, counting down.
CACAAATAATAAGGGCATCTAGAGGCTTATACCTCCACCCTCAAATCAATATAAGAATATAGAACAATGTTTTTAGCTTCACTATAGGAGTCTAGAGCATTTTCTCCCCCTATATGTCTTATCCCTCATTGTATTGTGTGCAGCCATCATTCTTCCACAATAATAACTTTGAAAAATCCTATCAGTCAAAATGGCATTCTCATATATACATAAGTTTAGTATAATCATATATAAAATACATAAGAACATGTGCAACTAAAATTAGGGTTAATAGAACCCCCTTTTACCATTTTTTTGTCCATCATCTTATGGACCCAACCAACCTACTTGGATACCATATCACATGTCGCTTACTCTTTTCTTTTGCATATTCTTGTTTCCATGTTTTTTCCAAATTGCCTCATGGTCTTCCATGTTACCCTATTTTCCTCAATATGTTTTATCCATGTGAACCATATATTTCCTATTCCTTAGAAATTAATGGCTTCCCTTCCACCCAACCATATTTTCCCAAGGCCCCCAAGTAAGTAAATAAAGGGACAATTATAAAATCAATAGGTAATGCAAGAGGAAAAATAAAGGTGTCATTACAAAAGAAAATTAAAATCCACAAGCGCAATAAATCGCAATCACAATCGCACACAAAAAAACATGGCCATGCATGTCCATAAATCGTATCGTGTAATAAAGTTGGAAATCATAGCACATAAATCATCGAATAAAGGAGTCCCAAAACTTGACTCAATGTCCTAAGTCTGCCATTCATTTCACTTTCGACCATCATATCCTATATACATATGTGTAACAAAATCTTCTCCCTTTCCTTGCCTCTATTACTAGGTCTTTCCATCTTTCCATGTGAACGTAAACTCAACCTATTTCCCTGTATTTTTGTTCATGAATCCATAGGATTATTAGAAACCGTACATATATCACAACTCAAAAACAACATCAACGTTTATTTTCAAGTTTAGAAACAAGTGTTCACATTCGTCATAATTATCATCTCGCATTTGCACATGAAATATGCTAATATAAACCATTAAATTTACTAGAAGCACAAAAAGATAGAGATGCATTACCCATTGCATGCATAAAAGATGGATTCTCCATTTCTCTATTACAAAAATGATAAATTTGCACAAGCTAAATTATGCTAACAATTGGAAACTGAGGATCACTACAATATGATAGTATATGCGTATGCTATGATGCAACTACATGCCATTATGTATGTATCCACAAACATGAATTATTCATTTTCATTGTTGATGTATGCCTTCAAGTACTAGCATACAAACAATTATTAACTCTTGCATTAACAACATTTATAAGCCCTACTCTTTATACATAGTACATTTATTATTCAGATAAATATAAAAAGATTTGAGGTAAGGATTTGTCCCTTCTAATATCCACATGAATGGAACCTAAATTTAGAGGAAATTCCTGCATAGATTAGATTCAATTGAAAACAACATAAAAAGTATAATAACATTTATCTAAGCTATAATCCATATTACGACAAAAGTCATACTTCCTTATAGCAATCCACCCACAACTACAAACTTTGTCATCTTTGTATTTGTCTTGACTCTTAACATATTGTTTCTACTTTAATATTAAATCCAAATCAACATCAAAAGAATTTTATATTCTTATTCTAAATGTCCAAGCCCAAATTGTAGCTATGATGTATTGTAGATTTTTTTTCGAACCGTAATTTGTATTTGTATTTACGTATTGTTTCTGCCTTTTTGTCAAATCAAAATCAAGTAGAATCATGTACTGCCATAACACCTCATGGACTTTGGTAAAAAAAAATGTTTTTCATAATTTTTAAGTAGTTACACTTCAAGAATACCTCATGCAAATATTGATTGATGAATTAGAGAAAGAAAGGATGAAAAGACAAGAAATAAGCCATCTCACTTGGTAAAACTCTCACAATACTATAAGTGTTATAATATAAGGCTTACACATTTAATAAAATCACACTAAAGAATTAGGCTATAAAATATAAGGTTTCCACTATTATTAGCTTACAGGGTTTTGGACAAATAATACCTCTTGAATTCTTTATAAGAAGGTGATTTTCATTGTAACAATTGCATTATTTAATCATAATATCAATGACAGTTATTGCATAAATCTCTATTTTGTTTATATGAAGCGACCCCATCTAGAGTTATATCTCTTGTAAATGATGTAAAAGATTTCGATTAGGAAAGTCTACAATGAAATAATATGCAATTTGTGGTTATATTGTTGTGGGAAAAGGTTAACTTTAAAAAGGACAAAGCCACCAATCAATTATTGTATGGATTTATGTAATGATACATACTGCAAAGGGGTGTTAAGACTTTAAGGCTTACATTTGTAATAAAGTCACCTTTGTGACTTGAGCTATAAAATTCAGGGTATATCTTATTATTAGCTTTAGGATTTTGAGCAAATAAGACCTCTCAAACTCCTTACAAAAAAGGAAAATCTCATTGTAATAATTGCACTAGTTAATCATAATATTAAAAAGGTTTACTATGTATATCAATCTCGTGTTCTATATGATGTAACCCTATATGGGGTTCTAGCTCTTCTAACAATAGCCACCACTTTCATGCAGAATTATAGTCGTGAATCACAGATGTGCAGTCACTAAAATTACAATTGCTAGTGTGACTTGGACAACCACTGACCAGGCCCAACTTGTACCTTCAAAATTTAATTAATATAGTGAATCCATTGTTGGCTTGAGGGGTCCTGACCTAGGTTTGGAGTTAAGGAAAACCAAAAAAGACCCTCTTACTACTGGCCCTTTCGGAAGTGACCTACTTGTGCAAGTCAAAGTCTCACCCGAAGCAGTATGGGGGGGTGCTGGAACTAGGTTTCCACACCCTGAGAGAGAATTGAATGATGTGGGTGTCTTTAGATCTAAAGCAACTGTGATCCGAACTTCGCAATAGAAGCCCTAACTAGGTATATTTAAGGAAATTTACACAGGTTACCTTGCACACACACAATTATAGATCCACAATCCATTTCAATAGTCCTTAATACATAACATTTAAGTTCAACAAAAATAGATCCATACATTCATCATTCATCTAGGTAGAAAAAATTTGTGCAACTAATCCAGAGGCAGATAAAAAAAAACCAGAAATAACATACAGGAACAAATCATAAAGCAAAAGGAAGATGCATTTGATACTCATATATCATCCAAAACTTTCCTTTATTCATTCACAATTTCGATCTTCCTTATAATACTTTCGTTCTACCCGTGCACACACCTAGTGGGGTCTGTAGACAACAGGACTATGGTCTCCGTGCACATAGCCCGTAGGAGCTTTCTAAACCCAAAAAAAATCTCCTTTCAGCTCAGAACATCAAAACATAGTTTATAATTCATCATCATGCCCCTTATCAACTCGATATAGACTCTTATATATACCTTTAGCCTACACTCATCTAAGGTCCGCAAAATATGGTTTGCTGCCCCTAGTTCTACCCTTTGGCCCATTACAACTCATGAGGGGATTTAACCCACTCCAAAGCACCTTGGTTTGTGCTTCGCTTAGCGCACATGACTTAATATTACAAAAAAATTACAAAAAATACCATATTTTTATCCCAAAATTCGGTCCTAAGGGACCTCACTCCATTAGACCCCCAACACAATCTTGTGACTCGTCCCGAGTCACAGCGGTGCTCGGTTATTCATTTTGGTGTGTAATTATTTAATGGAAAAAACAAAGGGTGCGAGGACGCCCACGTTTTGATCTGTTGCACTTTCTGCTGTATCCACCATCTTATATGATGCCAGCCTTTTTTTGTCTAAATTAATGCTTTGATAGGTTTGATTCAGTTTCTTAACAACTGCATCCAGGTCCTGTGACAGCTTCATCGCCTAAAATACCCATGGATTCATGTGCTCTATCATGATCTGTTGCTTCCTTCATAGCTCCTATACTTCATCATGCAAAAATTGACTTGTCTACACGTAGACCATGCGTTGAGCAGGGACAAAAGTGGGCAAGGCCTCCTGGAGGTCGTCGAATGCCTGCTCCTTAACATGTAACTCCTGAGAGATATTATTGACTAGTGGATCTGTCTGTACATATTTCCATAGTTGCATTGCTATTTCGAGCAGCGCGGAGCCCTTGTCAATGGTGGTAGTGATGCTTTATGATTATTCTTTCACCAAGGCTACCTATTGTGTGCATAGCTCCAGGGGAGTCATTCGCTGTAGTTTATCCTGCAATGCTGCAATCTATTGTTCAAACTCTAATTTTATCGTATGCACCTCTGACCAGGAAGCCTTTAATGCTAAAAAAAAACTCTCAAAATTTACTTGCAGCCCAGCTGATGCTGAAATTTCCACCTCTGGGATCTCACCACATAGTTTGTAGATCAAATGCTCTAGCTCTGCTCGCTGAGCTACAAATGCCTGTTGCGTTGTCTATGCCTGGAATGACTCTTATGTTTTAGCTTCAACCTTCTCCTCTACTATGCTCAATTACTCATGCACATGCACCTCCTTGCACTGCAACTCATCTATGATGATGGTTTGGATATCGTGTAGCTTTCCACTCGATAACATGGAGAGATCAATCCTGACCTGTGGGCAGGTCTGCACTTACGCGCACAGTTGCAGCTGCTCCAAAGTGATTGTTGCACCCAAGAAGGGGCATATCCTATTGTCTATTGTGGTGATTATCGTTGTTGCATGCAGGCTAGCTTAAATCAGCCTCACTTGATTCACGCTTGTATATTTTCGGTCTTGAGCTAGAGTACCTACAGTCCAGATTGTAATGCCTCGATCGTAGGCTTGTATTGTTCCTCCATGGTGATCCACCTATCTTCAGAGGTAGATGAGACTGCATCTGCTGCTTTTTCCAAGTCATATTTTATCAAAGTGACCTCTTTTGTGCCTCCAACCTTGGAGCCTTTTCGCTTCTTTCGTGGACCCTTGGGGGTTTCTACACCACCCTTCATGGCACACGGATATTCTACGCCAGTGTCATCTAACCCATCAAGCCCTCCCGAGTCCACATCTACTTTGACTCTAAGATCTTGCTCCATGTCCTTCTCTACTTCTTGCTCGGGATCCTTCTCACCATTATTTTATGTGCCTGCTTCTACATATTTTTTAGTGTGCATCTCAGCTCCCTTCTCTTTGTCTCCTAGAGCTGCCTTTTTTCCCGAAGTAGATGTTGTAATGCGATGGGTGGATTTGAGCCCAACATTCAACGCTTCTGGCCAGGTTGCAATGACTTGGTCGACCTCTACTTCCATCACCATGGAAGGAAATTTATACCACGGAGGGTCATGGCGTGCCCTGATCTGCACATGGTGCATGGTTATCTGAAAATTTGCGATGTTTTTTTACTTCTCATAAACTTTTGGGGATAGTCTTGGTCACAAATGTATTTTTTTTTCCATCTCACCATCAAGTAGAACCCAAAATATTTTTCCTTATTTCACCCACTTGGGGTCGTTGGAATCCCAATGGTTTGCGTAGCATGCCCCCTTGCATATGCCTGGCTCCAATTCTGGGAGAACTAAAATGTTATGTGTCTCCCATGATACTAGCGCAATCAGAAACAACAACCAAGAGTAGTAGAAATTTTTGCCTTCTTCTTGCACCTCGCGCACATTTTCCAGCAACTCTTGGCAGAGATATTGGGACTAGTTGTAGGTGACCCCCTTCTCGCATTGGCCTACCAATGTAATCACATGCACAGAGAATGTCTTTGGGGGGCACTTGCACATTAATTTGCAGCCTAGGACCAAGGTTCCTAGGCGCGCACCCAAGTCTACAATCTCCTGCACCAGGAATCCTCGTGCGTCCCACCTAAACTGGTAATATTTCTTCACCTTCACAGCAACCTTAAGCTCATTTATCTATCTGAAACTTGCCATAGGATGAGGCCCCGTCTTGGGCAAGTCGATGATCCGGTGGATCAGCGTGGCGTCTATTGGAATCCATCCTTGAATCCATAGGCATCCATCATGCACAAATGCTAGCAGCTCGCGCATGCATATAGTGGTGATAGGGTACCTCCTGAAATAAGGAATCCTCAGAAAATTGAGGATCCCAACATTGCTTAGCCCATCACCCACAGCATAGGCTCAAACTCCACCACATTGTCATAGAGCACGTGCTCCAGGTAATAGTCTAGTGCCAACTCAGGGAATTTCTCCTCATTTTCTAAATTGTAATCGCCGAACTTGACGTGAGGAATATTTCCAACCATATCTTCAATGAGGGGGTCAACCTATATGACTAGTGACATCTCCAAGTAATCCCTCACCATGTATACATTTTTTGGCATACACACAAAGTGTCTACTTGGCTTTACATACGGTGGCCGCTAGGATATCTTTTCAACAAGCATAGCCTCCTCAGTGGCACTCATTGGTCTCTTCGTAGGATCGCCCATAGGCAACCTATCCTTTGTAGCTTGGCACGGGAAATTCATATTTCTAGGAGAGGTCCACGTCTTCAAAGAGGACCCCTTCGTCATTTTTCCATTTCCCTTAGCTGGCGTAGACACAAATTCTTCAACCTCAGGTACTACTTCATAGACATCATCCGACCCGCTCGGTCGATGCTGTGAGAGGTGTAGAGTGCTCCTCAGTAAGCACGCTCTCTGGATTGGTGGCCATCATTCTTGGGTGAAATATGAATTCAAAATTACTCACGTCGGATGGGGTTTCTCGGCTAGACATACATTGTTCACAGACAAGATGACAACACAATTCACAGATAGGTTGAGGGTGCACTGTACTTAGAAATCAAAGGAACCAATTGTGACCTGTGCCCTTCCTTTTATAGGCAATCCAAGGTGAAAATGGTTGGATCTTCATTAAATGAAATTTACTACCATAAAAATGGTCAAGAATCATGTAATATCACCTCATTAAATGTATAAAACGCCCTCCATCCAATGGTAAAATCTCTTTTTCACCTACTTTCATTGTTCCAATGGCTATTTTATTCTCCTGTGCATCACCTCTACACTCCTCTCGCACCTGTCTACACATCCCATTGGTGTCGCGCGTATAAAAATGGATCTGCATGATCCGGTCCTATATTCATTTGGTTAGCACAGGATTTTCCCTATACAACTTTAGACGGTTCCATTGAAATTCCCAGGAAGATTATCACTGTGCAACGTGTCCAAGCGCACTGCACCTCCATCAGTAAAAGAATAATCCTCTTGTCCTCCCACATTATCTAGGATCTCATTTGAAAATGGAGTAGGGAAGGGGTTGTGCATACATGCATCATTCTACTTGCGCAAATCTACACAAATCCTTATCTCTCATTTGGTCTTATTTTCTTGAACCACCATTAGGCTCACCCAACTAGACTGCTCTAGAAGCTCAATAATTCCCGCAACAACCATCTTCTCTAATTATTCTTTTACATTCTACTTATACTTGGGATTCAATCGATATGGTCACTACTTCATAGGGTGTGCATCTAGTTTCAAAGTGATATTCATAACACCTAGATCCCCAACAATCCCCTTTATCTTAAAAAAATTCATGGGAGCCTTCGGATGATCTCTGACTTAGTGCAAGATATGTCTGATAAAATCCACAACAGTCTATCTCAGTAGGGATTTTACCCATTGTAATTCCGCTGTTTATCTCTGAAGATGAATAAAGTACTCTGTTGTTAATCGATCCGCGTAAAATGGTATCAAAGCCAAGTTGTTGTTTGAGTGAGTATATTTGCTGAGAAATACTTTGATGTGTAAACGATATTATTTGAGTGGAGCGTTAGATAGATTGCTTGATGCTGTGAATAGCGTTTATAGCCTGTGTTGCCGCGGAAGGCGTTGAAGGCGTTGAAGACGTTCGGCTAGTTCTTGTACGTGGAAGCCGTAATATCCCAGCTAAGTTATTTCCCAAATTCCTCCTGATAACTTGCTCTTGTTATAGTTTGCAAATCTTCTGTGTCTACAATGGATTCATCTTCTCATTCAATGGGTCCTTTTGGTTCTAAGCATTTCGATGATTTAGAAAATGAAGAACAGCTTCGTTCTGGTTTAGACTCTCTGTGTTCTCCTTCTGAGTCCTCTTCTAATTTTGCATGCTTAAATATAGAAGAAACAAATCCTCGCATGAAATGGAAACTCCCTGAGATTTCTCCTTCCGATGTATATCATGGTATCTCTCCTTTTCAGTTCCGTGCTCTCAGCCACATTAAGATCGAAGAAAATTCCATTCGCACTGAGCTTAACTGTAATACCATGATGACTGTTCCGTTGCTTGAACATAAACATATATCTGCTGCTTTAAAGTCTGGTTACAAGTATGTCTATCTGGGGATGGTGAGAGTAGGCCTGAATGCTCTCCATAGGAAAGGTCAAACTGCCTTTGTATTTTCGGCCTTACTTGATAATCGATGGTCATCCTTCACAAAAGCCCTCATTGGAGGCATCGAGACAACTCTGTCTGATGGACCAGTCCAGTATGATGTATTTCCAGATTTTTCAGTCGCCCTTGATGATCCCAATATTCTGAAATGCCTAACTTTAGGTGTTCAAACTCAAGGCTATGATGAGTTTGATAATAAGTCCAAAAATTTGACTATTTTTTACATTACCTGTGTTAGATTTTATAACACAACTATTCCTGCTATTTTACATGCTCCTGAGCAAGGATCTGGCACTGTGACACTCATCCAATATGATTCATCCTGCAATCCAGTTTCCCCTTTGTCAATAAATGAAAGATCTCTTGTTCCTCCAGATGAATGGGTTACAAATTGGAAACGCAATACAAAGAAACCCATTGCAATAGCCCAGTCCATAATATCTGAATCTGATAACCAAGTTATTACCAGATTTCCAAGAAGAAAAATCACTAAACAAGGTCAGTCTTCTACTTCTTCATTGGTTCCGACTATTTCGCATGTCCAGTCTGCATCTACCAGAGAACCAATGATAATGATTGATCCAGATATTCTTGCCAAGTTGAAAGTTATGTTTTCTGAGCCAATGGTATCTCCTACTGCCTCTGTACAATATGTAAATCCTCCTTTAGCTACTGTTTGTGAACATCCACATTGCTCAAAGACTCACTGTCAATTCTCCTCAGATCCTCCTCAGCCCCATGGATCCTCATCTGATCAGTCTAGGAGAATTAATATGATTAAGTTTGTTCCTTCTTCAGAATCTTCTGAGCAAACTTACAGACAAGTGACATTCTTTAATATACATGAAGATCTCTTAGTTCAGTCTGTTTCACCAACCACCTCACGTGGTTTGGGTTTTGTTGATCCGTCAGTCATCCCTGCTTACAGACGAAATCCTATTGATAAAATTCCAGCGTCTGTTGAGATTCCCTCAAATTCAGAAATAATTTCATTTCTGAAAATCTTCAAAGGTATTGGACCTTATAATCCAGAAGATCCATGGAAAAAGAATATGTTCAACTGGGACATCTACACCCATGAGAAAGAACATTTGTATATGCAAGAAATAAAGCTTCTAGACAAGAAGGATAAAAAAAATTTTAACAGTCAAAATGATTCCGAATGGAAAGCTTGGATGCAAGCCAATAATCAGTGGATATCATTTTATGAATGGTATTATCCTTCTATAAATCAAATTGAAGACTCTTTGATCAAACAATTTCGCAATGAAGCAAAGCAAAAAAGGATCAAACAGTCTGAGGAATATGTTGATTTAAAGCTTGAACAACAGCCTGTAGTAATTCCTTCTCCACTACAGATGCTAGTATTTTCTCCTAAGATACAATCTATGCTATCCAAGCCAAACTTGCCTAAATCCTTGATAGCAGTCAGGACAAAAGGAGAAATTTTAATCAAAGAAGTTTGCTTAAGGTTGAAAGTAAACATGATTAGACAAGGAACACCAAGCAAACACAGGTGGGAACTTCTTGATGGTTCCATGATTGAGACTGATACAGAATTTCCTCCCTGGCGAAATTTTGTAATCAGGCAACAAGATGGTAAGATGTATAAGTTACTTCCATCCCATGTAGATGATTCCTCTTTATCTACAAAATAATCAATTGCAGCAACAAACTGGACTAATCTTGCTATTTCTAGTTTAGAGAAGTTTGTCAGAAAAGAATTTTCATCAAGTGAAGCTGCAAATAATGAAATAAAATTGATGATTGGTAGAGTCTTGCAGAAACAAGACTATAATACAACTTGTCTAAATGAGAACATTAAGATCTTGACAGAAAATGATCATGCTATAGCCAAAAGCCTTGATCAACTTACTTTGCAGACAGATAAGAAGATCCATGAATCAGCAGTGGCTCATGGAAAATAATTGGTTAAGGTTAATACTAGCCTTGACATCCTCAAGAGACAAGTCTACACTGTCTCCACTAGTGTAGATTCATTGAAGAAAAGACCGAGTACAAGCTCCGAAACATATAAGTCTTCTACTCTATTCTCAGATCCAAAGGTATCTTTGCCTTATTCTATTTCACCCTCTGTTCAGAGTTTGATTAAGGCTCCCAGCACTATCAGTTTTCCTCCAGCAGACACTTCCTATAACTATTCTCCTTTTGCTAATCCTAGTTTCTTTGGAAAAGCACAAAAGGATATTGATACTAGGGCTGTTCGTCTGTCTGAATTTATGAATGAATATGATTCAGAATCTGAGAAAAAGAGTGATAAATTGTTTATAGTTCCAAGAACATCAGATGATATTCCAGAAACTAGTCTTCATAAGATTGATGCTCCCAGTCTAGAAGAACTAGAAAATTGTGTAAATAATTTTTCGTTTGAAGACAAAGAAAAATTTGGTATTGAAACATCCACTGAAACATTAACAGATCTAGAAGCCAACCAAGTTCATGCTACTACTTCTAGATTCAAATATGATTCTTCATGGAATCCTGCTCCTGACCGAAGAGATATGTTGAAAGCAGAATGGCATAAAGATTGGTCTGCAAATTCCACATATTCATGGAACATTGATAATTGCACAGAAGCAGAAGTAATGTCTGTATTACCTTCCATGATTGTTTGCTACAGAACTTATCTTGCTGATGACATTGGTCCCATAAATGCAACCAGAAGAATTATTGGTGGGTTTGAAGGTACCCTTGATTCTTGGTTGAAAGCTGAAACTTTGAAAGATGCTTCTCTTATCACACAATGGGAACAATCAGTTATTTTAAATGCTGATGGTAGCACATATATGGATCCAGTCACTCATTTTCCTGTCAATAATATGATAGGATGTCTTCTATATGGGATTCAGGTCAATTTCATTGGTTTTCCTCAAATTACTAATGAAATTACTACCATCACTCTTTTGGCCATGAAGTTGCATAACATGCAACATTTTGATGAATACTTCAATGAGTTCCTTCACCGGCTCCATTCTCTTACCCCAGATTTGATCCTTGAGCCAAAATGGAAAGAGATTTTTGTGTCCTCTCTTCCACACTGGGTTTCTTCAGCCATAGTAAATAAACTCCCTGGTAAAATGGGAGATTATAAGTTTGGTGTGATTAGTCAAGCTGTTAAAGCTGTCATTGTAGAACTTTGTTCTCAAATGAAAATTGCCCATGCTGCCACAAATCCCAAAAAACCTCATGGTTATCAGCAACTCTGCAAGCAGTGGCATCTTGGAAAAGCTGGCAATTCAGAGGGGCGTAGACGGCATCGCAAACACAAATATAAGCATGCCAAAAAGAATTCCCAGCATTCCCACAAAAAACATTTCAAGAGAAAGCCTTACAAACATACAGAAATGTTTTCAAAAGAAAAAGAAATAATTTGCTACAACTGCAATGAGAAAGGACATACCTCCAATAACTGTCCCAAGAAAAAGAAAGATAAAGGGAAGAAGAAAGTCACATATAGAAATAAAAAAGGCAAGGTAAATTTCTTTGATCTTCCTAGCAGTTGTGATGAGCTTTTAACATCTGAATCAGATTCAGATAATGAATTGAATTTTATGTATTCTGACAACTCCTCATCTAGTGAAGAAATTTGCAGAGATCCTCACTGCACAGAATGTAGAGATTGTGAATGCAGTGATCCAGATGTTTGCAGTTGCAACACTGTAAACATGATGAAGACTGAAGGAGATGAAGATGAAACAAGTAGAAATTATTTTACTCAGATGATTGTTGCTACTGATCCACAGATTAAATACATGTACAAAACACTCTTGATGAATCATCTGAAGAAGTCTCCTTCAAAGCAATCAGATCAGTCGAATAAAGGGTATGTTCCACCGGCATCATTATTTTCAGTTGAAGCTCTAACCAGGCAATTCAGAAATGAAAACTTTGGAGAAGATTTTCCTCAGACATTGCCTATCATCCACCAGGCAATCAAAGAGCTTAGAAAGACTGTAAAGGAGAATAAGAGATTATGTCTAGAAAATCACAGAGATTTGAATGTCAAGATTCTAGGCATAAACCAAGCTTCAACATCACAAGATCCGCCTATATCTGATAAAGTGAATAATTGGACATTTCATCAGAGTCCAATTATAGAAGAAATGAATAAACCAGACAAGAATGTTGAAGATTCTGATGATGAATCAGAAAGAACTGGTCTTGGCTGCAATATACTTAACAGAGATGTTATGTATTGTGTCAAGATGAAGGTTAGAATTGGGTCCCAAATTGAGTATTGGAAAGTATTAATGGATACGGGATCCCGACTGAACATTGTCAATAATACTGTTGTAAGCACACACCTCAGAAGGCCAACAGCATGTCCGAGAGTCACTACTGCCAGTGGTGACATTACAACAGTTTCAGAAGTTGAGGTAGATGTATTTCTTACTGAAGAAATAGGAGTACATCTTGTTTGTCCCATCGTTCCAGGTATGGACTGTGCAATGTACCTTGGAACGCCATTTTTTCAAAACTTTGAGAAGCATGGCGGAAAGTTAGATCAGGTGAGTCAGAGGTATGGCTATTTTGTTAGCCTGAACAACAAAGAAATATTTTTTCCTTTCATCAATTCTAACTCACCTAACAGGCTAAAAAGAATTGAAAGAATGGAGAATCTCTTAGCAAAGATGGAGATCAAGAAAGAGATTCTGAAGACAGAAGAATTGTTGGATAACGGGAAATATGCCAGAGAAATAGCAGACATCACTACTAAATTTAAAGAATGTTGTTCAGAAGATCCAAATGCTTTCTGGCATATAAAGAAACAAGAAGTTGAACTGCCATTGAAAAAGGATTTCAGTGGAAAGTTACGAATATCAGCAGCAGTCCCTATGAATGCAGAACAAATGAAGCTATGCAGAGAAGAAATCAAGGAATTGTTGCAGAAAGGTTTGATAAGAAAAAGCAAGAGTCCTATTGCTTGCTTTGCATTTTATGTAAATAAACATTCAGAGATTGCCAGAGGTAAGCCAAGGTTAGTTGTTAATTATAAACCTCTGAATAATATTTTGGACTATGATGCCTATCCTCTTCCTAAACCTTCAATGATACTTGCCCAAATTTCAAAATCTAAAATCTTTTCAAAGTTTGATCTTAAGTCGGGGTTCTGGCAAGTAGGCATAAAGGAAGAAGATAAGTGGAAAACAGCTTTCTCTGTCCCACAGGGTCATTATGAATGGAACATCATGCCTTTTGGCCTGATCAATGCACCCTCGGCATTTCAAAGGATAATGGATGAAACCTTTGAAGGAATGGACGAATTTCTGAAGAAATATATTGATGACATCTTAATACACTCAGACAACATTCCTGAACATATCAAACATCTCAGGATATTCTTGAAAAGAGTAAAGGAAATGGGTATAGTATTTTCTGAGTCTAAAATGAAACTCTTCAAATCTATGATTGATTTCTTGGGCTATAACATTCAGTATGGATCCTATGGAGTCATTCAAAGAAGTTTGAATTTTGTTGATAATTTTCCTGATGAAATATTAGATAAGACTCAGCTTCAAAGGTTTTTAGGAAGTCTTAACTATATTTCTAAGTTTCTGCAGCATTGCGCCCATGACAGAAAATTGTTGAATAAAAGATTGAAGAAAGAACCTATTCCTTGGAGTAAAGAATGTACAGAAGTTGTCCAAAGAATAAAGGAAAAGGTTAGGAAAATTCAGCCACTCTCGCCAATCCAGGAAGATTGGGAGAAATTAATAATGACTGATGCAAGCAAAACTGGATGGGGAGCAGTTCTGTGCCAAGTAAATCCAGGTAACAAAAAGGATGTTGAAATATGCCAGTATGCATCAGGACTGTGGTCCAAAGCTCAGCTAAATTAGGCTAGTCAAAAGAAAGAACTTAGGGCTGTGTGTTTAGGCATAGCTAAGTTCAAGGATTTCATTATCTATACCAAATTCACAGTAAAAACAGATTGCAAAGCATTGCAATTTGCAATTCAGAAATGTGAATTTGAGGATGCAGCCATGGTCCGATGGGTCATGCAGCTAAGTCAATACAACTTTGATGTTGTATTCGTTGAAGGGAAAAAGAATTGTTTTGCTGATATGTTGAGCAGAGAATTTTTAACAAATAATTTCGTTTTCTCCCTTTCTTGTAATTTCATCAGAAGAACTGTTGAAGAAGTATAGATTGAAACGCCTCTGGGATGGGTTACTTATAATCTTTCTGTTCTGCTTTTATTTCATGATGAAACTTGGTTTCCTTTAAAAGAAGTCAGATACAGAACTGGAATTCCATGCTTATGGAACACAGTTATGCAAGACGAGATAAATGAAGAGGCTATATTAGCTCTAGACTATCTTGCATATAATGGAAATATTTCTTACTTTCTGGACAGGCATGAAGATGATAATTTGATCCACAGTTGTCATATTACTCAGATCATTTTCAAATTATCAACAAAGAAGTGATTATGATGAAGACCAGGTAAAAGATTCCTTCTATGCTGCAATGAATCTACAGAATTATTCATCCACCTTATTTTACTCTTTGCAGTTTAGTTTCTTTTTTGAAGGAATGACTATTGAAATAATTGAAGAAATTGACCCTACTCCAGATTGGTTTTTGGATTGGTGGAAAATTTATGGTTTATCAGCCTTAACCATAAAGCCTTCTTCTTTCCAAATGTTAAAGATATATAATTTCAATGAACCAAGAGCTCTACATTCAGGATTACCATACAAACGAGTCCGCCACATAGCAGAAGTTGAAGATCTTTATTTTTACTACGGAATGAAAAGATGTGGCCACTTGAGATGGTTTGTCACCAATACATACAAAGCACGGAGGATGGGATCCAACTCCAATACCAGCACTAGCTATGCCAATTTTCATCAACAAGTGGATACAGAATCAAATCCATTCGAGTACATAAATCTTCTGGCTCCACCAGATAATAATTCTTCACAAGTGTGGGAATCCGAGAAAGAAGTACTAGTACAATATTTCTCAAACAGTTTGATTGAGAGATATCGATATCAGCATTATTCCCACTATCAAATAATGTATTATGTCATGCCATGATTATGTCTTTCCAACCGACTATGGTGTTGGACAGGTTTCCGTGGGATTCCCTGAACCAATATCTCCACTTTGTAAGATTTTATACATCCTAATGTCTTTTCAGGCTTTCGTGGATTCTCTTGTTTGAAAGAATCTCCACATTGTAAGATTTCTTGTACAAATATATCTTAGATTTTCGTGGGTTCATCATGTGATTTTCCATTATGTATTTCCTTTAGGTCATATCTATGAGTCATGAGGTTACTTTTGATTCGGTCCCCATATGCCAGAAGGCTTTCCGTATGGAATAGGGACGAGATAATGTGAGTTGTCCACTCACATCCGAATCCAAAGTGTACTCCATATCTTAGTAATTAGATTTACTTTACGGGTGTTTGTATTCTTGTACTCTGAAATAATCCACCTTCACGGATGTTTGTTCCCCTTCAAGTTTCTATAAGAAGGTAAGACTCATTCGGTGAAGGGGGTCGGAATTTTTAGAGTTCTTAGAGGTCGAAAGGTTTTTTTTAGAGGTTGGGTCTGAGTCTGAGTTATTTTCTCCTGCTCTGCATCTGCGGGGAATTTCCCTGATCTGCTTATAACACGAGATAACGCTCTTGTCTGTAAGATATCTGTGATGAATCTCTAAGACTGAGCCTGCTTTGTGTGCCAGGTAGCCTTCGGATGATCTCTGCCTTAGTGCAAGATATGTCTGATAAAAGCCACAGCAGTCTATCTCAGTAGGGATTTTACCCATTGTAATTCCGCTGTTTATCTCTGAAGATGAATAAAGTACTCTGTTGTTAATCGATCCGCGTAAAATGGAGTACACTTTGGATTCGGATGTGAGTGGACAACTCACATTATCTCGTCCCTATTCCATACGGAAAGCCTTCTGGCATATGGGGACCGAATCAAAAGTAACCTCATGACTCATAGATATGACCTAAAGGAAATACATAGTGGAAAATCACATGATGAACCCACGAAAATCTAAGATATATTTGTACAAGAAATCTTACAATGTGGAGATTCTTTCAAACAGGAGAATCCGCGAAAGCCTGAAAAGACATTAGGATGTATAAAATCTTACAAAGTGGAGATATTGGTTCAGGGAATCCCACGGAAACCTGTCCAACACCATAGTCGGTTGGAAAGACATAATCATGGCATGACATAATACATTATTTGATAGTGGGAATAATGCTGATATCGATATCTCTCAATCAAACTATTTGAGAAATATTGTACTAGTACTTCTTTCTCAGATTCCCACACTTGTGAAGAATTATTATCTGGTGGAGCCAGAAGATTTATGTACTCGAATGGATTTGATTCTGTATCTACTTGTTGATGAAAATTGGCATAGCTGGTGCCGGTACTGGAAGTGGATCCCATCCTCCGTGCCTTGTACGTATTGGTGACAAACCATCTCAAGTGGCCACATCTTTTCATTCCATAGTAAAAATAAAGATCTTCAACTTCTGCTATGTGGCGAACTCGTTTATATGGCAATCCTGAATGTAGAGCTCTTGGTTCATTGAAATTATATATTTTTAACATTTGGAAAGAAGAGGGTTTTATGGTTAAGGCTGATAAACCATAAATTTTCCACCAATCCAAAAACCAATCTGGAGTAGGATCAATTTCTTCAATTATTTCAATAGTCATTCCTTCAAAAAAGAAACTAAACTGCAAGGAGTAAAATAGGGTGGATGAATAATTCTGTAGATTCATTGCAGCATAGAAGGAATCTTTTACCTGGTCTTCATCATAATCACTTCTTTGTTGATAGTTTGAAAATGATCTCAGAGTAATATGACAACTGTGGATCAAATTATCATCTTCATGCCTGTCCAGAAAGTGAGAAATATTTCCGTTATATGCAAGATAATCTAGAGCTAAAATAGCTTCTTCATTAATCTCGTCTTGCATACTGGTGTTCCATAGACATTGAATTCCAGTTCTGTATCTGATCTCTTTAAAAGGAAACCAAGTTTCATCATGGAATAAAAGGAGAACTGAAAGATTATAAGTAACCCATCCCATAGGTGTTTCAATCTGCACTTCTTCATCAGTTCTTCTGATAAAATTACAAGAAAGAGAGAAAACGGAATTATTTGTTAGAAATTCTCTGCTTAACATATCATCAAAACAATTCCTTTTCCCTTCAATGAATACAACATCAAAGTTGTATTGGCTTAGCTGCATGACCCAACGGACCATGGCTGCATCCTCAAATTCGCATTTCTGAATTGCAAATTGCAATGCTTTGCAATCCGTTTTCACTGTGAATTTGGTATAAATGATGAAATCTTTGAAC
The DNA here is from genome assembly GCA_034641835.2 of Pinus albicaulis. NCBI lineage: Eukaryota > Viridiplantae > Streptophyta > Pinopsida > Pinales > Pinaceae > Pinus > Pinus albicaulis. The sequence continues at coordinate 470,066,350 of CM076581.1, read as the reverse complement.
TTAGCTATGCCTAGACACACAGCCCTAAGTTCCTTCTTCTGGCTAGCCCAATTTAGCTGAGTTTTGGACCACAATCCTGATGCATACTGACATATTTCAACATCCTTTTTGTCACCTGGATTTACTTGGCACAGAATTTCTCCCCATCCAGTCTTACTTGCATCAGTCATTATCACTTTTTCCCAATCTTCTTGTATTGGTGAAAGTGGCTAGATTTTCCTAATCCTTTCCTTAATTCTTCTGACGGCTTCTGTACATTCTTTGCTCCAAGGAATAGGTTCTTTCTGCAATCTCTTATTCAGCAATTTTCTGTCATGGGCGCAATGCTGCAGAAACTTAGAAATATAGTTAAGACTTCCTAAAAACCTTTGAAGCTGAGTCTTATCTAATATTTCATCAGGAAAATTATCAACAAAATTCAAACTTCTTTGAATGACTCCATAGGATCCATACTGAATGTTATAGCCCAAGAAATCAATCATAGATTTGAAGAGTTTCATTTTAGACTCAGACAATACTATACCCATTTCCTTTACTCTTTTCAAGAATATCCTGAGATGTTTGATATGTTCAGGAATGTTGTCTGAGTGTATTAGGATGTCATCAATATATTTCTTCAGAAATTCGTCCATTCCTTCAAAGGTTTCATCCATTATCCTTTGAAATGACGAGGGTGCATTAATCAGGCCAAAAGGCATGATGTTCCATTCATAATGACCCTGTGGGACAGAGAAAGCTGTCTTCCACTTATATTCTTCCTTTATGCCTACTTGCCAGAACCCCGACTTAAGATCAAACTTTGAAAATATTTTAGATTTTGAAATTTGGGCAAGTATCATTGAAGGTTTAGGAAGAGGATATGCATCATAATCCAAAATATTGTTCAGAGGTTTATAGTTAACAACTAACCTTGGCTTTCCTCTGGAAATCTCTAAATGTTTATTCACATAGAATGCAAAGCAAGCAATAGGACTCTTGCTATTCCTTATCAAACCTTTTTGCAACAATTCCTTGATCTCTTCTCTGCATAATTTCATTTGTTCTGCATTCATCGGGACTGCTGCTGATCTTCGTAGCTTTCCACTGAAATCCTTTTTCAATGGCAGTTCAACTTCTTGTTTCTTTATATGCCAGAAAGCATTTGGATCTTCTGAACAACATTCTTTAAATTTAGCAGTGATGTCTGCTATTTCTCTGGCATATTTCCCGTTATCCAACAATTCTTCTGTCTTCAGAATCTCTTTTTTGATCTCCATCTTTGCTAAGATATTCTCCATTCTTTCAATTCTTTTTAGCCTGTTAGGTGAATTAGAATTGATGAAAGGAAAAAATATTTCTTTGTTGTTCAGGCTAACAAAATAACCATACCTCTGACTCACCTGATCTAGCTTTGCGCCATGCTTTTCAAAGTTTTGAAAGAATGGTGTTCCAAGGTACATTGCACAATCCATACCTGGAACAATGGGACAAACAAGATGTACTCCTTTTTCTTCAGTAAGAAATACATCTACCTTAACTTCTGAAACTGTTGTAATGTCACCACTGGCAGTAGTGACTCTCGGACATGCTATTGGTCTTCTGAGGTGGGTGCTTACAACAGTATTATTGACAATGTTCAGCCGGGATCCCGTATCCATTAATACTTTCCAATACTCAATTTGGGACCCAATTCTAACTTTCATCTTGACACAATACATAACATCTCTGTTAAGTATATTGCAGCCAAGTCCAGTTCTTTCTGATTCATCATCAGACTCTTCAACATTCTTGTCTGTTTTATTCATTTCTTCTATAATTGGACTCTGATGAAATGTCCAATTATCCACTTTACCAGATATAGGCGGATCTTGTGATGTTGAAGCTTGGTTTATGCCTAGAATCTTAACATTCAAATCTCTGTGATTTTCTAGACATAATCTCTTATTCTCCTTTACAGTCTTTCTAAGCTCTTTGATTGCCTGGTGGATGCTAGGCAATGTTTGAGGCAAATCTTTTCCAAAGTCTTCATTTCTGAATTGCCTAGTTAGAGCCTCAACTGAAAATAATGATGCGGGTGGAACATACCCTTTATTCGACTGATCTGATTGCTTTGAAGGAGACTTCTTCAGATGATTCATCAAGAGTGTTTTGTACATGTCTTTAATTTGTGGATCAGTAGCAGCAATCATCTGAGTAAAATAATTTCTACTTGTTTCATCTTCATCTCCTTCAGTCTTCATCATGTTTACAGTGTTTCCCCAGTGTTGTTTATAAACTCTGAATCTTGCATTCCACAGTCTCTACATTCGTAGGTGAGGATCTACGCAAATTTGCTTCACTAGATGAGAGTTGTCGGGTACATAAAATTAATTCATTATCAGATAAAGTTCGGACCTATTGAAAACTCATCACAACTTTGAAGATCAAAGAAAGTTGCTTTTTTTTTATTTCTATATGTGACTTTCTTCTTCCTTTATCTTTCTTTCTTGGGACGGTTATTGGAGGTATATTCTTTCTCATTGTGATTGTAGCAAATTATTTCTTTTCTTTTGAAAACATTTACGTATGTTTGTAAGGCTTTCTCTTGAAATGTCTTTTGTGGGAATCTTTAAAATTCTTTTTTGGCATGCTTATGAGTGTGTTTGCGATCTTGATCTTGCCCCTCTGAATTGACTTTTCCATGATTTTGCTTTGCTTGCGAGCTCAAACGATAACCATGAGGTTTTTTGGGATTTGTGGCAGCACGGGCAATTTTCATTTGAGAACAAAGTTCTACAATGACAGCTTTAACAGCTTGTCGAATTACACCAAACTTATAATCTCCCATTTTACCAGGGAGTTTATTGACTATGGCCGAAGAAACCCAGTGTGGAAGAGAGGACACAAAAATCTCTTTCCATTTTGGCTAAACGATCAAATCTGGGGTAAGAGAATGGAGCCGGTGAAGGAACTCATTGAAGTATTCATCAAAATGTTGCATGTTATGCAACTTCATGGCTAAAAGAGTGATGGTAGTAATTTCATTAGTAATTTGAGGAAAACCAATGAAATTGACCTGAATCCCATATAGAAGACATCCTATCATATTATTGATAGGAAAATGAGTGACTGGATCCATATATGTGCTACCATCAGCATTTAAAATAACTGATTGTTCCCATTGTGTGATAAGAGAAGCATCTTTCAAAGTTTCAGCTTTCAACCAAGAATCAAGGGTACCTTCAAACCCACCAATAATTCTTCTGGTTGCATTTATGGGACCAATGTCATCAGCAAGATAAGTTCTGTAGCAAACAATCATGGAATGTAATACAGACATTACTTCTGCTTCTGTGCAATTATCAATGTTCCATGAATATGTAGAATTTGCAGACCAATCTTTATGCCATTCTTCTTTCATCATATCTCTTCGGTCAGGAGCGGGATTCCATGAAGAATCATATTTGAATCTAGAAGTAGTAGCATGAACTAGGTTGGCTTCTAGATCTACTAATGTTTCAGTGGATGTTTCAATACCAAATTTTTCTTTGTCTTCAAACGAAAAATTATTTACACAATTTTCTAGTTCTTCTAGACTGGGAGCATCAATCTTATGAAGACTAGTTTCTGGAATATCATCTGATGTTCTTGGAACTATAAACAATTTATCACTCTTTTTCTCAGATTCTGAATCATATTCATTCATAAATTCAGACAGACGAACAACCCTAGTATCAATATCCTTTTGTGCTTTTCCAAAGAAACTAGGATTAGCAAAAGGAGAATAGTTATAGGAAGTGTCTGCTGGAGGAAAACTGATAGTGATGGGAGCCTTAATCAAACTCTGAACAGAGGGTGAAATAGAATAAGGCAAAGATACTTTTGGATCTGAGAATAGAGTAGAAGACTTATATGTTTCGGAGCTTGTACTCGGTCTTTTCTTCAATGAATCTACACTAGTGGAGACAGTGTAGACTTGTCTCTTGAGGATGTCAAGGCTAGTATTAACCTTAACCAATTCTTTTCCATGAGCCACTGCTGATTCATGGATCTTCTTATCTGTCTGCAAAGTAAGTTGATCAAGGCTTTTGGCTATAGCATGATCATTTTCTGTCAAGATCTTAATGTTCTCATTCAGACAAGTCGTATTATAGTCTTGTTTAGGGGGGCTCTGCAATCATCAATTGCTTTCATTATTTGCATTCACATGATGAAAGTTCTTTTAGAAAAACTCTCATTCAGAAATAGCAAAGATTGGTCTTGGGTTGTCTTTTTGGTTAGTTCTATTGTAGATAAGAGAATCCTCTATCCTCTACATAGGATGGAAGTAACTTTGTGTCTTTCCAAATGCGTTGCGATTAAAAATTTCGCCGGAAGTCTGTATCGATCTCAATCATGGAACCATCAAAGAAGTTCCCACATGTTGTGGTGTTCCTTGTCTAATCATGTTCACTTTCAACCTTAAGCAAACTTCTTTGATTAAATTTCTCCTTTTGTGTGGTATATCAAAGATTTAGGCAAGTTTGGCTTGGATAACATAGATTGTGTCTTAGGAGAAAATGCGCATGCATAGTGGAGAAGGAATTACTACAGGCTGTTGTTCAAGCTTTAAATCAACATATTCCTCAGACTGTTTGATCCTTTTTTGCTTTGCTTCATTGCGAAATTGTTTGATCAAAGAGTCTTCAATTTGATTTATAGAAGGATAATACCATTCATAAAATGATATCCACTGATTATTGGCTTGCATCCAAGCTTTCCATTCGGAATCATTTTGACTGTTAAAATTTTTTTTATCCTTCTTGTCTAGAAGCTTTATTTCTTGCATATACAAATGTTCTTTCTCATGGGTGTAGATGTCCCAGTTGAACATATTCTTTTTCCATGGATCTTCTGGATTATAAGGTCCAATACCTTTGAAGATTTTCAGAAATGAAATTATTTCTGAATTTGAGGGAATCTCAACAGACGCTGGAATTTTATCAATAGGATTTCGTCTGTAAGCAGGGATGACTGACGGATCAACAAAACCCAAACCACGTGAGGTGGTTGGTGAAACAGACTGAACTAAGAGATCTTCATGTATATTAAAGAATGTCACTTGTCTGTAAGTTTGCTCAGAAGATTCTGAAGAAGGAACAAACTTAATCATATTAATTCTCCTAGACTGATCAGATGAGGATCCATGGGGCTGAGGAGGATATGAGGAGAATTGACAGTGAGTCTTTGAGCAATGTGGATGTTCACAAATAGTAGCTAAAGGAGGATTTACATATTGTACAGAGGCAGTAGGAGATACCATTGGCTCAGAAAACATAACTTTCAACTTGGCAAGAATATCTGGATCAATCATTATCATTGGTTCTCTGGTAGATGCAGACTGGACATGCGAAATAGTCGGAACCAATGAAGAAGTAGAAGACTGACCTTGTTCAGTGATTTGTCTTCTTGGAAATCTGGTAATAACTTGGTTATCAGATTCAGATATTATGGACTGGGCTATTGCAATGGGTTTCTTTGTATTGTGTTTCCAATTTGTAACCCATTCATCTGGAGGAACAAGAGATATTTTATTTATTGACAAAGGGGCAACTGGATTGCAGGATGAATCATATTGGATGAGTGTCACAGTGCCAGATCCTTGCTCAGGAGCATGTAAAACAGCAGGAATAGTTGTGTTATAAAATCTAACACAGGTAATGTAAAAAATAGTCAAATAGGTCTTGATACTCTGTTAGTAGCTCCGAAACCATCCCTACTGCATCATCATCCTAGTAATCCCCGATTTTGGACAAATTGGGTTGTTCTTCTGTCCCAATGTTGAATTCCTTCAACTTCAGAGGTTTAGTTACATTTACCATTCCCAATGAGGGCCCTACAACTATACACTCTCCTTCAAATGTAGGGATGTTGAAATTTCTTGGATCATCTTCATTATCCTCTACTGACAGGTTCCTGCAATTGACAATATCTTGCATCTCCACATCCCATGCTAGCGTAGCACACTCTCTTCGAGGTAGAGAGTTATCGAATACTAGAGCTTCTATATCCTACAGAGATTCATCCAATCCCTCTGAACCCCCAACCAAACTAAAGGTTAATAGGAAATCAACAGTCATTGTAATCCAATGGCGAATTCCTTAGTGCAACTCCATTTCTAGATACCAAGTAGTAGGTACCAGCCTCAACAAATAAATAAACATATGTACCCACTCGTTCTAGGTTTTTTCGTTCCAAACCTTTATCCACATGGCTAGGTGCTTGTGCAAATCTCCCTGACCATATAAAATCTCAGTTCGTGGGGTAGCGGGAGGCTCAAAGTGTAGCGTAATCATTTGGCTACATTCTTCCCAGACCTTAAAAACTCCCTTGTGTGTATCCCACCAACACGTTGGGGTCACACACATAGCTAGAGAAAGTTCCTAGAACCTTTGTTCTTCTGAGATAACCTTTTCTAATTCTTCCAGAAATACTACGAAACTACTAGAACCATCAAAATAGGGTAGTTCTCTTACCTCTAAGGATATCTATCGGAATTTTTTAGTGATCTTGAGGTAGCGCATTGCAAAAATATCATGCAACTAATTCTGCCAGCTCTCCATCTCCCCATCTGAGTCTAAAAAACATGAACTATCCTTCTCCCAATTCAGCATTCAATTAGTTGTAGGGTTGAACCAATCCTCATCCTGCGCAGTCATCTTTTAGATATGGCCAACATCATCTCCTTCACTCACTAGCTCTGTATATCTTTCTCCTTTTTCCAGGTCCAGTGGTACTATTACCCTCATACCATCATTCTGAAAGATCATTCTTCTCTTATTTCGGTTTATGATGCCTCCCATATCGTTGTCCTAATCAAATTCTAAAAGCGTAGGGTAGGGGTATGCATCATCTACAATTTCTATCACTTGAAAATCTGCGCATACCTTTACACCAACAATGTCTACTAGAACTTGTGGAAGTCTTCCAAGTAGAATGATCTTTTGTTGATCGGCCATGTGTAGCTGAATGGTGGACCATTCCAGCTTCGGTTCTCCCATATTTTGCGAGGTCTTCTTAGGTATAACATTTTCATCCGATCCTAAGTCCAAGATGACTTGATTCATTTCACACTCTCCAATTTGCATGGTCATGCACATCTCCCTACCAATTCTCTTCTTTTTTTTATTGATCTTGTTCATGACCTTAGTCTCATTTTGGGGCACCTCTTTGTATTCACAGCTGTCGATCAGAGCCTGAAGATTGTCTACTACCTTCTAATTAATCAATAACTTAATACAAGCTTGTAGGAATGGTTTGAATTCATCATCAGTCTTTATTGGCCTGTAACCACACACAAAGTGGAGAACGAGAAAGGAAGGGAAATCCTAACTGCCAAAGAGCTTCAAATGAATCTATCTGCCTTTTAATTAAGTTGAAAGAGGAAAGTGTCACTGATTAGCCATCACCCAAAGCAAGTTTGATGGTGAGAGAAATCCATACTGTTAGGGTCTCGTGATTTAGTAGATTGGTAGACCAAATGCACAAGGTAGCATAAGACCAATCTTTGGAGTCCTAAGACCTAGCCTTCCTGGACTCAGAGAGGGCTCTCTCTATTATATGCAAAGGATGTGTACTTGTTTTGATCCGGATTTATGCAGGAACGCAACAGAATACATAAATAACCATGAACATAGAGATGCAGCGGAAATAATGCTTCATTTCATTAATATCAAATAACAGAACTATGCTTACAGGCATAATGGAAATAAAATAGCTAGGGTGCTGGTAGCGAATCTCTAAGAAGAGATGTGATGGCTACAGACCTCTGAACTGTGTTACAATGAGGCTCGAGGGCCTATTTATTATTGAGAAACAATGGAGAGCCCTCAACATCCCAAAAACCTAACCCTAGCAGATGAAGCGCCAAAACTATGGGCCCCGTTTGGGTAAATTGGTGTTTCAACTTCCGAGGGACGTAACTTTGGCATACTATCTCTGTTTGACGCACATGATACATCATTAGAAAGCTCTATCCGAGGACTACAACTTTTGTGACGATTTTGATGATCAAAATCACAACTAATTTCATACCCAAAAAACGTCGTTTAGGGCCTCAAAACGGCTTCGGAAGTTCAGGACCCGAAAAACTGCTAAAAATAGTAAGTTATGCCAAAACTGAAAAACTGAAAGAGACAATGGTGGGGGCCCAAGTGGAATAGGCGGGTGGCCACCAATATCCACCTGGATCATTTCTCCCCCCTTAGGAAGCAATGGTCCCCATTGCGTTAAGTTCCTCCATGAGATGAGGAAATTTCTGCTGAACTTGGTCCCTGGTGAACCACTTTCCTTGGTGCAGGAGTTGGCCAGCTTTGACAACCCGATACGATTGGATCTGCTATTGACGAGTGTTCTTGATTTGCATGTCCATGATACAATCTGTAATGCTGTTCCATGCGATTACGGGTTTAACTGCGGCCCAGGTGTAGGTTGTTACGCAGTAATAAAAGTGTCCAGTAGAGGTGGGAAGTAAGGACGAAGGCGATCCACATTGAAGACTGGGTGCAGACCAAGGAATGGTGGAATACTAAGCTCGAAAGCATTGTTCCCTACAGCCTTGGTGATGGTGTACGACCCGTATCGGAGCAGACGAAGCTTGCGGTGAGGTCCAGTGAGGCGCTCCTTCTGCAAATGCAGCCATACTTTGTCGCCCACCTGGAAGTTGTGTGGCACCCGGTGTTGATCATGGCGCTGCTTGTACTTCGTATTGGCTCTGTCCAATATATCATGAACCTGTTGGCGGATGTGTTGAATGCGCTCGATGAAGCTACTTGCTTTGTCAACTTCAGACTGGACATGAGCTGAATCGGCCTGAGCAGCTGCAAACGGCATGGCTATGTCCATGGGACATAGTGGTTGGAATCCCAAGCCCACCTGAAAGGGGCTATGGCCAATTGAACTGTGGAGAGCCCGGTTATAACTGTGTTGTACATAGGGGAGGCTCTCGTCCCATGTGCGTGGATGCTTTGAGTTGTACATGCGCAGAATGTGTACAATCATTTTGTTGACGACCTCTGTCTGGCCATCTGTTTGGGGATGGAAAGCTGTGGACTTGGTGAGCTTTGTGTCCAACATTGACCAGAGGCTGGACCAAAATGTGCTGAGGAACCTGCTATCTCGATCTGATATGATAGACTGTGGGATCCCAAAGTGCACCCATACTCGTTCAAAGAAGAGTTTAGCAGTAGCTTCTGCTATGATATTCTTCTTACAGGCCGCCATAATGGCCATCTTCGAGAATCTATCAACGACCACGAAAACACAGTCATTTCCATTCTTAGTAGAGGGCAGGCCCAACATGTAATCCATGGAGATGGATTCCCACGGTCGACTAGGGGTAGGTAGTGGAGTATATAGGCCTTGCTTCTTGATGGTCGATTTGGCAATGGCACAAGCAGTGCAGGATCTGATGTGCTTCTCGACATCCTTTCGAAGTTTCGGCCAATAGAAATACTTTTGTAGTATTGCTACTGTTTTCTCGACCCCGAAATGCCCAGCGACTCGACTGTAGTGTGCTTCCCATATCATCTTCGCACGCTCGCTTGAAGGAACACAAAGGTGTCCCAGGTGACATAAAAGTGCATCTTGGAGGTGAAAATTTGGAACTTGCGTGCCCCCCAAGAGTGCCTTGTAAGTGTGGCCGGATTCTGGGTCACTCTCATAGAGAAGCGGCCAATCAGAAGTCTCGTGCCCACAAGAGTTGAGCACGGTGGTGAGCGCCACGATCGGTGGTCGGCTGAGGCAGTCTGCAACATTATTGGTGCTACCCTTCTTGTACTTGATGTTCAAATGAAACTGTTGCAGATATGTGGACCACTTATGATGGCGATCATTCTGCAACTTCCCTTGTGTCTGTATGAACTGCAGGGGCCTGTGGTCTGTGTGGATGATTGTTTCCTTCCCCAAAATGTAATGCTTCCATTGTCGACGAGCTTGCACAATGGAGTACATTTCTTTGTCATATGTGGGGTACTTGCGAACTGTGTCAGACAATGTCTCACTGTGAAATGCCACTGGATGTCCCTGTTGAGTAAGAACTGCCCCAATAGCATAGTCAGAGGCAACTGTCTCGATCTCAAATGGCTGTTGCAAGTCTGGTAAAGTGAGCACTGGGGCAGAACAGAGGCGGTTTTTCAGTTCTGTGAACGCCTTCTGTTGAGGTTCCGACCAAAAAAAATTTTCTCTCGCTCCTCCCTTGGTGACTTGACTCAAGGGCCAAGTGATATGAGAGAATCCCAACACGAACCTCCGGTAGAAATTAGCAAGACCCAGAAAGCTGCGAAGCTCTGTTATAGTGGTTGGGGCTGGCCAATCCCGAATGACTTGGATCTTGGCTGGATCCACATGCAGCCCCCTTTCATCAATAATGTATCCCAGATATTGAACCTGGGTCATGCCAAACGTGCACTTCTCCAAATTGGCACACAACTTGTGTTGCCGCAGTGTTTGGAGGACTTGTCGGATGTGATGAAGGTGCTCTTCCCAAGTCTTGTTGAAGATCATAATGTCATCCAAGTACACCACTACGAATGAGTTGGTGAATGGCCGCAAGATGTCGTCCATCATCCTCATGAAGGTTGCGGGAGCATTCGTCAACCCGAAAGGCATGACCAGCCATTCAAAAAGGCCTTCCTTAGCCTTGAAGGCAGTCTTCCACACATCAGAGGGTTCAATTGGTACCTGGTGATACCCGGACTTCAGGTCGATCTTACTGAAATATTTTGCACCTTGGAGTTGGTCCAGAAGGTCATCAATCCGTGGGATTGGGTACCTATTCCGGACAGTGATCTTGTTCAGCGCCCGATAGTCAATACAGAGTCTCCACGTCCCATCCTTCTTCTGTACCAACACGGTCGGGCTCCCACAGGGCGATGAACTTGGTCTGATGTGACCTTTCTGCAACAGCTCCTGAATCTGCCTCTTGATTTCATCATTTTCCAGAACAGAGCGTCGATAGATCGGTCCATTGGGTAGTGGCGCACCTGGGGTCAGATCAATCGGGTGCTTGACTTGGCAGTGCAGAGGAACCCCTGTGGGTGAGGTGAAGATGTCCCCATACTCCTCCACGACCTTATCCATTTGTTGTTGTCGTGCAGAGGGGCCCTGTCTGGAGGTCGTGGCCACAGTCTTCTTCTTGCCCTGGGGGCGGATCATCAGGAAAACGAATTTCCTGGTTTGGGAAATGAGCTTACTACATTGTTTTGCGGTAACCAAAGAGATAGTCGTAGGAGGTGGTACCTCTGGTATCCTGTACAACTTATTTCCCAAAGTAATAATAACAGCACGAGGTCGAGACTCATACACAACATGACGCTTCCACAAGTATGGTTGTCCTAATAATACATCAGAAACATCAATAGGAGCAACGTCACATAATGCCTCATCCGTGAAGGGCTTGATGCTATAGGGAAGGCGGCACTGCTGGCTGACGCGGAGATCTCGTCCTTGGTGAAGCCACCCGATGGTGTATGGATGTGGGTGAACTGTGGTCGGCAAGCCCAACCGCTTCACGGCGTCTGCTGAAATGAGGTTCTTTTGGCTCCCATTGTCGACAATGAACTGTACAGGGGAGCCCTTTACCCACATCTGGGGGTGGAAGAGACGTTCCTCCTCCTCTGGATCTTCCGGTTCCTCCTTCTGGACCTTTGTAGTGGCAACAGTGGCATTGGGCTCCGCATCAATAATCTGTTTCCCTTTTTCATTCCCCTTTTCAAGTTCCGATTCGGAGTCGGAGCATGCATCTGACTCAGAAGCCCTCATCTCGGCCACTAGCGACTGCTTGGCCCGACACTCACTTGTGTTGTGAGTGGAGCTCTTATGGAACTCACACCACTTTCACGTGTCCTTCTTTGGCTTTACGGTGTTGTTCTTTTCTTGTGGCTTTGACGGGTTGTCTTTAGCCGCCATGCCTTGGCTCTGTCCTTTGTTCTGCGGTTTGGAAGCACCTTTTCCTTGCTTTTGATTCGTAGATCCAAAGTCTCGCTTCTTCTGTTTGAATTTCTGCTCAATCTTGGCAGCATACCGGTATGTCGTACCAAGCGAAGAGATGTCGAGGAACTCCATTTCCTCCTGAATGTATCTGTGCAGACAACTGCGATACTTTAGCACCAAATGTTTCTCTGAATCTTTGATACCCAACTTTGTGCGCAGGGTATGGAACAGATTCGTCAGCTCGTGCACATCTTGATCCCTTTGTTGTCGCAGCGTGGTCCATTGTATGTACTTGTCTTCATAGCTCCCCACAGGATAGTACTGTTCCTTGACGGCGTCTCGGAAAGAATTCCAAGTTGGTACGGCCGAGAACAGAGAGGGTTCTGTCTGGTCCTTGTTCTCACAGTAGGTTTCCCACCAGTCCTTAACATGGGGGGTAGCTTTGAGGAGTGCGAAAATAATCTTCTCCCGGTCTGAAAAGTCATGAACAGAGAAATATCCTTCTAATAGATTCAACCATCTATCTACGGCATCTGCGTCTATTTGACCCTCAAATATGGGAATGTCAAAATTTACTTGTACCTTAAAGGGAGTTGCAACTCCAGAGTGGCTACTGGATGCAGATGCGCTGCCAGTGGGCAGCCGTTGAAGGATCTGAGCAAAGTTATCCATCATCGCGTTCCTTTGTTTTTCGAGGGCCTCCTCGAGCAATATTTTGATAGGATCTCCTGCTCCCTCATCTTTCTTTTCATCCCCCATGGGCGTCCGTCGAGGTTTGCGAGGCTGATCTTGTAAAGGTTCCACCAGATCGAGCCCTAGCTCCTTATACCCCGACCTCGTTGGGGACATGCAAAGAAGGATCGAGAAAAAGCAGACCGCTCTGATACCACTGATCCGGATTTATGCAGGAACGCAACAGAATACATAAATAACCATGAACATAGAGATGCAGCGGAAATAATGCTTCATTTCATTAATATCAAATAACAGAAATATGCTTACAGACAGAATGGAAATAAAACTAGCTAGGGCACTGGTAGCTATCTCTGAGAAGAGATGTGGTGGCTACAGGCCTCTGAACTGAGTTACAATGAGGCTCGAGGGCCTATTTATTATTGAGAAACAATGGAGAACCCTCAACATCCCAAAAAACCTAACCCTAGGAGATGAAGCGCCAAAACTATGGGCCCCGTTTGGGTAAATTGGTGTTTCAACTTCCCAGGGACGTAACTTTAGCATACTATCTCCGTTTGACGCACATGATACATCATTAGAAAGCTCTATCCGAGGACTACAACTTTTGTGACGATTTTGATGATCAAAATTGCAACAAATTTCATACCCAAAAAAACGTCGTTTAGGGCCTCAAAACGGCTCCGGAAGTTCAGGACCCGAAAAACTGCTAAAAATAGTAAGTTATGCCAAAACTGAAAAACTGAAAGAGACAATGGTGGGGGCCCAAGTGGAATAGGCGGGTGGCCACCAATATCCACCTGGATCATGTTTGCTATTAGGGTTTGATTTTAGGCTAGTTTTTAAGTGAAGGGTTTGTTGTTTGTTTGGTCAGGTATGATGGTCGAGTAGAGTAGGTGGAATGAGAGGTATTCAAATAATTTGGTTATGGAGTCTATGAAATTCATGGATATCTCAACAATGAAACAAGATTCTTAACAGGGAAAATCTAGCATGGTCAAATGGATCCTTAAAGTATGTGTGAAGTGAAATGAACAATAATTTTGTGAACATAGTAGGTGTATAAGGGAAGTAAAGAATCCTTAGACAAATACTTTTAAACAATATAGTCTCAAATACATAAGCATGAAGAAGTAATCAATATACAGGGCAAACCAATAACTCTTTGATTCAACTTAGGCAAATAAGCATTCAAGCCAAACATTCCAATGAAATATAGAAGGCAAGAAACTCATTTAACTTCTAGTGATTTCACCTTCAAGGTTTAGAAAACATTCAACATAACAAATAACTTTAATAAATGAAGAGGGAAATCCCAAACATCAATGATCAAGCTACAAAGAACTTTAAGGAAACTACTTAAGCATGGACAAAGGACATGATAAAAACATGCCCTCTTTGGCTAAAACCTAACAAGTAATACTTCAAAGAGAGATTCCAAAATAGAGTTTTAAATAGAATCAAATAGGTATGGCTAACCATAAAACATATTTGAAAACTACCATATTGAACCATTTATGGAATAAGCAAGCATAGGTAGATCTAAGGAGCAGCTAAGAATTCCTTAAACAAACCCAGTAGAGGAAAACATCAAGGCAATAGACAACAGGAAGGACTAAGGTGCCTCCAACAACATTTCTTATCCTATACTCTTATGTTCTACTGCAACATAGAAGGATGGATACATAATGAAAACATGATAAAACAATAACATGAAAGAGAAGCACTTCACCAATAACCAAGCTCAGGGATCCTGCAAGCTATCTTCCTTCATCATCAATCACAACAATCCATTCAGAAACTCCACAAGACCAATTTCTTCTTCAAACTCAAGAAAACCATATAATTCTCTCAAAACTCATCAAATTCCAACATTTACAATGAAGCCCTCATGATTTATTTATCTTAGCAAAGGAGGGAAATACCCCTAGATAGGGTTGGAAAATGTCAAAATCACTCATAAATGTCATAAATTCCCAAGAGACCATGCAAAGCCCAGGGCAGAAAATATCCCATGAAATAAATGCCAAAGTAACTTCTTGACCCTAAGTCTAGAGTGATTTGCCTCAAAAAACACAAAAATATTATTTTTCAATAAATGAGTGTGTTTTGTTGACTTTTGACCAAAAAAACACAATGTTGTCTATAAGCGCAGTGCCACCTTAAGCAGAAAATAGGTCTTGTTGCAACCAAGTTGTGGGGGTCTTCCCAATGTCGGATTTTGCTCCAGGATGCCTCGTTGGAAATATTTCAGAGTCCTATTTCCAGATATAAATTTGGGTTTCTGATTTAGCACATGTAACCTATTAAAAAATTAAAATCCCGAGGACTGCCCTGAGAATAGTTCCGAGCCTAAAAAGGAGGCAGAATGGTGGAAAATGAGGTGTTTTGTGACATTTTGAGGGGTAAAAAATGCTCCAATTGCTCTGACATTTGGTGAGCATAGTGTGCTAGTCATGAAGAATCCAAAAATGTAGAGTTTTCCCTCTGAGGATTCCTGAGGGAAAAGTGTAGCGCCAGTGGCATTGCGCTTATAAGCATCCAAATTCTCAAAAAACAAAAACTTGTCCAAATTTCTTCAAAATTGGTGGAGGTCTCCTTCAAGGGGTTTGAGAGACCTGTAGGGAAGCTGATGCCAAAATTACAATTCTAGCTTGGTATTCTCCTCCTTTTAGTGCTTAAATTTCAATGAGGGCTTCTTTGAGTTTGGCACAAGCAAGTTTGTTTTTTATTACATAGTGATTGGTCATCTTTTTCTGGAGAGAAAGGCCCCTTTTTATCTTCTTAAAATACTTGTGTTCATTCTTATAATACTAAATGATACGTTGTGTCATGCAAAAATATCTCTCCAGCTCCCTAATTTGTGCATATTTTCTTTGGAGAAGTATTCTACTGGCCACCTCCTAATCTTCATTATCACTGTCAAGGTCAATGAATTGGGGCTTTTGTTTAGTCTGCCCGCCTCTCTTAACTTTCTTAGCTTTTTTCATCCTTTGTTTGCCCTTGTCAAGCTTTTGAGCTAAGGTGGATGGCATCGTCCCTTGCCTTTTGGAGGCAGCAAACATTAGCCTTGGCTCTCTTTGATATGTGAGTGAAAGAGGTATGGTTGTGGTCTTGTTGGCGTCTTTGTCCTGGTTGTGATCCTCATTAGGACAATCACCCTCTACACTTTCCTCACTTTCATTTTGTTCATCACCAGGACTATTTTCTTCCTTATTTTATGCACTGTCATTATTTTCATTATCACTAAGGGGTCATGACTATTTTCTTCTTTTTTGTCCTTTTTATTACTGAGGCTTGCTTCATTTTGGTCACTACTGCCTCCAATTTCTGCATCTTCCTCACTATCATCTTATTTCTCTTTGTCATCTTCTTTCATGTCTTCATTATCTGTCATATATTCGTCATCATTTTCTGTCTATGACTCTTCCTTTTCCTCGTCATTATCTGCCTCTATATCCTCTGTTTTATTGTTGATCTCCTCTTCATCAATGCTCATTTCATTTCCACTTTCAGCCTCCTCATCTTCTTTATCATCCTCTTCCATTTTTTCACTATTTAGCTCACTGTCATGCTCACTATTTTCACCTTTCTTCGTCATCTTTTCCTTCCTCTTCCTCTTCATCAATTTTTGTCCCTGCTTCATCATTTCCCTCTTCTTCCTCATAATTTTCTTCGTCTTCCTCATCATCTACCTCTTATTCATTTGATGCATCAAGAGAAGGGGAAGAAGGGAGGTTTTATTGAGGTGAGGGAACTTAGGTAGATGATGAGGGCAAGCTAGGTTGATAAAGGAGCTCTAGGCTTGTGAAGACTTCATGTGCTATGAATACATTCCAACGTATACCCTATTGTTCCAACTGATGTAATACCACCATCTTGATCAAGGAATGATGAAATAAGATCTGCATTTGTTGGGAAGGAATCCTTCTCTGGAAAACATAAGACATTTTGTCCATACTTTTATAGAGGTAGTAGGGCAACTTGACCATCTTGACCCTTGTGAAATGCATGAGGAGCCTAATGTGATAGTAATAAATTTTGGAGTACCTCCCTTCACAGGTAAATTAATTCATGATCATTTTCATCAAGGGTGAAAATCTCCATTTGAGGTGTGAGAAAGGGAAGATAGCCCTGCAGCCCATTCTGTACCTAGTTTTGACAAATGGCTCATAATAGTTCTTGTCCAATTTGGCTTTCTTAAACCACTTTTCACCAACAGAAGGGATACCAGTAGCATTATAGATGGCATCTTCTCATAATTCAAAGTCCACTCGTACAAGGCTTGATTATTTGCTGGGTAGGTTAAGAATGAAAAGCCTTGTAACCTATCGGTGGCTTTGCACTTGCTTGACTCTCTCACAAAATTGGAAGCATCCCATATTTTGGAAACATGAGAGGATCATGGGAGATGTGGTGATATCTATTGTTCTCTGGGTTCAAATCTGTTTACTTTCCCTCATTTGTGGTTTGGCCTCTGTCATTGCTACCACTTTCTTGTTCCCTTGACATGGTGATTAGGGATGATGGTGGGCAAACTTGGGCAAGAGGAGTAAAATGAAAATGGTGTTGGGTAGCTCTTGCAAATGAGGGTTATGAAGGTTAGGTTTATTGTTACACCATTTTTTGGTCATCTAACCTATTATTATTAGATGAACCCAAGTACACCATGTAAGACCAATTTTACCTAAAGTAAAATTTCTTTCACCACATTTTTTTATATTGCACGGTCATATTTAACCCAAAACAAGGAAATCAATTAAATAAATCATTATTTATTTGATTGTTTCCTAAGAATAAGTTATTTAAATCATTATTTAAATAATATTCTTAGTTAAATTTGACTAAATCAAATATAAATAATTAAATAAACCATTATTTATTTAATTATATTACCCTCATTTCCCTTAAATAATAAATAAATCATTTATTTATTTGTTATTTATAAATAAAGGAATTGACCCAAGTCAAAAACCCTTTTCCCTCCAACAAATATAATAAAATATTCCTAAAGGGTGATTCTAGAAGATGTTTAATAATATTTTATTCATGCACCAGGTTCTAGAACACCCCAATATTTTGTTATAAATAGGAGGTTTTTTCCCATTCACTAGTCACCTCCATTGCATTAGATCACATTAGATCTATTCTTGGTCACCAATTTCATTTTATTTGCATTTTGAACTCCCATTGAGTTCCATGTTTGATAGGGTTTTTCATATCAATCAAAGAGAGGAATTTTAGATCTGAAACACTGAGGACTTCCAAGAACCCATCCCACTGAGGAGAACTGGAAAACACCTTTCTTGTTTTCCTCTCAGGTTCCCCATTCATTGATATAATATCAAATTCTTTTTATACATTGTTCTTGTCTTGTTCATTGGATGCATGGAGCCATTTTACATTTTATCTACTTAGTGTCTTTTATGCTTGGATCTAATTTTATGCAACAAAGTTAAAGATATTTTGCAGCCAGATTTGATGTTAGGGCTACTTGATATGCATAGCTAAAGTGATCTTTTACAACCAAAGAATCCCACTAACAACTGGCGACTCCACACGAGTTTTCTTTTGCGACCGCTGTCGCTTTATATATTCCTGCATATCCAACTGTTTCAAACCCTAGGGTTTCTCTTCAATTTTCTGTTTTTCCTATTTTTATGGTGCTTTTCACCTCTAAAACCCTCAAACATTCAAATTTTTAACTTTCGTGTGTTTCTAGCCCTATTGCGCAGGTGACAGACATCAACCGTAGCTGAGATGACATTTTTTTTCTGAAATCTACCGTCGAGAGTGCCGGAAGTGTAGGTCGCACTTTTTGGCCCAAAAACTGTGTCTTGGGTAGCGGAAAACAGCCCAAAAACTGCGACCTAAGCGAAAAACAAGTCAAAAACTACGACCTGGACTTTTTTCTGGAATTTTTCTGAAATTTTTGTGGGTTTTGTCTAAACCTCTGTCAGGGTTTTCTGACCTCCGTCTCCACCCATTTAGACCTTTTCTTGCTCCGTTTTCCTCAACTAAGTGGGAATCTAGCCCCCTAGGGCTTGAGTACCCTCCACTTTTTGTGGAAGAGCTTTAGCTGCTGTAAGTGTCTCAATTTTCGGAGTTTCCGCCATTTCTTTTATAGATCTGATACCTCATCTTCAGATCCATTTAGTATCAGCTACTTTCCCTTTCAAATCACCTCTTATAGTTTTGTTTGGGTTTGTCTTTAGGGTCACCTCCTTTTCCCTACTTCCTTTAGTTGTTTCCCTCCTCTTTTGCAGCAACCTTGCCTCTGCCTCTTTGCTATTTTCTGCACCTCTTTTCAACAGATTTCTCCTTTAGATCCCTGTCCCTCCCGACCTCAGATCTATTGGCATCTTTTTAGTATGTTTTGATTAGATTTTTTCCCTCTTATAGACTAGTTTTGAGAGACCCGCCTTCTTGGGTTAGCTTGATGCATTATTAGTTGTTAATTTTCTGTTATTTCAATCTTATTTACCGCAGATTTATTTTCAGTTACGCAGCACACTTTTTCTTTTACTCTCAAAACGTCTGGGCTTAAAAATTAAAATTAACGCACACCACACACCGACCCTAAGTGAAGAAGAGCCTGGTTAACACCGCCTAGCAAAGACTTTAAAATCAATTGACACCGCACCTCTCTGCCCTTGTTTCAACCTTGCCCTCACTTGATCTTGCACCTCCCTGCCTTTGTCAGTTCTTATTCTTCCCGTCATCATTGTAAAGCATTTTCTTGGCCTTCACCCTCAGTTTCTGGATGGTCGACTTCCTCCTTCCCATCATTGTCAAGTTAGTCCTCCCCCGAGTCCACACTTTGACTCACCTTCTGATTCTTTGGTTCCTCCCCCTACTTTTGGTTCTCCTTGTTACCTTCACCATGTCTGGTCTAGGGCCTAATGCTAGTGGAAAACCCGGCCCTAATGCTGGGACTATTACTAGCAGAACCACCACAGGCACTCCCTCGACTGCTCCCTTGCTCCCCTTCATGGCAGGCCTCAATCTTCCTGATTTTAATTAGTTAATCAATGATCCTATCTGCCACGATGTTAGTTGGCCTGCTATGCCAACCAAGCTCCCCTCTGACATTCCCAAGTTCGAAGGCCTTGCTGGAGAGGATCCCTCCAACCATATCCGATATTTCCACATGTGGTGTTCCTCCCATTCCATTACTGATGATTCCATCCGTCTTAGATTGTTCCAACACACGCTTACAGGAGAAGCCTCTAAGTGGTATGTTGATCAGCCCACTTCCTCTCATACCACCTTTGCGACTCTTGCCCGGGCATTTTTATCTTACTTCCAGCTTCCCCTTCGTTATGACACTGGTATCGAACTTTTGACTTCTTTCCGCCAATCATCTGCGACCCGCCTATTCGATCATGTTCGGGAATGGCAGAGAAGAAAGAGCCTATGTCAATCTCCTACCTTCGAAGACCATGTCTACATGGACTGGTTCCTTAGATCTCTCTTTCCACCTATCGGGAAAGATGTCGCATCACATTTTCCTCAAACCGAAGAAGCCACCCTCCAAATGGCGTTAAAATATGACCTGATCTATGCTCAGACGGGTTATTTTTATACTGTTCTACCTGATCTCCCCAGACCCGGTAATGCCCCTGCACCGGGGGCACCTCCTACCGCCGACAGTATCGTTGGAGCTATCTCCCATCCATCTGCTCAACCTCCCATGAGATATGTTTTTTCTGGGGGAGGGGGCACCACTTCCTGCACTTCTCCCCCTCTTGGTAGCACGCGTCTAGGATCCGTCATGCCTCCTCTTTCTGCCCAACCCCCTGTTTACCACACTGTTACCCAACCTCATTCGCAGCCTAGTGCTCCAACTCCTATAGCATTAGCACCCCCGCCTCCTTTGTCTTCTCAACCCTCGCACCAGCAGCCACCACCCCCTCAGGGGCAGGTGTATGCTCAGCAGAGCGCGACCAATCCTTTCCCGCAGCAAAGCTTCGTGGCTACCCACCCACCTCACGGACCAGTAACCACTCAACCTCCTCCATCTGGTACCTCTGACTACCAGATCCTCATGATGAACTCTGACCCACCTATAACCGTCGACCTTAACCATCACACTCAGTCCCGTTCGTAACCCCAGCCTCCTGATCCATCTGTCCTCGAGCCACATTCTTCAGGTTCTACAGAGCCTCTTTCAACAACTACTGGTCCCTTGCATATCCGTTTGCCCAAAGCCGAGGTTCATACCAAGATTCCTACGGGACCATTACACCAAAATGTTGCTTCTGACCAAACTGCCCATTCGTTTAGCACAGTAGCTGAGCTGGCCCAATCTCCTATTGCCATTTCAACGCTGGAACTCCTCTAGTCGTGCCCTTCCCAAAGAAAATCTCTATTATCAGCCCTGGGCGTTGTAGATCCAAACGATGACCAATTGATTGTTTTCTATGCCCATCAGTCAGAGTCTCCTCCTCTTCCTGCTTCCGTAGCTTTCCAAATCTCAATCAAAATCCGGAACGCTAAAATTTTCCAGTGCATCATTGACGAGGGGGAATCCACCTGTGTGATCTCTGCTTCGGTTTGGAAATAACTCGGGTCTCCTCAGTTGGCCCATTCCACGATCACTCTTCGAGCATGGGATGGCCACGCCTCCCAGCCCATTGGCCTATTCCGTAATTGTCCTATCACCCTTGCAAGCAAGACTGTTTGTGTCGACGTTGAAGTTATCGACGCCCCTCTTGACTACAACATTCTTTTGGGGCGTAGTTACACCTATGCCATGTCTGTCGTCCCCTCCGCAGTCCACCACAAGATGTTTTCCCCCCATGACGGAAAGATTGTCACCATCGACCAGTTAACTTATCATGAACCAAAATCTCAGTCTTCCCCTGAGTCCACTATGTCTACTGTCACTAACAAGCCAACCATTGATTCTTGGCCCAGTGTTTCCCCCGGCGTCTATAAAGACTCCCCCTTGCTTGGAACCTTTCTAAACCCTCCTCCCGTATCTAATCCTAGCCTGGAAAATGTTTTCATGATGCAATCATCTTGGGATGAACTTACACAACCCACTTTGGATAGTAAGCAACCTCAACCCCACCCACCCCCACCGGCTCCTAGCCCCTCGCCCCCGCTAGCTAACCCTCTTCCTCTGGAATCTCCTGCCCCAAATAATCCTCACAGGCCCCTCTACCCTCCTAGGTTGATTCCGCCCACCTTCAGTACCCTTGTCCCCTATCCCTCCTGATATTGTGTCAGTCACTGCCAAGCCATTCATGCCCTTTATGCTCTAATAAGGGAAGTCGTCCAACCTCTCCTCTGTATCCCTCATTCCATCATCATCATCAGTGTCTACTTGTTCATCGCTCTACTATTTTCCCTCATGCCTTATTTGGGATTCCATTATTGCCTCACCTATGGCGGACCTACTTCTATCGACATCAACCCATTTACTCCAGAAGCCAGGTCTAGGGGGCAGTGTACCTTGGTTCGAGCTCTTTTCAGCATGATCGTGATCTATACACTTGATGGTCCAATGATGCAGCAGTAGCTCTTGGTGATTCCCGGGTGTGTGTGTGATATCTCAACCCTCATGAGGGGGTGGCCCTGCAGGTAGCCCCCCACATACTTGGATGACTTCTTCATTTCAGCCCTTGATGCAGCTCCTATCATTTGATGATATTGGTCTCATCCGCTTGCAGCGCCTCTTTGATTTGCATGTATCAGTCCGATTTCGTGAGCCCTTCCCCATGTGTAGGGGGAATTTGGGTATATTTGTATCTCATATACTAAACTATTATTGTATAAGTCCTGACTGTTATTCCAGGCATGGCATGTATGTGGGATTCATCATTCTATTTCTTTGGCTCATGTTTAGGCCAACACCTATTTCATTATTGCATTCCGTGGTTTTCTAGGCGCCTTATTTTTTGTACTACTGTCTCGGCGGGCATAGGTATGCCTCCCCCGCCGCCTTTAGCATTGGTACCACTTCATAAACTTAAGACTTGTTGCACCTGTAAGTCTCGTCTCCTCAGGGTCTAGTCCTTCAACACTTTAGATTACCATACATTCCTCTCTCTCATTTCCATCTTACTATCTAGTGGTTGAGTTCTTACAACGTACTTCGGTCATATGATTTGCTCCTAACACTTGTATGTTGGGGGGAATCTGTTACACCATTTTTTGGTCATCTAACCTATTATTATTAGATGAACCCAAGAACGCCATGTAAGACCAATTTTACCTAAAGTAAAATTGCTTTCACCACATTTGTTTATATTGCACGGTCATATTTAACCCAAAACAAGGATATCAATTAAATAAATCATTATTTATTTGATTATTTCCTAAGAATAAGTTATTTAAATCACTATTTAAATCATATTATTAGTTAAATTTGACTAAATCATATATAAATAATTAAATAAACCATTATTTATTTAATTATATTCCCCTCATTTCCCTTAAATAACAAATAAATCATTTATTTATTTGTTATTTATAAATAAAGGAATTAACCCAAGTCAAAAACCCTTTTCCCTCCAACAAATATAATAAAATGTTCCTAAAGGGTGATTCTAGAATATGATTAATAATATTTTATTCATGCACCGAGTTCTAGAACACCGCAATATTTTATTATAAATAGGAAGGTTTTCCCCATTCATTAGTCACCTCCATTGCATTGGATCACACTAGATCTACTTTAGGTCACCAATTTCATCTGTTTGCATTTTGAACTCCCATTGAGTTCCATGTTTGTTAGGGTTTTCCACATTAACCAAAGAGAGGAATTTTAGATCTGAAACACTGAGGACTTCCAAGAACCCATCCCACTGAGGAGAACTGGAAAACACCTTTCTTGTTTTCCTCTCAGGTTCCCCATTCCTTGATATAATATAAAATTCTTTTTATACATTGTTCTTGTCTTGTTCATTGGATTCATGGAGCCATTTTACATTTTATCTCCTTAGTGTCTTTTATGCTTAGATCTAATTTTATGCAGAAAACTTAAATATATTTTGCCGCCATATTTGATGTTAGGGCTACTTGATATGCATAGCTAAAGTGATCTTTTACGATGAAAGAATCACACTAACATTTATGATTGAGTTGCCTGAATTTGAAAGAGGGCTTATTTTGAGATGATTTAAAAATTCCTTAGTTTACTCCACTTTTAAATGGAAAATACTAGCTTGGAGGTCAAAAACAAATTTTATTTGCCATGAATATCTAGGGCTTGCACAACTAGGGTTTAATCATTCCTTAGCCACCAAATTGACTAAAAACACTTGGGATGAGGAGAAAATAGGGCACCTACCAGTTTCACTTGCTTGCAGGCCTTTGAATGCAAATTTTATGATGACCTTGAGCCTTTGGGATTTTTTTTTGCAAGTGTGAAGGGCCTTTGCATAAGTGCAGCACCCTGCCCGAACAGTCGGGTTGGCCTGTGGGTGCACCGCCAACAAGTTGTGCCTCTGCCTTAGCGTAGCACTGGAATTCAGAATAGGGTGTCAGGTCCTGGGTGTGTCGGGCTCGTCTATGCTTAGCACCACCTGATTCGTAGAGTGCCATCCTTTATTCGCGCAGCATCGAATAATTTTTAATGGGAAAAAATGTGATTAACGCAGCGCCAGGGCCTGTGAGCGCAGCGCCACCCTATTTGCACAACACCAGGGAACTTTTGCTTAGAAACAGTAGAAAACCATGAATCTTCTCCTAAAGGTTTCTCTTTGTGAAAAATGATAAGTGAACTAAAAATGACAACTGAGGTGCCTTTATACCTTTGAAAAATTAAATCAAATGTAGAAAACCCCACCTTTGCTAAGTTTGTTTTTGTCACTTTATGATTTTCAATGATCTCTTGTGACCCTTTTGCAGTTGATTTGCAAGTTTTTAAAGTGATTTTTATTCTTTCAGTGAGGGTGTGCTGAAGAGATGAAGAGGTCTCCTTTAACTTTGGGAGTGTTAGTACTATTAAACCTCTCCTTGTTTGGACTAGGAAACTGAAAAAATCAGTTTTTATCCCGTTTTGAAATGTCTAAGTGTTAGTGACCTAAAAACATGCTCTTCTTACCCTTTCACTGATTTTGACAGTGCTATATCCATTTTGACAAAGACTCCAAATTATGTCTACTATGATTTCCCTTGGCCACTTCTGATTTTTGCAGGTGCTTATGACACATTTGTTTTTGGTCTCCTTTGTCATTCTTGAAGTTTGACAGTCTTAATTACTCAACAACAAACTCCTAATCATATTGACACTTAACCTTATTTTTTTCTTCTTTTGAAAATTTTGAGGGCAGTTGACTATACTTGAAGGCTTGATCTCCTTCACACTGATACTCTATGCATTTTCTCCTTTTGATGTAATGAAGCATTGTTACCTTAGCAAACCCTGGGAATAACCTTCTAATATCTTCTTTAACCTTTTGCTGTCATGATGGAGGCCCATCATCCTCATTTGACCTGCTTTTCCTATCCTTTTGAAACCTTAGGTTTTAGGGATGTTAGAGAAAAATAATTAGTGTTGTCTTCTAAGTTCTCTATAGCCCTTTCAAGTTCATCCATTTTTGTTCAGTTAACCTCACCTTTTTCACTTCTTCATTTATAACTTCTAAAAATATTTAATATGTCCTTGGTTGTGTTGATGTGCCTTTATCCTTGTGGCCTTTTGCATTGGTTTTTTTTTTGGAAACATTGTTTAGCCAATCAATCCTAAAAACCCCAATTCTCTTTAAACATGGGCCTGCTTCCCTTTCTTTGCTATGGATGTTCTTTAGTGAGGAGCTAGCCTCTTACCTTACCTACTTTTCTATTGATAGCTATCTCAATCATTCCTACAGAAATGTTTGAGATGCACAGTTATACCTTTGCAGAATTCTGTCTTGACCAAGGAGGCCTTCCTTGAAGGATTTTTTATCTATTTTGGACAATAAAGTGCTGACCCTCCTTTCCATTTGATTTCATCTTCTTGGCACATGTAAAGCAGTGATTCAGAACACCAAAAAAATCCTATAACCTATGAAACCCTAAATGATTTAATGGGAGGCTCTTTGGGCTAGTCTTTGGTTGAAAACTTGACTTAGGGTATTTAGGTGCAAAACTCGACCATGACTTGATAGAGTAGTGAAATAGTGAAAAATTTATCCTAAGGATAACGAAAGCAATGAGATTTCCAGAACTCACAATATTCATGAAATTTGTTTCTATAAATCTAGGATAAGCATTTAGTCATCTATAAAAAGGAAAAAATTATTGATGACTAACAGTGGCTCCACTTAGGGAGGGAAAATCCTTTTTCAGAAGGTGTCCAGAGCTTCAGATCTCTGGTTTTATGAAGAGAAGTGCCTCATCCATTAGGCAGATTTTTCTTTCTTTTCATTTGCTGATGTTTCTTTGAAATTGTGACCTCAATAATCTGAAAAACATAATTAGCTCAACTTCATCTCTACCTACCCAACCAACTTGCCTAACATTTTTTCTTCGTTGGGTACACTTGAACTGGAAAACCCTTGACATTTTATTCTTTTGAAAGAAAAACAGACTATCTAATTCTACTCTT
This sequence comes from Pinus albicaulis, assembly GCA_034641835.2. Classification (NCBI taxonomy): domain Eukaryota; kingdom Viridiplantae; phylum Streptophyta; class Pinopsida; order Pinales; family Pinaceae; genus Pinus; species Pinus albicaulis. The sequence goes on along the minus strand of CM076581.1, from coordinate 470,040,186 downwards.
ATCACTTCCAAGAGTTCAGATTAGTCTAGTGAACTCTTTTTATTCTCTACCTACACTATTTGACTGTCAAGATTAAGCTATATGACAGACCTAATTCTATAAGCTATTGACATGAAATTTAAAACATGGTTTAAATCAGGATTAGGAAATTTGACTTACCATGAGTTGTGGCATTAGGAAAAGATGCAGACAAACATTATTTTTGTACAAACAAAAAAATAAAAATAAGAGTTGTGATTTATCATTAGGTATGCATCCCCATCTTCCTCTTTGGTTCAATTTTGAGCATGTGGAAACAATATCTTTCATTCCTAATCTATACTTTTTAACAAGTCAAGTTTGAATGATTTGACAAGCTCTCTTTCACTAACTTACCAACACAAAATTTAAAGCATGTTCAACCATGATTAGGCTAGATGACTAAACAATATCTTCTTTTTGAACAAGTAGTGGCATTTACGCTTGCACACTTTCAACATTACTATTTTTTGGGTATAGGGTTGTACCTCTTTTTCAAATCTGCCCTCTTTTTCTTTCTTTCTATGTTTTTTGTGTTTTTTCTGATTTATCTCATGCAATGTTATATACAATGAATGAAATTTCCAAAATAGGGATTCTTAACAGAAAGGGTACTTGAGCATCTTGTCATCAACAAGATCTCCATATTCTCTTCCATTCAGCTTTGGTAAACAAAAAACACTTGTTTTGAAACCAACTCCAAAAATAGAAAAAAAGAGATATCAACACCTTAGAAATAAGCCACTTCGAGGGGCCAACCTCCAATACATTACATGAATGAACAATTCTTGGATGATTCAAATTAAAAAACCTCCTTTCTATATATAGGATTCCATGGGGCCACAATGTAATCCTAGTCGACCTAAAAATAATAATTTAAGGGCACAATAATAATAATAATAATATGGGTCTTACAAGGGTACAATAATAACAATAAGGGGGTTACACTAACAACAATAAGGGACTATACTAGTAATATAGGGACCTAACATGCCCCTCTCCTTAAAAAAAGTGTTGTCCTCAATGCTTCAGTAGCTCTGGGTGCTTCTGTATAAAATTCTCATCCTCCCATGTAGAATCTTCAGTTGGTAAGTTCTTCCACTTGATGAGATACTCTGAATTTGATCGATTCCATAGCTGTCGAGTTATGGTTTCCATGACCGCTTCAGGTTCCAATATGATTTTTCCTTCCTCATCAAGTTCTGGAAATATTGTTTGAACTGGAATATTTTCACATATAACCTTCATTAAGCATGAAAAATGGAAAATTGGATGCACTCGTGAAGAAGCAGGAAGCTCCAATTTGTATGCCATAGTACCAATCTTTTACAATACCTTGTAAGGACCATAGTACTTTGGCGATAATTTATTATCCTTCTTAGCTTGCTTGAGGGATATTTGTTTGTATTGTTGCAGTCGTAAAAACACCCAGTCTCCTACATCAAAACTTCTCTCGCTGTGATGTTGATATGCCTGTTGTTTCATTAGATTTTGTGCCAAATTCAGGTTGTCCTTTAAGAGTTGGAGAAATTCTTGTTGATGCTCGATGTGATATTCCACTACTTGAACCTTGGAATTATCTCTTAAAGATGATGTGATGGATGGTGGATGATATCCAAAAAGTTCCATAAATGGGGTCATTTTTGCTACAGTTTGGAAGGAAGTGTTATACCGCCATTCAGCGAGAGGTAACCACTTGACCCATTTTGTTTGTTTATCAGATAAAAAACAACAAATATATCCTTCCAAACATTTATTTACTATCTCAGTTTGACCATCGGATTGAGGATGATAAGATGAGCTATGAGCTAATTGAGTACCCAAACAAGAAAATAACTCTGTCCAGAAATTTCCAGTAAAAATGGGATCTCTGTTGCTCACAATAACCCTTGGATTTCCATGTAGCTTTTGAATTGTGTCCATAAATGTAGTAGCAACTGTACTTTCTTTAAATGGATGAGATAATGCACAAAAGTGTGCATACTTGGCAAGTCTATCAACTACCACCATGATGACACTCTTTCCTTTAGACTTAGGTAAACCTGTGATGAAATCCATTGAAATCTCCTCCCAACGTTGACTTGGAATGGATGAAGGTTGTAGAAGACCTGGGGTCTTAATTGTCTCAAATTTATTCTATTGGAAAACCAAACAGTCCGCCCCAAAATTTTGAATATCAGATTTAAGTCCATCCCCAAAAAATTATTTCTTCACCCTGTATCCTCCTAAAGGAGAAGTGTGCAATTCCAAAAGAATCTTTTATTTTAGTTGGGAATTCTTACAAAGATATAAGAGATCTTTGTACTATAAGGAATCATTTTTACAACTAAATGTATCAGATGTATTAAGATATTGTTGCAACTATTGAAAGAGTGTCCACAATTCTTCATCCTTCTTCTATTCATCTCTTGATTTGGTTATCCAATTTGGTTGGATAATAGAAATGGCACAAAGCAATGCTTCCACCTCTTCATTCTTTCTTGAGAGTGCATCTGCAACAACATTTAGCTTCCCTTTTTTGTAGATTATTTCAAAGTCGTAACCCAACATCTTTGTGACCCACTTTTGCTGTTCTTCTAGAGATATTCTTTGTTCCAAAAAGTGTTTAAGACAATCATGATCAGTTTTTACCTTGAAGTGTCTTCCCATTAGGTAAGTTCTCCATTTCTTTAGTGCATGCAATATTTCTAACATTTCCTTCTCATAAATAGGTTTCTGTAAATACTTTCCTTTGATTGGATGACTTTCAAAAGCAATGGGTCTTCCTTATTGCATTAAAATAGCACCAATTCCATTTCCTGAGGCATCACATTCCACAATAAAGGTTTTTGTGAAGTCTGGCATAGCTAAGACCGGTGCTAGGAACATTGCCGCTTTAAGATGTTCAAAGGCCTTAGTTTCTTTAGGAGTCCATGAAAATGCATCTTTATTCAATAATGTTGTTAGAGGTGCTGCTATTCTCCCATAATTCTTAACAAACTTGCGATAATACCCTGTTAACCCTAGAAATCCTCGCAACTTCTTTATGGTTGTGGGGACTTTCCATTCCTTAATGGCTTTTATTTTGTTAGGGTCTACCTTAACACCCTCGTGAGATACAATATGACCCAGATATTCCACCTCTTGTACTCCAAAGAAACATTTGGATGTTTTTGCATATAATTGTTTCTCCTACAATAGTTTGAGCACCCTATCAACATGTTGAACATGATCCTTCCAAGACTTGTTGTAGATTAGTATATCATCAAAAAATACTAGCACAAATTTTCTAGGGAAGGGTTTGAAAATGGAATTCATCAACCCTTGAAATGTAGAAGGTGCATTGGTCAGGCCAAAAGGCATGACCGAAAATTCATAATGACCCTCATGAGTTCGAAATGTTGTTTTCGGAATATCTTCAGTCTTCATTCTAATTTGATGATATCCTGAAAGAAGATCCAACTTGGTAAAATAAATTGCTCCATGTAATTCATCCAATAATTCATTAATCACAGGAATAGTAAATTTATCTTTAAGGGTGAGATTATTGAGCTCCCTATAATCGGGACACATGCACCATGATCCATCCTTCTTGTGTACCAATACTACAGGAGTAGAGAAAGAACTTTGACTAGGTTGAATTATACCCGCCTCTAACATTTATGCAATCATACGTTCAACTTCACTCTTTTGGACATAAGGATATATATAAGGCCTGATATTTGGAGGAACACTTCCTGGAATCAAATGAATAGCATGATCATGATCACGAATGGGTGGGAGTCCTTTTGGAGTTTCAAAAACCTTGGAATGATTGTCGAAGAATTTTTGGAGATCTGCAGAAATAGATGATTTTGATGTTGGAACTTCTAGTGAGCATAATTGTGCAATTATGCCTCATTGTTATTTCTTTAGAAGCTTTGTCATGCCATTATAGCTTATTATCTTTCCCAGCTTCCCTACAATACCCCATAATTCAACTTCTTTTCCTTCTGAAAAAAACTTCAAGAAAATTTCTTGAAAATTAATAGCTACCGTCCCCAAAGATTGCAACCATTGTACTCCTAGTACAACATCAACACCTCCCATAGGAATGTAAAGCATTATACTATTCAATACATATTCCCCCATGTTTGGCTTGATATCATGGCATTTTCCAGAGCAATTTATAGTTCCTCCATTTGCAACCATCACTTGAAATTCTGGTGCCGGGTATAGGAAACAATTCAATTCATTGGCTACCTTAAAATGAATAAAATTATGGGTACTACCTGAATCAATCAACACTATTACCTTTTTCTTATTGATATGTCCTTCTATCTTAAGAGTTTTAAGAGTGGTAATTCCTACCAATGCATTACACGATATGGTCAGACTCATTTCTTCCTCTTCTAGGGTTGGTTCCAAGTGCATATCCTCTTCTTGTTTATTTTCTTCTTCCTCTTCAAAATCTATGTAAAATAATTTCTTCTCACCACACTTATGACCTTTAGTGTATTTGCTATCAAAACTCTATCAAAGCCCTTTTCTCTTTTTTCTTCCAATTGTTGTGGTGTCAACCTTGTAGGTTGTTGAAATCTAGGAGTAGCAACACTTCCCTCTTTATAGAAGTGAGTGGTAGGCTTCCTTGTCACCATAATTTTACATTCAATTTTTCTTGCCAACATGAATGCCTTCTCCAATGAATCAGGTTCCAAAACACGAACTTCATGTTGGATGTTATCCTTTAAAGTACCTATGAAGAGATCAATCCTGTGTTCCTCTGGAATATTAGTTACCCTTATATTCAATTTTTGGAAGTCCTAAATGTGTTGCCCCACTAAACCCTTTTGTTTGAGATTTATCAATTGGCTAAAGAAGGTGTTGCTCTTTGTATCCTCATAATGTGCTATCATTTCCTCCATAAAAATTGACCAAGTGACAATTTTTTTACGGGAGAAAAGCCATCGATACCATATAAATGTATTTTATTCTAAATGTAAAGTTGAAATGCGTACCTTTTGTGTGTTTTGCACATTATGGAGATCAAAATATTTCTCCATCTGTAGTATCCATGTTACAGGATCCTTTCCATCAAACTTCCTCATATCCATTTTTGGAATATGGTGGTTCTTCCCACCAACATTAGAGTTTATGAAATCACGATTAGCATTTATTTTGTTCTCATCATGAGTTTCCTCTACTATATTTTCACCATTAGGAAACATTTTTTGTATTAGCTTTTTCAAACCTTCCATGTCTGCTTTTAGATCATTCTTCATGTTTTCCATTTTTTTATTGATCTTAGCTTTCATGTCATCCATCTTGGATTCCATGGCAGCTTCCATGCCATCTATCTTAGCTTCCATGCCATTCTTCAAACCATCCATATTAGATTCCACGCCTTTCTTCAAACCATATATCTTATTTTCCACACCTTTCTTCAAAAATTCCATGTCATTTTTTGCTGCTCTTTGCAAGAGCGAAATTTGTTGCACTTGCTCTTGTAAATTTGATATGTCATGTTGCCATTCTTTGTCTTCATGAGTCATAGTAAAGCCTTCTAAAGGCTTAATGGGTGTTGAATTATTTTTAAGGGCCATTTTAGAATCTAATACTGATATATATTCTACAATATGCCCTTGGAATCAATTCAACTTGATTCTTCAAACAAGACTTATGAAATTTGGGAAAAAAAATATACACACCTTATACTTGCTTTTGAGGAGCTCTATATTGAAATTGAATTATCTCTGTAATTGTAGATCCTTAATATCTAAAATTCGACCTTGTATTATCCCTGTAAATCTTCTTTCAAATGTCACAGGTCTAGCCTGATTTGGATTCTTCAAGGAAAAGTTATGTCCAATATCCCACAATGACCCAATTATGGAATGGTTCAGTAGAGCGAACTTGTACGAATTGCCACGTGTCACTTTTTCCTTCTTTGGCTCTGAAATTGATAGACAATAAACTATCATCCATTTAATTGCATCCACGTTTTACATCATTCCAATCCGATGCTCAGAGAGAGTGTTATGAAGATTTTCCCATGATAACCTCTTTGAGATGAAATTCGGGAGCCTGAAAAAGACCTAACTTCCACAGATTATATCTCCCAAAATATTGTGAACCAAAATCTGAAATTTTGCAAAAATGTACCTACGGATTTCGGCTTCACTCTCTAAAAATTGCCGCTTCTGAAACTTCGTAGAAAAAATGTTATAGCACAAATTTCGCGATGATCTGTTTACGTTAAATTCAGGAGCCTTCAAAAAGCCCTAACTTGCATAGATCATATCTCTGAAAATATTACGAACAAAGCTCTGAAATTTTGCAAAAATGTTCCTCAATATTTCTTATTTGCACTCTAACAATTTCAGCTTTTAAACATTTGAAGAAAAAACTCTATAGAAAAAATTCCACGATGACTGGTTTGGAGCAGCGAAAACCCTAGAATCCAAAGCTCTGATACCAAATGTTGTGAAACCAACTCCAAAAGTAGAATAAAAGAGATATCAAAGCCTTATAAATAAGCCACTTCGAGGGGGAAACCTCCAATACATTACATGAATGAACAATTTTTGGATGATTCAAATTACAAAACCTCCTTTCTATATATAGGAGTCCATGGGGCCACAATGTATTCGTAGACGATCTAACAATAATAATTTAAGGGCACAATAATAACAATATGGGGGTTACAAGGGTACAATAATAACAATAAGGGGGTTACACTAACAACAATAAGGGACTGTAATAGTAATATAGTGACCTAACAAGACTTCTACTCCTAATGGAATGCATGATGTGAATATTTTCCCACAAACTCTAAAACTTGTCATGTTTTCTTTTATACCTTCTGATTGGCTTTTTCTTCTGAACTTGGTATCTGTTAAATAACTCTCTAAGATGAACAAGGTAGTCTTTATGATTTTTAAAACAAACAATGATGTCATCAATGTATATCATGGTAGAATAGCTCAAATCAGGAGCCATGGATATTTGGAAAGTAGCTTAAGCACTCCATGACTTAGAAGGTATTCGATCACACAAGTAGCTACCCCAAGGTGCTTTGGAAGTGGCTTCATGTTGACCTGTGGGAAATATTTTCATCGGATTATAATCTGAAACACTATTAAACAATAACACCTTGTTAGAACTTTTTACCCTTTGCAACATATGATTGGTTTTGAAAGAAGGGTATTTGTTCTTTAGGGAGGTTTGATCTAGATCTCTAAAGTCTATATATAGCCTAAATCCATTTATTTTCTTTCTTAGTGTCATAAAATGTTTCAAAGATTTCTGATTTTCCTTAAAAGGGATCATACTTTGAACATTGTTTGTGTCAAAAGTGTTTAAACTTTCATCACTAAATGTGGAAGCATACTCAAAATCCTTACATAGACTTATGTATTTCATTTTTGTTTGTAGTGATAGAGTTATGGATAACTTGATCATTTTAGGTCTTTCTAGGTTGCCTACATTATAATCCTCTATATAAGACTTGGTAGACACTCCTTTAGGCTCTTCAATATCATTGCTGGGATCCAACCACTCTCCAAAAGGGGTATAAACTTTTAGTGATGAATTGTCTTTATATGGAAAAGCTTTAAGTTTCTTTTGATCTAGTTCCTTAGAAGGTATTTCTAAATGAAAGTTTCCTAGTATTTTAATGTTGATAGGAAGAAATGGTTCTATTTTTGAAGTTAGTGTTTCACTTGAGAAAACTTGTTCATATATTAAGCTTAGTTTTAGTCTTGAAGTCGTACTTTCAATCTGTAGGAACCTAAGTTTAACTTTTCCATCATGTCATTGCTGGGGGTTGCTAGAGTTTTGGCTGTGGATTTTTTCATGCAGAGACTGGTTTGAATATTGTAGTATGTCTAGATTTGTCTAAACTTCACTTACCTGCTCATTAATGTCCACTTCATTACACATGATGAATGAGTCTAATTCTAAATGAATATAATAGATAGGGGTGTTGTTTGGCCTATCTAGGCTACTTACCATATACTTCATCTGGGACTCCTGGTACAACCTCCTAGTTTGGTTGAAAATAGGGATGGTAGCATATGACATGTCAAGTTGGAGGTTCCTCTGAAGCTTGGCTCCCCAAGATCTCGATAAAATAATGTCATATTTATGGGGAATGTCGGCAACAATTATGTCCATGACTAGGCTCTTAGCAGGTATTTGTACCAGATTGACACAAAGATCCTTGATTAGGCCCAAACACTTGACTCTACTCCATCACAACTTTAGGCATCAGGTTGTGAGAAGCATCGGAGTCTAGCATGGCATTATGTAAGATTTTTTCATGTATGTTTAAGCTAATATAGAAATGGGAAATGGCTCCTTCTTGGGGATTTCCTTCTACTTCAGGACCAAATAACAACTCTGGTTTATCATCTATCAAGTTTAAAGTATCAGTATCATTTCCTATGTTCGGGACCTTCAAAACATGGGACCTATACACTTCTTGAGTAACCAATTCAGTGAGAGGCATGTTTATCTTGATTTTGGCAATCTCTCCCTCAAAGTTGAAAGGTATTTGTGTTTTGGACATATTTACATCATTTTTATCGGTCGTGAACTTTTCTACACTTTTGATTTGTTGATTCTGATTTTGGGCTTTAGACAAAATAGTTTTCTCAAGGCCACTAGTGGAGGCACTATGGCAGCTTGTGTCACCACTTGGTTGAATGATTTTTTCTTTGTTTGGATCAATTTTCTTAGCCATAGTGTTGACATTTTCTGTTGTCTTCTTAGGAGTGCTTTCAGGAGCTTTCCTAACAACAGTGTCTATTTGGTTTTTTTTCGGGGAATCTTGGTTCTTTTTTCTCCTAAGGTCATATTGCCTATGGACTTCCATTCTGGCATTTTCAAATCCCTATATGTAGTCTTCAGAATCTTCATAATTTGTTTCAGTTTGGTCTGAGGTGAAGAAACCTTGTTCTTATTCAGTGAGAAAAACGTCATATTCATTATCAGAACATATTAAGTTTACATGGCTTTCTTTAGGTTCTTCATTCTCTCTTCCCTCTTCATCTAGATAATTATCTTGGAAAGGAGGCCTAATTTGTTGGTCATTGTCTCATGGTCTGTTTTGGGGAGGGTCTCTTCTGAATTTTTGATATCTATTTCTGTTTTGGGGATTTTCTTGGTTCTCCCTAGGAGGTGCCCTTTCATTCAAGTTTATCCTCTCTATCATTATTTCCATTGTTCTCATTAGGCTATCCATTTTGGCATTGGATGAGGAGTTTGAGGCTATGGTTTCATCTTTGTAAGTGACTCTTTTTTCCGACCTCATCCTTGCCCTCTTTTCAATGAGGTTGGCTTCCACACTAATAGTTTCCCTTTGCATTTCTTCTAAATTTTTTGGTCTCTCTCTCTCAATTGGTATGTCATGTCCAGATCAAAGCCTTATGGAAATTTCACTAGTGCTAGGCCTTGTGGGGGTTTCATGTGAGGTGGGAGGGCATTGTAGACACTGTTAAACCTGGTGCAATAATCTTGTACACTTTCCCCCGCATTCCTCTTAATATTGTTATTGAAAGGATTTGGAGGGGGTTTTTCTTGATTTCCCACTTGTTTATGAAATTTTGGTAGAGGGAAGGGAGATCATGTATGGTGTTAGGAGTTAATTATTTGAACCATTTTTTGGCTTCTCCTCCTAAAATTTGTGCAAAGATCCTCATTTTAATGGTTTCTTCTTCTATTTCGATGTAATCAAAGGCATCATTTATCTTATCTACATGTTGTTGGGTAGTGGTTGAGTCAGCTGCTTTGAAATGGGGGATCTTGGATTGGTAGTCATTTGGAAAAGGTATTAGATATTGTGGTAAGACCAAGGGGGCATACCAAGCTGCCATGATGGGAGCTAATGGATGATTTACAAGAGGAGGGTTTGTGAAAGGAAGTGTTGGATGAAGTGGATTGGTTTGCACAGTGGGGGTATGGATGGGTGTGGTGGAAGTACTTGGAAAAAAAAACTGATTCCGAGAAGATTTTTTATGGAAAGAGCTAAAGTGATGGAGAAGCTGAAAGTTAGGTGGAGTGGAAGGAGAAGCTTCTCTACTAGAACTCTGCTACAAATTTATGGGGTCAAGGTCAGTATGGTCAATATCACTTTGTGACTTGGTTCTGAAAAGGTTCTTTGTATGGTGCAAGTAAATTTAGGGATCTTGTAAGGCTGTAAGATGTTCATGGAAAGAGCTTGCTCTATGAATGGTCCTAACAGTAATTAATTTTCCATATTTATAAGTTTGCCACAAAATATTTTCTGGGTCATCAACTATAGTAGGAGGGTTTGGGTCCGGATGAGATCTGGTACTAATCCTTTGCGAAGATAGATTTCAAACTCAAAATGTAGAGAGGCTAAAAGTTTAGGACTATTTTCAAAAGGCATGACCTCTCTTAGTGCTTGGCAAACTCACACAGTATGGGACTAGGCTTCTAAACCTCTCTGGGATGTTTTGACACAATCCTAGTGAAGTCTGATGAGAACTGGTGAATTAATAGGCCTATTGGAGGCTATTGGACTCACCACGTGGATGTTTTTAGTTGTTTTGAGGATATGTGTGTATGGTCCACCACCAATACTGAAAAACAATCAATATAGGGATGTTTTTTGGGGTATTTTGAGTTCCTTTAGGGATGCTAATATTGTCACTAACTCAAAGGTCCCATCATGATCAGCATAATGTCAGTGATAGTGATGAGGTGTCTATAAATCAATCGATACTCTTTAACAAGGGTTTCTGAAGTCCTAAAGGGTACTCAGATTTCCATTGACTTAGAAGGTCCCACCGTGATCGCCAGAATGTTAGGGTGGCAATGAGGAGGCAATGAATGAATGGGTATATAATTTTCCAGCTTGTGACTTACTCAGAAGGTCCCACCATGATCACCAGTATGTTAGGGTCCCGTGATTTAGTAGATTGGTAGACCGAATGCATAGGGTAACATAAGACCAGTCTTTGGATTCCTAGGACCTAGCCTTCTTGGATTTAGAGAGGGCTCTCTCTATTATATGCAAAGGATCTATTCTTGTTTGCTATTAGGGTTTGATTTTAAGCTAGTTGTTAAGTGCAGGGTTTGTTGTTTGTTTGGTTGGGTATGATGGTCAAGTATAATAGGTGGAATGAGAGGTCTCATTGGGCTATGGAGTATATGAAATTCATGTATACATCAACAATGAAACAAGATGCATAATAGGGAAAATCTAGCATGGTCAAATGGATCCTTAAGGTATGTGTGAAGTGAAATGAAAAATAACTTTGTGAACATAGTAGGTGTATAAGGGTAGTAAAGAATCCTTAAACAAGTACTTTTAAACAAGATAGTCTCAAATACATAATCATGAAGAATTAATAAATAGAAAGGGAAAACCAGTAACTCTTTGATTCAACTTAGGCAAATAAGCATTCAAGACACATTCCAATGAAATATAGAAGGCAAGAAACTCAATTAACTTCTAGTGATTTCACCTTCAAGGTTTAGAAAACATTCAAGATAACAAATAACTTTAATAAATGAAGAGGGAACGCCTAAACAACAATGATCAAGCTACAAATAACTTTAAGGAAACTTCTTAAGCATGGACAAAGGGCATGATCAAAACATGGCATCTTTGGCTAAAACCTAACAAGTAATACTTCAAAGAGAGATTCCAAAACAGAGTTTAAAATAGCAGCAAATAGGCAGGGCTAACCATAAAACATATTTGAAAACTACTATATTGAACCATTTATGGAATAAACAAGCATAGGTAGATCTAAGGAGCAGCTAATAATTCCTTAAACAAACCGAGCAGAAGAAAACATCAAGGCAATATATAACAGGAAGGACTAAGGTGCCTCCAACAACATTTCTTAGCCTATACTCTTCTGTTCTACTACAACATAGAAGGATGGATACATAATGAAAACATGATAAAATAATAACATCAAAGAGAATGACCTCACCAATAACCAAGCTCAGGGATCCTGCAAGCTATCTTCCTTCATCATCAATCAAAGAAATCCATTCAGAAACTCCACAAGACCAATTTCTTCTTCAAACTCAACAAGACCATATATTTATCTCAAAACTCATAAAATGCCAACATTTACAATGAATCCCTCATGCTCTATTTATCTTAGCAAAGCGAAAAACCCCTAGATAGGGTTGGAAAATGTCAAAATCACTCATAAATGTCATAAATTCCCAATAGACCATGCAAGACCCAAGGCACAAAATATCCCATGAAATAAATGCCAAAATAACTTTTTGCACCTAATTCTAGAGTGATTTGCCTCAAAAAACACTAAAATATGATTCTGCAATAAATGAGTGTGTTTTGTTGACTTTTGGCCAAAAACACACAATGTTGTCCATAAGCACAACCCCACCTTAGGCAGAAAATAGGTCTTGTTGCAGCCAAGTTTTGGGGGTTTTCCCAATGTTGGAGTTTGCTTCGTGATGGCTCATTGGAAAGCATGCTGAGTCCTATTTCTAGATATTCCTTTGTGTTTCTGATTGAGAACCTGTAACCTATACAAAAATTCAAATCCCCAAGACTACTCTGAGCGTAATGCCAGGCCTGAAAATGAGGCAGAATGGTGAAAAATGAGGTATTTTTTGACCTTTTGAGGGGTTAAAAATGCTCAAATTTCTCTAAAATTTGGTGAGCATAGTGCGCTAGTCATGAGGAATCCAAAAACATAAATTTTTCCCTCTGAGGATGTCTGAGAGAAAATCGTAGCACCAGTGGCGCTGCGCTTATAGGCCTCCAAATTTTCAAAAAACAAAAACTTGTCCAAATTTCTTCAAAATTGGTGGAGGTCTCCTTCAAGGGGTTTGAGAGACCTGTACGGAAGTGGATGCCAAAATTCCAAGTCTAGCTTGGTCTTCTCCTCCTTTTAGTGCTTGAATTTCAATGAGGGATTCTTTGAGTTTGGCACAAGAATTTTTTTTTTTTTTATTGCATAGTGCTTGGTAATATTTTTCTGGAGAGCAAGGCCCCTTTTTATCCTTTTAAAATAGTTGTTTTCATTCTTATAATACTGAATGATACGTTGTGCCATGGAAAAACCTCTATCCAGCGCCTTAATTTGTGCATCTTTACTTTGGAGAAGTAGTCTAGTGGCCACCTCCTCATCTTCAGTATTGATGTCAAGGTCAATGAATTGGGGCTTTTATTTAGTGTGTCTGCCTCTCTTACCTTTCTCACCCTTTTTCATCTTTTTTTTTCCCTTGTCAAGCTTTTGAGTTGAGGTGGATGGGATGGTCCCTTGCCTTTTGGAGGCAGAAAAAATTTTCCTTGGCCATCTTTGATATGTGAGTGAAAGAGGTATGATTGTGGTCTTGCTGGTGTCTTTGTCATGGTTGTGATCCTCATTAAGACTATCACCCTCTGCACTTTCCTCACTTTCATTATTTTAATCACCAGGACTTCTTTCTTCCTTATTTTCTACATTGTGATTATTTTCATTGTCACTGAGGGGCTGATTCTTGTCATGACTGTCATGACAACGGTCATGAGTGTCATGACTATTTTCTTCTTTGTTGTCATTTTCATCAAGGGTGAAAATCTCTATCTGAGGTGTGAGAAAGGGAAGATAGCCCTACAACCCATTCTCTACCTAGTTTTGACAAATGGATCATAATAGTTCTTGTCCAATTTGGCTTTCTTAAATCACTTTTCACCAAAAGCAGGGATACCAGTAGCATTAGAGATGGCATCTGATGATAATTCAAAGTCCACTCCTACAAGGCTTGCTAGTTTGTTGTGAAGGTTAAGAATGAAAATCCTTGTAAGCTCTGGGTGGCTTTGTACTTGCTTGACTCTCTCACAAAATTGGAAGCATCCCATATTTTGGAAACATGAGAGGATCATGGGAGATGAGGTGATATCCACTATGCTTTGGGGTTAAAATCTGTTTAATTTCCCTCCTTTGTGGTTTCACCTCATAGGCCCTTGGCCTCTGTCACTGTTGCCACTGTCTTCTGCCCCTGACATGGTGATTAGGGATGATGGTGGGAAAACTTGGGAAAGAGGAGTAAAATGAAAATGGTGTTTGGAAAGCTCTCGCAAATGAGGGTTATGGAGTTTAGGTTTATGATTGAGTTTCTTGAATATGAAAGAGGGCTTGTTTTGATATTATCTGTGACTGCCTTAGTTTACTCCTCTTTCAAATGGAAAATACTAGCTTGGAGGTTAAAAGCAGAGTTTATTTGCCATGAATATCTAGGGATTGCACAACTAGGGTTTAATCATTCCTTAGCCACCAAATTGACTAAAAACACCTGGGAGGAGGAGAAATTATAGCACATACCATTTTCTCTTACTTGCCGGCCTTTGAATGCAAATTTGACGATGACCTTGAGCCTTTGGGAAAAAAATTTGCAAGTGTGAAGGACCTCTACATTAGTGCAGCGCCCTACCCGAATAGTCGGGTCGGCCTGTGGGAAAAGCCCCGGTAATTCATGCCTCTGCCTGAGCATAGCACCGAAGTTCAGAACAGGGTGTCAGGTCCTAGGTGTGTCAGGATCATTTGTGCGTGGTGTCACCCGATTCGCGCAGTGCCGAGAAATTTTGAATGGGGAAAAATGCGATTAGCGCAGCGACAAGTCCTGTGAGTGCAGTGTTGCCCTATTCGCGCAGCGCCAGGGAAATTTTTCTTAGAAACAGTAAAAAACCCTAAATCTTCTCCTAAATATTTTCTCTTTTTGCAAAGTGAAAAGTGAACTAAAAATGAAAACTGAGGTTCCTTTATACCTTTGAAAAATTAAATCAAATGTAGAAAACCCCACCTTTGCTAAGTTTGTTTTTATCACTTTATGATTTTCACTGATCTCATGTGACCCTTTTGCAGTTGATTTGCAATTTTTTAAAGTGATTTTTCTTCTTTTTGTGAGGGTGTGTTGAAGAGATGAAGAGATCTCCTTTAACTCTGGAAGTGTTGGTACTGTTAAACCTCTCCTTGTTTGCACTAGGAAATTGAAAAAGCATGTTTTTATCCCCTTTTGAAATGTATGAGTTTTAGTGACCTAAAAAGATACTCTTCTTACCCTTTCACTGATTTTGAAAGTGATATATCCATTTTGAAAAAGACTCCAAATTATGTCTTCTATGATTTCCCTTGGCCACTTCTGATTTTTGCAAGTTCTTATGACACATTAATTTTTAGGAGTCTGTGGGGCCACAATGTAATCCTAGTTGATCTAACAATAGTAATTTAAGGGCACAATACTAACAATATGGGGGTTACAAGGGTACAATAATAACAATAAGGGGGTTACACTAACAACAATAAGGGACTATACTAGTAATATAGTGACCTAACAAGACTTCTACCCATAATGGAATGCATGATGTGAATATTTTCCTACAAACTCTAAAACTTGTGATGTTTTATTTTATACCTTCTCATTGGTTTTTTCTTCTGAACTTGGTCTCTGTTAAAGAACTCTATAATATGAACAAGGTAGTCTTTATGAGTTTTAAAACAAACAATGATGTCATCAATGTCTATCATGTTAGAATAGCTCAAATCAGGAGCCATGATATTTGGAAAGTAGCATAAGCATTCCATGACTAAGAAGATATTCGATCACACAAGTAGGTACCCCAAAGTGCTTTGGAAGTGGCTTCATGTTGACCTGTGGGAAGTATTTTCATCTGATTATAATCTGAAACACTATTAAACAATAACACCTTGTTAGAAATTTTTACCCTTTGTAGCATAATATGTTTCAAAGATTTCTAATTTTCCTTAAAAGGGATCATACTTTGAACATTTTTTGTGTCAAAAGTGTTTAAACTGTCATCACTAAATGCGGAAGCATACTCAAAATCCTTGCATAGTCTTATGTATTTCAGTTTTGTTTGTAGTGATAGAGTTATGGATAACTTGATCATTTTAGGTCTTTCTAGGCTCCCTGCATTATACTCCTCTATATAAGTCTCGATAGACACTCCTTTAGGCTCTTCAATATCATTGTTGGGATCCAACCACTCTCCAAAAGGGGTAGAAACTTTTAGTGATGAATTGTCTTTATATGGAAAAAATTTAAGTTTCTTTTGATCTAGCTCCTTAGAAGTTATTTCTAAATGAAAGTTTCCTAGTATTTTAATGTTGACAGGAAGAAATGGTTCTGTTTTTGAAGTTAGTGTTTCACTTGAGCAAACTTGTTCAGATATTAAGCTTAGTTTTGGTCTTGAAGTCTTACTTTCAATCTATAGGAAACTAAGTTTAACTTTTCCATCATGTCGTTGTTGGGGGTTGCTAGAGTTTTGGCTGTGGAGTTTTTCATGCAGAGACTGGTTTAAATATTGTACTGTGTCTAGATTTGTCTCAACTTCACTTACCTGCTCATTAATTTCCACTTCATTACACATGATGAATGAGTCTAAGTCTGAATGAATAGAATAGACAGGGGTGTTTTTTGGCCTATCTAGGCTACTTACCATATACTTCATGTGGGGCTCTCGATACAACCTCCTAGTTTGGTTGAAAACATGGATGGTAGCATATGACATGTCAAGCTTGAGGTTCCTCTGAAGCTTGGCTCCCCAAGATCTGGATAAAATAATGCCATAATTATGGGGAATGTGAGCAACAACTATGTCCATGACTAGGTTCTTAGCAGGTATTTGTACTAGATTGACACAAAGATCCTTGATTAGGCCTAAACACTTGACTCTACTTGAATCGAATGAGTACAAGTATTTGTAAGGTATAGTAATTTATAGGCGTAATCTCTCCATCACAACTTTAGGAATGAGGTTGTGAGAAGCACTGGAGTCTAGCATGGCATTATGTAAGATTTTGTCATGTATGTTTAAGCTAACATAGAAAGGGGGAATGGCTCCTTCTTGGTGATTTCCTTCTACTTCAGGACCAAACAACATCTCTGGTTTATCATCTGTAAGGTTTAAAGTATCAGTATCATTTCCTATGTTCAGGACCTTCAAAACTTGGGACCTATACACTTCTTGAGTAACCAATTCAGTGAGAGGCATGTTTATCTTGATTTTGGCAATCTCTCCCTAAAAGTTGAAAGGTATTTGTATTTTGGACATATTTACATCATTTTTATCGGTCGTGAACTTTTCTACACTTTTGATTTGTTGATTCCTATTTGGGGCTTTAGACAAAATAGTTTTCTTAGGGCCACTAGTGGAGGCACTAGGGTAGCTTGTGTCACCATTTGGTTGAATGATTTTTTCTTTGTTTGGATCAATTTTCTTAGCCATAGTGTTGACATTTTCTGTAGTCTTCTTAGGAGTGATTTTAGGAGCTTTCCTAACAACATTGTCTATTTGGTTTTTTTGGGGAGGAATCTTGGTTCTTTTTGCTCCTAAGGTCATATTGCCTATGGAATTCCATTATGGAATTTTCAAATCCCAATATGTAGTCTTTAGAATCTTCATAATTTGTTTTAGTTTTGTCTGAGGTGAAGAAACCTTGTTCTTATTCAGTGAGAAAAACGTCATCTTCATTATCAGAACCTATTAAGTTTACATGGCTTTCTTTAGGTTCTTCATTCTCTCTTCCCTCTTCATCTAGATAATTGTCTTGGAAAGGAGACCTAATTTGTTGGTCATTGTCTCATGGTATGTTTTGTGGAGTGTCTCTTATGAATTTTTGATCTCTATTTCTGTTTTGGGGATTTTCTTGGTTCTCCCCAGGAGGTGCCCTTTCATTCAAGTTTATCCTCTCTATCATTATTTCCATTGTTCTCATTAGGCTATCCATTTTGGAATCGGATGAGGAGGTTGAGGCTAAGGTTTCATCTTTGTATGTGACTCTTTTTTCCGACCTCATCCTTTCCCTCTTTTCAATGAGGTTGGCTTCCACACTAATAGTTTCCCTTTGCATTTATTCTAAATCTGTAGGTCTCTCTCTCTCAATTGGTATGTCATGTCCAGATCAAAGCCTTATGGAAATTTCACTAGTGCTAGGCCTTGTGGGGGTTTCATGTGAGGTGGGAGGGCATTGTAGACATTGTTAAAGTTGGTGCAATAATCTTGTACACTTTCCTCGCATTCCTCTTAATATTGTTATTGAAAGGATTTGGAGGGGTTTTTCTTAATTTCCCACTTGTTTATGAAAGTTTGGTAGAGGGAAGGGAGATCATGTATGGTGTTAGGAGTTAATTCTTTGAACCATTTTTTGGCTTTTCCTCCTAAAATTTGTGCAAAGATCCTCATTTTAATGGTTTCTTCTTCTATTTCCATGTAATAAAAGGCATCATTTATCTTATCTACATGTTGTTGGGTAGTGGTTGAGTCAGCTCCTTTGAAATTAGGGATCTTGGATTGTTAGTCATTTGGAAAATGTACTAGAGATTGTGGTAAAACTAAGGGGGCATACCAAGCTACCATGATGGGAGCTAATGGAGGATTTACAAGAGGAGGGTTTGTGAAAGGAGGTGTAGGATGAAATGGAGTGGTTTGCACAGTGGGGGTATGGATGGGTGTGGTGGAAGTACTTGGACCAACAAACTGATTCTGAGAAGATTTGGTATGGAAAGAGCTAAAGTGATGGAGAAGCTGAAAGTTAGGTGGAGTGGAAGGAGAAGCTTCTCTACTAGAACTCTGGTGCAAATTTATGGGCTCAAGGTCAGTCTGGTCAATATCACTTTGTGACTTGGTTCTGAAAAGGTTCTTTGTATGGTGCAAGTAAATTTGGGGATCTTGTAAGGCTGTAAGATGTTCAGGGAAAGAGCTTGCTCTATGAATGGTCCTAACAGTATTTAATTTTCCATATTTATAAGTTTGCCAAAAAATATTTTCTGGGTCATCAACTATAGTCGAAGGGTTTGGGTCTGGATGAGATCTGGTACTAATCCTTTGCGAAGCCAAATTTCAAACTCAAAATGTAGAGAGGCTGAACGTTTAGGACTATTTTCAGAAGGCATGACCTCTCTTAGCGCTTGGTAAACTCACACAGTATGGGACTAGGCTTCTAAACCTCTCTGGGATGTCTTGACACAATCCTAGGGAATTCTTATGAGAACTAGTGAAGTAATAGGCCTATTGGAGGCTAGTGGATTCACCGGGTGGATGTTTTTAGTTGTTTTGAGGATATGTGTGTATGGTCGACCACCAATACTAACAAAAAATCAATCTAGGGATGTTTTTTGGGGTTTTTTGAGTTCCTTTAGGGATAATAATATTGTCACTGACTCAAAGGTCCCAACATGATCACCATAATGTTAGTGATAGTGATGAGGTGTCTATAAATCAATGGATACTCTTTAACAAAGGTTTCTAAAGTCCTAAGGGGTACTCAGATTTCCACTGAATCAAAAGGTCCCACCGTGATCACCAGAATTCTAGGGTGGCAATGAGGAGGCAATGAATCAATGGGTATATAATGTTTCAGCTTGTGACTTACTCAGAAGGTCCCACCATGATCGCCAGTATGTTAGGGTCCCATGATTTAGTAGATTGGTAGACCAAATGCACAGAGTAACATTAGACTAGTCTTTGGATTCCTAGGACCTAGCCTTCTTGGACTCAGAGAGGGCTCTCTCTATTATATGCAAACGATCTATATGTTTTTGCTATTAGGGTTTGATTTTAAGCTAGTTGTCAAGTGTAGGGTTTGTTGTTTGTTTGGTTGGGTATGATGGTCAAGTAGAATAGGTGGAATGAGAGGTCTCATTGGGCTATGGAGTATATGAAATTCATGGATATATCAACAATGAAACAAGATTCATAATAGGGAAAATCTAGCATGGTCAAATGGATCCTTAAGGTATGTGTGAAGTGAAATGAACAATAAGTTTGTGAACATAGTAGGTGTATAAGGGTAGTAAAGAATCCTTAAAAAAATAATTTTAAACAAGATAGTCTCAAATACATAAGCATGAAGAAGTAATAAATAGAAAGGGAAAACCAATAACTCTTTGATTCAACTTAGGAAAATAAGCATTCAAGACACATTCCAATGAAATATAGAAGGCAAGAAACTCATTTAACTTCTAGTGATTTCACCTTCAAGGTTTAGAAAACATTCAAGATAACAAATAACTTTAATAAATGAAGAGGGAACGCCTAAACATCAATGATCAAGCTACAAAGAACTTTAAGGAAACTTCTTAAGCATGGAAAAAGGGCATGATCAAAACATGCCCTCTTTGGCTAAAACCTAACAAGTAATACTTCAAAGAGAGATTCCAAAATAGAGTTTAAAATAGCAGAAAATAGGTAGGGATAACCATAAAACATATTTGAAAACTACTATATTGAACCATTTATGGAATAAACAAGCATAGGTAGATGTAAGGAGCAGCTAATAATTCCTTAAACAAACTGAGCAAAAGAAAACATCAAGGCAATATACAACAGGAAGGACTAAGGTGCCTCCAACAACATTTCTTAGCCTATACTCTTCTGTTCTACTGCAACATCGAAGGATGGATAGATAATGAAAACATGAGAAAATAATAACATCAAAGAGAATAAATTCACCAATAACCAAGCTCAGGGATCCTGCAAGTTATCTTCCTTCATCATCAATCAAAGCAATCCATTCAAAAACTCCACAAGACCAATTTCTTCTTCAAACTCAACAAAACCATATATTTATCTCAAAACTCATCAAATGCCAACATTTACAATGAAGCCCTCGTGCTCTATTTATCTTAGCAAAGGAGGGTAAAAACCCCTAGATAGGGTTGTAAAATGTCAAAATCACTCATAAATGTCATAAATGCCCAATAGACCATGCAAGGCCCAAGGCACAAAATATCCCATGAAATAAATGCCAAAATAACTTCTTGCACCTAATTCTAGAGTGATTTGCCCCAAAAAATACTAAAATATGTTTTTTCAATAAATGAGTGTGTTTTGTTGAGTTTTGGCCAAAAGCACACAATGTTGCCACCTTAGGCAGAAAATAGGTCTTGTTGCAGCCAAGTTTTGGGGGTTTTCCCAATGTAGGAGTTTGCTCCGTGATGGCTCATTGGAAAGCTTGCTGAGTCCTATTTCCAGATATATATTTGTGTTTCTGATCAAGAACCTGTAACCTATACAAAAATTAAAATCCCCAAGACTGCTCTGAGCGCAATGAAAGGCCTGAAAATGAGGCAAAATTGTGAAAAATGAGGTGTTTTTTGACCTTTTGAGGTGTTAAAAATGCTCAAATTTCTCTAAAATTTGGTGAGCATAGTGCTATAGTCATGAGGAATCAAAAAATATATATTTTTCCCTCTGAGGATGCCTGAGGGAAAATCGTAGCGCCAGTGGCGCTGCGCTTATAGGCCTCCAAATTCTCAAAAGACAAAAACATGTCCAAATTTCTTCAAAATTGGTGGAGGTCTCCTTCAAGGGGTTTGAGAGACCTGTATGGAAGCGGATGCCAAAATTCCAATTCTAGCTTGGTCTTATCCTCCTTTTAGTGCTTTAATTTCAATGAGGGATTCTTTGAGTTTGGCACAAGAAATTTTTTTTTTTATTGCATAGTGCTTGGTAATCTTTTTCTGGAGAGCAAGGCCCCTTTTTATCTTCTTAAAATACCTGTGTTAATTATTATAATACTGAATGATATGTTGTGCCATGTAAAAACCTATATCTAGCACCCTAATTTGTGCATCTTTACTTTGGAGAAGTATTCTAGTGGCCACCTCCTTATCTTCATTATCGATGTGAAGGTCAATGAATTGGGGCTTTTATTTAGTGTGCCTGCCTCTCTTACCTTTCTCACCTTTTTTCATCCTTTGTTTTCCCTTGTCAAGATTTTGAGTTGAGGTGGATGGCATGGTCCCTTGCCTTTTGGAGGCAGAAAACATTAGCCTTGGCCCTCTTTGATATGTGAGTGAAAGAGGTATGATTGTGGTCTTGCTGGTGTCTTTGTCATGGTTGTGATCCTCATTATGACTATCACCCTTTGCACTTTCCTCACTTTCATTATTTTAATCACCAGGACTGCTTTCTTCCTTACTTTCCACATTGTCATTATTTTCATTGTCACTTGTTAACCCCCTATAAATTTTTGACAAGCAAACAGGGGGCTAAAATGTTTCTAAGCCTTCAAGGAATGCATTTTCTCTGAAAACACATCATCCTTGAAGCCTCCTTGTGCCTTCTGTTAGTGTCAGTCTAGTCATTGCCTTCAGTCACTATTTAGAAGCTGTTATCTCCACAAAGTGATGTCCCTTCCTTCAGAGAAGTTTTCTGTAGCATGTTCAGCGCCAAATCATCCTCCAAGCGGGTCCATCAGAAAGAGCCTGAAAAGAGCTTTCCAATGGTATACTACACTCTCAAAACTGACTGCTAGATTGAATTCTATGACTAAGCCAAGTAAAAGCCCTTATACCTTCATATACCCCCTATTTCCCCATTTCTCCTTAAACTTTGTTTTAAGCCCCTTTTCCTCCTTTCTGATTATAAAATCGCATTATAAATCTTTTAAATACATATGCGATTTAAATATAAACCACTTCCCCTCCATACCTCATTCAAACTTTATAATAAACATTTTGAATATTTTATTATAAACCCCATTGATCGCAATACTTAACCACTTCCCCGACCATACCCCATAGAAATTTATTATAATTCCCTTCCCCCTTATGTAATCGCAATCAAAACCTTTCCAAATCGCGGGTTTATTTGAAGTGCCAATCGCAAGTATTTGCGACACGATTGATCGCATCGCAATATACCCCGACGCGACTGATCGCACCAAACTCCGATCATCGCAAGTCCTTCCCTCCAATTCCCCGATCGCTCTAATCGTCCGATTGACCCGATCACTCCCTTCCTCCGATTGACCCGATTGCACCATCCCCTCAATCCACCCGATCGCAAGTTATCGTCCGATCACATCGCAAGTTCTATTCTCCCGATTGCGATTACCCTCGCTCTCGTTCTCAGATGCGATTGACCTCGGGCCCACCGTACCATACATCCGCCCGTTCATATAATAAATGGTTTTCCCCTTGTAAATTGGAAATTGGTTACGTTTCTTTTTTACAAAGGATTTCCATTCCCCTTTCCCAATCGCATCGGAAGTTTTGTGTTTACCACTCCGCCCTACTCCTGACTCCGATTTCCGATTGCGATTCATACCCTCGGTCCCACCACTTAATGCCTCTGCCATTCATAACAAAAACCCCTTTTTCCTTTGTAAAATTTTAAAGTTCATTCATTTTATTGTTACAAAGGCCTTTCTCGCATCGCATCGCATATTCGTAAGCGTGCTACTCCTCCTACCTCGCTCCCCGATTCCGATTACGATTTCACTATTATCTCTCCGCTCCCGCCGATCCCGATTGCGATTAATATGTGGGTCTTGCCTACTCCCCTTCCCTTTCTTCCCATGCAAAATAATTTTTTCCCTTCACAAAGGCGTAATTTCATTTCAGTTTTATTTCAACGGCAAATGGAAAGTCTGAAATGTCTGAGGTCTGAAAACTCAGAAGTAGGGTCACAGGAATCAAGGTGCAGTTTAAAGACCAAATGCACACGCAACAAGCCATATTTGTGTTAATGTCAGCAGAATAATTTCTCCAAAGAGACTGCCTTTCAGCATTCTCCATGTCTCCTCGGGCCCATAAATGGTTAATGGCACTAACAGAAGCTTCTTACAGACCGTCAGGACTATAGTTATTGAGGTATGGAGAAGTCGCAAACTTTCACCCAGTTCACCAGTTCCAGACAACCAGAGAGGACTACGAAGATCACATCCGAGGTCAATCTTGACCTATGAGAGATCTCCGAACCAGACTATGAAATACAGCACAGAGCCATTACGTGGAGTGGGCTCGGACTCTTCCACCACTCTGCTTTAATTGACTCATTTAATTTGTATCTACTCCTGCTATTATTGATTCTCCTATATGAAATCCCCGAGAACATATTGAAAAGGTTGTTGTTCGGCTGCTGCCGTTCCTATTAGAGGGATTCGTTCTGACTGTTAGAACAGTCTTGGGAGGGAGTAGCAGAGTAGTTGTATGTAGTAGGCTGGGAGGAGAAGTTTGGATTATAACATCCATTGAGCTCAGTGTAAGTGAGTGGTTTTGCATCAATTAATCAAAGGACGTTTCACAGGATCCTGTTCTATTACTATTGGTGATGTTTTCTTACACTGTATATTACATTTTCATGCTGTTCATTGTTCTTCTGGGCTTGCATCAGAAATATGGCATAGGATTTACCCTTGTTAGGTACCCTATGTCTCTTCTCTCCTTGCCTTCAATGTTTTCTGCTAAATTTGTTATCTAAGGGTTGATTTCAGTTAATTTAACCAGTGTAGTGGATGTTATTGCCTACTAGCTGATGTATGAATTAAATGAATCTGTTCTTAGATGTTCTTATTGGGTTTAAGCTGGAAGATTTGGGAACACTAGGGATTAGAGTTAGCCCTATCCACTAGGATCCTTCTACGACTAGCTGACTTTTCTAAGATCTCTCTGTTAAACTTATCTCAGTTTTCCCTTGGAGTATGCTAAAGGTGACCTGGAGTTAAATGACCTCTAGTCTGATCTATAAGCTGCCCCTTTGTTCCTCTTTGAGAGTTGCCTATGAGTATGTCCAAGCAGGTCTGGATTTAAATGACCTCTGACCTCGTCTATAGACATAAAATTGGGTTGTTTTCCTTCTTTCACTTTCAATCCTTAATGCTCCATCCCACCATCTAATCTAAAAGATCCTTTAGTACTAGATGACTCGCCCTCTGAAAGCTTTGGCTAGTTGTTGCATGTAATTACCTTTCATGACTCCGTAGCCCAATGGATGGCACTCTCTTGACCTATCCTCTTTGCTGAAACATCCTACTATTCTGTTCCTTTCCTCCCATCACTTTCTCATTCTATGATCTCATGACCAACCTAGCAACCAGCCAACCAAATCATTTTAAACCCCCCCTTGTGCTTCATACCTAGCCTAACATCTCATTTTGAGCTTCAAATATATATCATTCTTTGCTTTATTAGAGAGATCCCTCTATGGACCCAGGAGGGCTAGATCCTGAGGTCTGAAAGTGGTTATGCTGTTGTCTCATATTTTGGTCTTGCCAATCTGGCTAAAACATGGGAACCCCAACATAATGGTGACTCCGCTAGGGAATTGAGTGCATTTCACCTTAAACATTCTTAGGCACTCAAAGACCCAAGATCTCTAGTTAGATTGGAATTCTATTACTGATGGTGGACAGCATCCTACTTCAAACATTCATATACATCCACCTGGCGACTCCACACTCCATAATTCTCAAAGACTCCACTGGAGGAAGAACCTAAAATATGGCCAAACCTCGTAGAAGGATATAACACATGGGTTGGATTTGGTTTAAAGAATTCATTGTCTTTGTCTACCACTACGTTCTGTCCTACTTTAAGCCTAATCAAGTGTACAAATATGAGACCCACAAAGAATGTGGGAAAGATCACAAGTCTCAGTCTTCAGACCATGAGGAGACCTGTACTCCTGTGAAAGACCTGGTGGAACAAGAGCCTCATGTAGTATCTTCCACTCCTAAAGAAACTGCAAGCAGTCATGAGCCTCCTATTGCACTACCCACACCCACAAATTTCATAGAAAGATATAAGCCTCTGGTTTTACCTCTTTTCTTCCAACCCCTTCCTGTAGAGCTTATAGACCAACTACCTCTTTTTAATGGAGAAAATAAAAGGGCCCCTGCTGAAGAACATGTTAAAAATCTCGAGGATTTACTTGACCTGTATGAGATAGAGGAAGATGATGTGCGCATTATAATGTTTTCCTTGTCATTAAAAGGAAATGTTAAGAGTTGGCTAAAGGGCCTTCCAGTGGCAAGCATTTTCAGCTTTCATCAATTTTCTCAAGTTTTCTTTGATAAATTGGCAGCCCCTAAGAATGTTCTTCTCATCCTAGAATAATATTAGAATTTGAGAAGGCAGCCAAGAGAGATAGTGCATAATTTTTTAGCCAGGTTTAATAAGGTATATGATGCAATACCTTCAGATATAAAGCCACCTTTTGGATGGGCACTACTGTACTATCCTAGTTCTTTTGATCCTGAGGTGGAATTCCATATAAGGGAAAGAGAGCCTTTGAGCCTGGAGGAAATGCAGAATATAGTAGGCACTATCAAATACAACATAAAGTGCATGGAGGAAAGATTAAAAGCAACAAAGAAAGACCAGGCAAGGAAAATAGTGCAGATCTCTTTAGAGAACAAGCTGGAAAGATTGATAGAGACTTCCAACACCCTGCTGAACATAGAAGAGGAAGAATATGAGGTTGAAACTGGAAATCATGATTGGAAGCGACCTGCACCTTGCCCTCGAAAAGAACAAACCAGATCACTGCAAGACATGAGTTACATGCAAAGCATGTATGATGAACATAATTTTGAATCAGAAGATGAGCTTGTAGTTTTCTGTGAAGAGAGACTTGCCGAGAGTCCCGAATATTTGATGGGTGACGTTGCTTATAATTATGATTTTTCTGATGATGATTTTTTCCAAAGGGAAACTGAGCTTGCAGGGTCATCATCAGTAGATTCATGGAAGGAAGATCACGACCATCAACTTCAAGAAAATGATGAGCCAATGTAGGCCATCTATGATACTGATGGAGAAAGCGTTGAAAGCATGATAGCAGACGAAGATTCATTGAATCTTCTCTCTGCTTTATATCTAAATATCAATTATACTTGCTAAGAGGATGGAAGCCGATAGCTTTTCAGCGCAGGCAACGAGGAGGAGAAAGGTGAAGAAAATCTTGAGCGGAATGAATATCGGGAGCCTTATCTCGAAAGGATTAAGGTAATCAAAGAAGCCCCCGCTCAGGAATATGTTAATATTTTCACGGAGTTTAGTTCGTTTCAGCAGAACTAGCCTGCACTACTAGAGGACAGCACTGTCGAATATAATCAGCCCTTTAGCTCAGGCTGCATTGAAGATGAGCGAGACCTTCTTTCGCACAAACATCTTTGTCTGGATCCAGAGGAAGAAGAGGTATTCCTGGATTATGCTCATATGCCAGATACTCCCAACCAGGAAGAGGAGGAGTGTGATTACAAAGGCCTCACTGCAGATGCAGTGGTCGAAGCTGCCCAGGACACAAACAACCTACCAGCCATGGCAGGCCTTAAAGAAGAAAGTTTATATCATGTGTTGATTGATCCTGTGGCGGAATACATGGAGGCCCTGATTGGCTCAGCTCCTCAAGAATCAATCCTCTGCAAGAGCCAAATACATCAGAATCAGTCACCACTGCTGGTGGCCTCAGTTTTGAAGACCCACATGCAGAGCATCCTACGGTTGTCTCTGATGAGCAGTCAATTCTTCTTCCCCTTTTTGCTATTACTTGAATGGCTGCATTGGCATTATTGTATCACTTAGAGCATCAAATATTTCCAGTTAGAGTAGGGTAGGTAGGAAAGGCACAATAAAGCTCAGCCTGTGAGCATGTAGTTAGTTGTTTTAATTTCTACAAAGTCCAGCAAGCTAGACAGTCTAATCCTGGCTTGACTGTTTTTCAATTTCTATCTTAGAATGTAGAGAAGAAATCTGCTAGACAATTTAATCCTAGCAAATATTAGATTAGGTAGAGAAGCTATGAGGCCAACAGTCTAATCTAGTCTCATGAATTAATAAGGGTATAAGTGGGATAGGTCTATTTTCCTGTTTGTAAAAATTGATGATGTAAAGGGTCTACAAGTCCAAATGCACCCAGAGAAAAAATGTTAGGACTATAGTGTGGGTAGGTAGTTCTTTGGGAGAAATTTTACTGCTAATATGATGTCTTCATGATTTGTGGCAGCTGATCAAAGATAGAAAAGAATGATTCAAGTACCATGCATCTGGCCTACACCAAATATTATCCTCTAAATTCTTGACTACGAAGAGCACATCCGAGGTCAATCTCGACCTGTGAGAGATCTCTGAACCAGACTACGAAATAATGCATAGAGACATTAAGCGGAATGGGCTCGGACTCTTCCACCACTCTGCCTTAATTGACTCATTTAATTTGTATCTACTCCTACTATTATTGATTCTCTTATATGAAATCCCTGAGAACATATTGAAAAGGTTGTTGTTCGGTTGTTGCCGTTGCTATTAGAGGGATTCGTTCTCACTGTTAGAATAGTCTTGGGAGGGAGTAGCAGAGTAGTTGTATGTAGTAGGCTAGGAGGAGAAGTTTGGATTATAACAACCATTGAGCTCAGTGTATGTGACTGGTTTTGCATCAATTAATCAAAGCACGTTTCACAGCATCCTGGTCTATTACTATTGGTGATGTTTTCTAACACTGTATATTACATTTTCATGATGTTCATTGTTCTTCTGGGCTTGCATCGTAAATATGGCATAGGATTTACCCTTGTTAGGTACCCTATGTCTCTGCTCTCCTTGCCTTCAATGTTTTTTGCTAAATGTGTTATCTAAGGGTTGATTTCAGTTAATTTAACCAGTGTAGTGGATGTTATTTCCTGCTAGCTGATGTATGAATTAAATGAATATATTCTTAGATTTTCTTGTTGGGTTTAAGCTAGAAGATTTGGGAACATTGGGGATTAGAGTTAGCCCTGTCCACTAGGATCCTTCTGCGACCAGCTAAACTTTCTAAGATCTCTCTGCTAAACTTATCTCAGTTTTCCCTTGGAGTATGCTAAAGCTGACCTGGAGTTAAATGACCTCCGGTCCAATCTATAAGCTGCCCCTTGGTCCCTCTTTGAGAGTTTCCTATGAGTATGTCCAAGCAGGTCTGGAGTTAAATGACCTCTGACCTCATCTATAGACAGAAAATTGGGTTGTTTTCCTTCTTTCACTTTCAATCCTTAATGTTCCATCCCACCATCCAATCTAAAAGATCCTTTAGTACTAGATGACTTGCCCTCTGAAACCTTTGGCTAGTTGTTGCATGTAATTACCTTTCATGACTCCATAGCCCAATGGATGGCACTCTCTTGACCTATCCTCTTTGTTGAAACATCCTGCTGTTCTGTTCCTTTTCTCCCATCACTTTCTCAGTCTATGATCTCATGACCAACCCAGCAACCAGCCAACCAAATCATTTTAAACCCCCCTTTGTGCTTCATACCTAGCCTAGCATCTCATTTTGAGCTTCAAAGATATATCATTCTTTGCTTTATTAGAGAGATCCCTCTCTGGACCCAGGAGGGCTAGATCCTGAGGTCTAAAAGTGGTTCTGATGTTGTCTCTTCTTTTGGTCTTGCCAATCTGGCCAAAACATGGGAACCCCAACATCACTGAGGGGTTGATTGTTGTCATGACTGTCATGACAACGGTCATGAATGTCATGACTATTTTCTTCTTTGTTTTCCTTTTTATCACTGAGGCTTGCTTCATTTTGGTCACTACTGCCTCCAATTTCTGCATCTTGCTCACTGTCATTCTCTTTTTCAGTGTCATCTTCTTTCATGTCTTTATCATATGTCATAGATTCATCGTCATTTTCTGTCTCTTCCTCTTCATTTTCCTTTTCATTTTCTGCCTCTATATCCTCTATTTTATTGTTGATCTCCTCTTCATCAATGCTCATTTCATTTCCACTTTCAACCTCATCTTCTTTATCATCCTCTTCCATTTTGTCCCTATTTAGCTCACTGTCATGCTCACTATTTTCAAATTTCTTCATCATTTTTTCCTTCCTCTTCCTCTTCACAAATTTATGTCCCTGCTTCATTATTTCCCTCTTCCTCCTCATCATTTTCTTCTTCTTCCTGAT
The DNA here is from genome assembly GCA_034641835.2 of Pinus albicaulis. Taxonomy (NCBI): domain Eukaryota; kingdom Viridiplantae; phylum Streptophyta; class Pinopsida; order Pinales; family Pinaceae; genus Pinus; species Pinus albicaulis. Next base: position 470,010,527 of record CM076581.1, on the reverse strand, counting down.
CATCTGTCTCTTCTTCATTTGATGCATCAAGAGAAGGGGAAGAAGGGAGGTTTTCTTGAGGTGAGGGCACTTAGGTAGATGATGAGGGCAAGCTAGGTTGATGAGGGAGCTCTAGGCTTGTGAAGGCTTCATGTGCTATGAATACCTTCCAAGGTATACTCTGTTGTTCCAACTGATGTAATACCACCATATTGATCAAGGAATGGTGAAATAAGCTCTGCATTTTTTGGGAAGGATTCCTTCTCTGGACAACAGAAGACATTTTGTCCATACTTATATAGAGGTAGTAGGGCAAGTTGAGCATCTTGACCCTTGTGAAATGCATGAGGAGTCTAACGTGGTAGGAATAAAGTATGGAATACCTCCCTTCACAGGTAAAGTACTTCATGATAAATTTCATAAAGGGTGCAAATCTCTGTTTGAGGTGTGAGAAAGGGAAGATAGCTCTACAACCCATTCTCTACCTAGTTTTGAAAAATGGATCATAATAGTTCTTGTCCAATTTGGCTTTCTTAAACCACTTTTCACCAAAGTTAGGGATACCAGTAGCATTAGAGATGGCATCTGATGATAATTCAAAGTCCACTCCTACAAGGCTTGATAGTTTGTTGTGCAGGTTAAGAATGAAAATCCTTGTAAGCTCTGGGTGGCTTTGCACTTGCTTGACTCTCTCACAAAATTGGAAGCATCCCATATTTTGGAAACATGAGAGTATCATGGGAGATGAGGTGATATCCACTATGCTCTGGGGTTAAAATCTGTTTACTTTCCCTCCTTTGTGGTTTCGCCTCATAGGCCCTTGGCCTTTATCACTGCTGCCACTGTCTTCTGCCCCTGACATGGTGATTAGGGATGATGGTGGGAAAACTTGGGAAAGAGGAGTAAAATGAAAATGGTGTTGGGAAGCTCTTGCAAATGAGAGTTATGGAGGTTAGGTTTATGATTGAGTTGCTTGAATTTGAAAGAGGGCTTATTTTGATATTATTTGTGACTGATTTAGTTTACTCCTCTTTCAAATGGAAAATACTAGCTTGGAGGTCAAAAACAGAGTTTATTTGCCAGGAATATCTAGGGATTGCACAACTAGGGTTTAATCATTCCTTAGCCACCAAATTGACTAAAAACACTTGGGAGGAGGAGAAATTATAGCACATACTAGTTTCTCTTGCTTGCAGGCCTTTGAATACAAATTTGATGATGACCTTGAGCCTTTGGGAAAAAAAATTGCAAAAAGGACCTCTACATTAGCGCAGCACCCTGCCTGAATAGTCCGTCGACCTGTGGCAAAAGCGTCGGTAAGTCATGCCTCTGCCTAAGCATAACACTGATGTTCAGAACATGGTGTCAGGTCCTAGGTGTGTCGGGATCGTTTGTGCGTGGCGCCACCCGATTCGCGCAACGCCACCCCTTATTCGAGCAGCGCCGAGAAATTTTGAATGGGAAAAAATGCGATTAGCGCAGTGCCAAATCCTGTGAGCGCAACGCCACCCTATTCACGTAGCGCTAGGGAAATTTTTCTTAGAAATAGTAACAAACCCTAAATCTTCTCCTAAATATTTTCTCTTTTTGCGAAGTGAAAAGTGAACTAAAAATGACAACTGAGGTTCCTTTATACCTTTGAAAAATTGAATCAAATGTAGAAAACCACACCTTTGCTAAGTTTGTTTTTATCACTTTATGATTTTCACTGATCTCATGTGACCCTTTTGCAGTTGATTTTCAATTTTTTAAAGTGATTTTTCTTCTTTTGGTGAGGGTGTGTTGAAGAGATGAAGAGATCTCCTTTAACTCTAGGAGTGTTGGTACTGTTAAACCTCTCCTTGTTTGCACTAGGAAACTGAAAAAACATGTTTTTATCCCTTTTTGAAATGTCTAAGTTTTAGTGACCTAAAAATATACTCTTCTTACCCTTTCATTGATTTTGATAGTGATATATCCATTTTGACAAAGACTCAAAATTATGTCTTCTATGATTTCCCTTGGCCACTTCTGATTTTTGCAAGTGCTTATGACACATTAATTTTTAGGAGTTCGTGGGGCCACAATGTAATCCTAGTGAGGCCATAGTGTAATCCTACCTGATCTAATAATAAAAATTTAAGGGCACAATACTAACAATATGGGGGTTACAAGGGTACAATAATAACAATAAGGGGGTTACACTAACAAAAATACGGGACTATACTAGTAATATAGTGACCTAACAATGCTTCTACCCCTAATGGAATGCATGATCTGAATATTTCCCACAAACTCTAAAACTTGTCATGTTTTATTCTATACCTTCTCTTTGGTTTTTGCTTCTGAAATTGGTCTCTATTAAAGAAATCTCTAAGATGAGCAAGGTAGTCTTTATGAGTTTTAAAACAAACAATGATGTCATCAATGTATATTATGGTAGAATAGCTCAAATCAGGATCCATGGATATTTGGAAAGTAGCATAAGCACTCCATGACTCAGAAGGTATTCGATCACACAAGTAGTTACCCCAAGGTGCTTTGGAAGTGGCTTCATGTTGACCTGTGGGAAGTATTTTCATCTGATTATAATCTGAAACACTATTAAGCAATAACACCTTGTTAGAACTTTTTACCCTTTGCAGCATATGATTGGTTTTGAAAGAAGGGTATCTATTCTTTAGGGAGGTTTTATCTAGATCTCTAAAGTCTATATATAGCCTACGTCCATTTATTTTCTTTCGTAGTGTCATAATATGTTTCAAAGATTTCCAATTTTCCTTAAAAGGGATCATACTTTGAACATTGTTTGTGTCAAAAGTGTTTAAACTGTCATCACTAAATGCGGAAGCATACTCAAAATCCTTGCATAGTCTTATGTATTTCAGTTTTGTTTGTAGTGATAGAGTTATGGATAACTTGATCATTTTAGGTCTTTCTGGGCTGCCTACATTATACTCCTCTATATAAGTCTTGGTAGAAACTCCTTTAGGCTCTTCAATATCATTACTGGGATGCAACCACTCTCCAAAAGGGGAATAAAATTTTAGTGATGAATTGTCTTTATATGGAAAAACTTTAAGTTTCTTTTGATCTAGTTCCTTAGAAGGTATTTATAAATGAAATTTTCCCAGTATTTTAATGTTGACAGGAATAAATGGTTCTGTTTTTGAAGTTAGTGTTTCACTTGAGCAAACTTGTTTAGATATTAAGCTTAGTTTTGGTCTTGAAGTCTTACTTTCAATCTGTAGGAAACTGCATTTAACTTTTCCATCATGTCGTTATTGGGGGTTGCTAGAGTTTTGGCTGTGGAGTTTTTCATGCAGAGACTGGTTTGAATATTGTAGTGTGTCTAGATTTGTCTCAACTTCACTTACCTCCTCATTAATGTCCACTTCATTACACATCATGAATGATTCTAAGTCTGAATGAATAGAATAGACAGGGGTGTTCTTTGGCCTATCTAGGCTACTTACCATATACTTCATGTGGGACTCCCGATACAACCTCCTAGTTTGGTTGAAAATAGGGATGGTAGCATATGACATGTCAAGTTGGAGGTTCCTCTGAAGCTTGGCTCCCCAAGATCTGGATAAAATAATGCCATACTTATGGGGAATGTCAGCAACAACTATGTCCATGACTAGGTTCTTAGCAGGTATTTGTACCAGATTGACACAAAGATCCTTGATTAGGCCCAAACACTTGAGTCTACTCAAATCGAATGAGTACAAGTCTTTATAAGGTATAGTAATTTATAGGCCTAATCTCTCCATCACAACTTTAAGCATGAGGTTGTGAGAAGCATTGGAGTCTAGAATGGCATTATGTAAGATTTTGTCATGTATGTTTAAGCTAACATATAAAGGGGGAATGGCTCCTTCTTGGTGATTTCCTTCTACTTCGGGACCAAACAACAACTCTGGTTTATCATCTGCCAAGTTTAAAGTATCAGTATCATTTCGTATGTTTAGTACCTTCAAAAATTGGGACCTATACACTTCTTGAGTAACCAATTCAGTGAGAGGCATGTTTATCTTGATTTTGGCAATCTCTCCCTCAAAGTTGAAAGGTATTTGTGTTTTGGACATATTTACATCATTTTTATCGGTCATGAACTTTTCTACACTTTTGATGAGTTGATTCTGATTTGGGGCTTTAGACAAAATAGTTTTCTCAGGGCCACTAGTGGAGCCACTAGGGTATCTTGTGTCACCACTTAGTTGAATGATTTTTTCTTTGTTTGGATCAGTTTTCTTAGCCATAGTGTTGACATTTTATGTTGTCTTCTTAGGAGTGCTTTCAGGAGCTTTCCTAACAGCATTGTCTATTTGGTTTTTTTTGTGGGAATCTTGGTTCTTTTTTCTCCTAAGGTCATATTGCCTATGGACTTCCATTATGGCATTTTCAAATCCCAATATGTAGTCTTCAGAATCTTTAGAATTTGTTTCAGTTTGGTCTAAGGTGAAGAAACCTTGTTCTTATTCAGTGAGAAAAACGTCATCTTCATTATCAGAACCTATTAAGTTTACATGGATTTCTTCAGGTTCTTCATTCTCTCTTCCCTCTTCATCTAGATAATTGTCTTGGAAAGGAGGCCTAATTTGTTGGTCATTGTCTCATGGTCTGTTTTGGGGAGGGTCTCTTCTGAATTTTTGATCTCTATTTCTGTTTTGGGGATTTTATTGGTTCTCCCTAGGAGGTGCCTTTTCATTCAAGTTTATCCTCTCTATCATTATTTCCATTGTTTTCATTAGGATTTCCATTTTGGCATCGGATGAGGAGGTTGAGGCTATGGTTTCATATTTTTACGTGACTCTTTTTTCCGACCTCATCCTTGCCCTCTTTTCAAGGAGGTTGGCTTCCACACTAATAGTTTCCCTTTGCATTTCTTCTAAATTTTTGGGTCTCTCTCTCTCAATTGGTATGTCATGTCCGGATCAAAGCCTTCTGGAAATTTCACTAGTGCTAGGCCTTGCAGGGGTTTCATGTGAGGTGGGAGGGCATTATAGACACTGTTAAACTTGGTGCAATAATCTTGTACACTTTCCCCCGCATTCCTCTTAATATTGTTATTGAAAGGATTTGGAGGGGGTTTTTCTTGATTTCCCACTTGTTTATGAAACTTTGGTAGAGGGAAGGGAGATCATGTATGGTGTTAGGAGTTAATTCTTTGAACCATTTTTTGGCTTCTCCTCCTAAAATTTGTGCAAAGATCCTCATTTTAATGGTTTCTTCTTCTATTTCCATGTAATCAAAGGCATCATTTATCCTATCTACATGTTGTTGGGTAGTGGTTGAGTCATCTCCTTTGAAATGAGGGATCTTGGATTGGTAGTCATTTGGAAAAGGTACTAGAGATTGTGGTAAAACCAAGGGGGCATACCAAGCTGCCATGATGGGAGCTAATGGAGGATTTACAAGAGGAGGGTTTGTGAAAGGAGGTGTAGGATGAAGTGGAATGGTTTGCACAGTGGTGGTATGGATGGGTGTGGTGGAAGTACTTGGACCAACAAACTGATTCTGAGAAGATATTGTATGGAAAGAGCAAAAGTGATGGAGAAGCTAAAAGTTAGGTGGAGTGGAAGGAGAAGCTTCTCTACAAGAACTTTGCTTCAAATTTATGGGCTCAAGGTCAATTTAGTCAATATCACTTTGTGACTTGGTTCTGAAAAGGTTCTTTGTATGGTGCAAGTAAATTTGGGGATCTTGCAAGGCTGTAAGATGTTCAGAGAAAGAGCTTGCTCTATGAATGGTCCTAACAATAGTTAATTTTCCATTTTTATAATTTTTCCACAAAATATTTTCTAGGTCATCAACTATGGTGGGAGGGTTTGGGTACGGATGAGATCTAGTACTAATCCTTCGCGAAGCTAGATTTCAAACTCAAAATTTAGAGAGGCTGAAAGTTTAGGACTATTTTCAGAAGACATGACTTCTGTTAGTGCTTGGTAAACTCACACAGTATGGGACTAGGCTTCTAAACCTCTTTGGGATGTTTTGACACAATCCTAGGAAATTCTTATGAGAACTAGTGAAGTAATAGGCCTATTGGAGGCTAGTGGAGTCGCAAGGTGGATGTTTTTAGTTTTTTTGAGGATATGTGTGTATGTTCCACCACCAATAATGAAAAAAAATCAATCTAGGGATGTTTTTTGGGGTTTTTTGAGTTCCTTTAGGGATACAAAGATTGTCACTGACTCAAAGGTCCCATCATGATCACCATAATGTTAGTGATAGTGATGAGGTGTATATAAATCAATAGATACTCTTTAACAAGGGTTTCTGAAGTCCTAAGGGGTACTCAGATTGCCACTAACTCATAAGGTCCCACCGTGATCACCAAATTGTTAGGTTCGCGATAAGGAGGCAATGAATCAATGGGTATATAATGTTTCAGCTTGTGACTTTTTTAGAAGGTCCCACCATGATCGCCAGTATGTTAGGTTCCCGTGATTTAGCAGATTGGTAGACCAAATGCACAGGGCAACATAAGACAAGTCTTTGGATTCCTAGGACCTAGCCTTCTTGGAATCAAATAGGGCTCTCTCTATTATATGTAAAGGATCTATACTTGTTTGCTATTAGGGTTTGATTTTAAGCTAGTTGATAAGTGTAGGGTTTGTTGTTTGTTTGGTTGGGTATGATGGTAAAGTATAATAGGTGGAAAGAGAGGTCTGATTAGGCTATGGAGTATATGAAAGTCAGGGATTTATCAACAATGAAACAAGATGCATAATAGAGAAAATCTAGCATGGTCAAATGAATCCTTAAGGTATGTGTGAAGTGAAATGAACAATAAGTTTGTGAACATAGTAGGTGTATAGGGTTAGTAAAGAATCCTTAAACAAATACTTTTAAAGAAGATAGTCTCAAATACATAAGCATGAAGAAGTATTAAATAGAAAGGGAAAACTAGTAACTCTTTGATTCAACTTAGGAATATAAGCATTCAAGACACATTCCAATGAAATGTAGAAGGCGAGAAACTCATTTAACTTCTAGTGATTTCACCTTCAAGGTTTAGAAAACATTCAAGATAACAAACAATTTTAATAAATGAAGAGGGAATGCCTAAACATCAATGATCAAGCTACAAATAAATTTAAGGAAAATTCTTAAGCACAAACAAAGGGCATGATCAAAACATGGCCTCTTTGGTTAAAACCTAACAAGTAATAATTCAAAGAGAGATTCCAAAATAGTGTTTAAAATAGCAGCAAATAAGCAGGGCTAGCCATAAAACATATTTGAAAACTAATATATTGAACCATTTATGGAATAAACAAGCATAGGTAGATCTAAGGAGCAGCTAAGAATTCTTTAAACAAACCCAGTAGAAGAAAACATCAAGGCAATATACAACATGAAGGACTAAGGTGTCTCCAACAACATTTCCTAGCCTATACTCTTCTGTTCTACTGTGACATAGAAGGATGGATACATATTGAAAATATGAGAAAATAATAACATCAAAGAGAATAAATTCACCAATAACCAAGGTCAGGGATCCTGCAAGCTATCTTCCTTCATCATCAATCAAAGCAATCCATTCAGAAACTCCACAAGACCAATTTCTTCTTCAAACTCAACAAAACCATATATTTATCTCAAAACTCATCAAATGCCAACATTTACAATGAAGCCCTCATGCTCTATTTATCTTAGCAAAGGAGGACAAAAACCCCTAGATAGGATTGGAAAATGTCAAAATCACTCATAAATGTCATAAATGCCCAATAGACCATGCAAGGCCCAAGGCACAAAATATCCCATGAAATAAATGCCAAAATAACTTCTTGCACCTAATTCTAGAGTGATTTTCCCCAAAAAACACTAAAATATGATTTTGCAATAAATGAGTGTGTTTTGTTGACTTTTGGCCAAAAACACACAATGTTGCCACCTTAGGCAGAAAATAGGTCTTGTTGCAGCCAAGTTTTGGGGGTTTTCACAATGTCGGAGTTTGCTCTGTGATGGCTCATTGGAAAGCTTGCTGAGTCCTATTTCCAGATATACCTTTGTGTTTCTTATTGAGAACCCGTAACCTATACAAAAATTCAAATCCCCAAGACTACTCTGAGCGCAATGCCAAGCCTGAAAATGAGGCAGAATGGTGAAAAATGAGGTGTTTTTGGACCTTTTGAGGGGTTAAAAATGCTCAAATTTCTCTAAAATTTGGTGAGCATAGTGTGCTAGTCATGAGGAATCCAAAAACGTAGATTTTTCCCTCTAAGGATGCTTGAGGGAACATCATAGCACCAGTGGCACTGTGCTTATAGGCCTCCAAATTCTCAAAAAACAAAAACTTGTCCAAATTTCTTCTAAATTGGTCGACATCTCCTTCAAGGGTTTTGAGAGACCTGTACGGAAGCAGATGCCAAAATTCCAAGTCTAGCTTGGTCTTCTCCTCCTTTTAGTGCTTGAATTTCAATGAGGGCTTCTTGGAGCTTGGCACAAGCAAGTTTTTTTTTTTATTGCATAGTGCTTGGTAATATTTTTCTGAAGAGCAAGGCCCCTTTTAATCTTCTTAAAATACTTGTGTTCATTCTTATAATACTGAATGATACGTTGTGCCATGGAAAAACCTCTATCCATGGCCCTAATTTGTGCATCTTTACTTTGGATAAGTATTCTAGTGGCCACCTCCTCATCTTCATTATCGATGTCAAGGTCAATGAATTGGGGTTTTTATTTAGTGTTCCTGCCTCTCTTACCTTTCTCACCTTTTTTCATCCTTTTTTTGCCCTTGTTAAGCTTTTGAGTTGAGGTGGATGGCATGGTCCCTTGCCTTTTGGATGCAGAAAAAATTAGCCTTGGCCCTCTTTGATATGTGAGTGAAAGAGGTATGATTTTGGTCTTGCTCGTGTATTTTTCATGGTTGTGGTCCTCATTATGACTATCAACCTCTGTAATTTCCTCACTTTCATTATTTTAATCACCAGGACTGCTTTCTTCCTTATTTTCTATATTATCATTACTTTCATTGTCACTGAGGGGTTGATTTTTGTCATGACTGTCACGACAATGGTCATGACTGTCATGACTATTTTCTTCTTTGTTGTCCTTTTTATCACTGAGGCTTGCTTCATTTTGGTCACTTCTACCTCCAATTTCTACATCTTCCTCACTGTCATTCTCTTTTTCATTATCATCTTCTTTCATGTCTTCATTATCTGTCATATATTCATCATCATTTTCTGTCTCTGCCTCTTCATTTTCCTCTTCATTATCTGCCTCCATATCCTCTGTTTTATTGTTGATCTCCTCTTCATCAATGCTAATTTCATTTCCACTTTCAACCTCCTCATTTTCTTTATCATCCTCTTCCATTTTGTCACTATTTAGCTCACTGTCATGCTCATTGTTATCAACTTTCTTCATCATCTTTACCTTCTTCTTCCTCTTCAGCAATTTATGTCCTTGCTTCATCATTTCCCTCTTCCTCCTCATCATTTTCTTCTTCTTCCTCATCATTTTCTTCTTCTTCCTCATCATCTGCCTCTTCTTCATTTGATGCATCAAGAGAAGGGGAAGAACGGAGGTTTTCTTGAGGTGAGGGCACTTGGGTAGATGATGAGGGCAAGCTAGGTTGATGAGGGAGCTCTAGGCTTGTGAAGGCTTCATGTGCTATGAATACCTCCCAAGGTATACTCTGTTGTTCCAACTGATGTAATACCACCATATTGATCACGGAATGGTGAAATAAGCTCTGCATTTTTTGGGAAGGACTCCTTCTCTGAAGAACAGAAGATATTTTATCCATACTTCTATAGAGGTAGTAGGGAAAGTTGAGCATCTTGACCCTTGTGAAAGGCATGAGGAGTCTAACGTGGTAGGAATAAAGTATGGAGTACCTCCCTTCAAAGGTAAAGTACTTCATGATAACTTTCATCAAGGGTGCAAATCTCTTTTTGAGGTGTGAGAAAGGGAAGATAGCCCTACAACCCATTCTCTACTTAGTTTTGACAAATGGATCATAATAGTTCTTGTCCAATTTGGCTTTCTTAAAGCACTTTTCACCAAAAGTAGGGATACCAGTAGCATTAGAGATGGCATCTGATGATAATTCAAATTCCACTCCTACAAGGCTTGATTTTTTGTTGTGCAGGTTAAGAATGAAAATACTTGTAAGCTCTGGGTGGCTTTGCACTTGTTTGACTCTCTCACAAAATTGGAAGCATCCCATATTTTGGAAACATGAGAGGATCATGGGAGATGAGGTGATATCCACTATGCTCTGGGGTTAAAATCTGTTTACTTTCCCTCCTTTGTGGTTTTGCCTCATAGGCCCTTGGCCTCTATCACTGCTGCCACTGTTTTCTGCCCCTGACATGGTGATTAGGGATGATGGTGGGAAAACCTGGGAAAGAGGAGTAAAATGAAAATGGTGTTGGGAAACTCTTGCAAATGAGGGTTATGGAGGTTAGTTTTATGATTGAGTTGCTTGAATTTTAAAGAGGGCTTATTTTGATATTATTTGTGACTGCCTTAGTTTACTCCTCTTTCAAATGGAAAATACTAGCTTGGAGGTCAAACATAGAGTTTATTTTCCATGAATATCTAGGGATTGCACAACTAGGGTTTAATCATTCCTTAGCCACCAAATTGACTAAAAACACTTGGGAGGAGGAGAAATTAGGGCACATACCAGTTTCTCTTGCTTACAGGCCTTTGAATGCAAATTTGACGATGACCTTGAGCCTTTGGGAAAAAAAAATTCAAGTGTGAAGGACCTCTGCATTAGCGCAGCGCCCTGTCCGAATATTCGGGTCAGCCTGTGGGAAAAGTGCCGGTAAGTCATGCCTCTGCCTGAGCGTAGCACCGACGTTTAGAATAGGGTGTCAGGTCCTAGGTGTGTCAGGATTGTTTGTGCGTGGTGCCACCTGATTCGCGTAGCACCACCCCTTATTCGCACAGCGCCACCCCTTATTCGTGCATCACCGAGAAATTTTGAATGGGAAAAAATGCGTTTAGCGCAGCACCAAGTCCTGTGAGCGTAGTGCCGCCCTATTCGCGCAGTGCCAGGGAACTTTTTCTTAGAAACAGTAGCAAACCCTAAATCTTCTCCTAAAGCTTTTCTCTTTTTTCAAAGTGAAAAGTGAACTAAAAATGACAACTGAGGTTCCTTTATACCTTTGAAAATTTAAATCAAATGTAGAAAACCCGACCTTTGCTAAGTTTTTTTTATCACTTTATGATTTTCATTGATCTCATGTGACCCTTTTGCAGTTGATTTGAAATTTTTTAAAGTTATTTTTCTTCTTTTGGTGAGGGTGTGTTGAAGAGATGAAGAGATCTCCTTTAACTTTAGGAGTGTTGGTACTGTTAAACCTCTCCTTGTTTGCACTAGGAAACTAAAAAAACATGCTTTTATCCCCTTTTGAAATGCCTGAGTTTTAGTGACCTAAAAAGATACTCTTCTTACCCTTTCACTGATTTTGACAGTGATATATCCATTTTGACAAAGACTCAAAATTATGTCTTCTATGATTTCCCTTGGCCACTTCTGATTTTTGCAGGTGCTTATGACACATTAATTTTTGGTCTGCTTTGTCATTCTTGGAGTTTGGCAATCTTAATTACTCAATAGCAAACTCCTAATCATATTGATTTTCCATTTTAACACTTAACCTTATTTTGTTCTTCTTTTGAACATTTTGAGGGCAATTGACTGTTCTTGAAGGCTTGATCTCCTTCACACTGATACTCTCTACATTTTCTCCTTTTGATGTAATCAAGCACTATTGCCTTAGAAAACCCTAGGAATCACCTTTTGATATCTTCTTTAACCTTTTGCTGTCATGATGGAGGCCCATCATCCTTATTTGACCTACTTTTCCTATCCTTCCAAAACATTAGGTATTAGGGCTGTTAGAGAAAAATAATTAGTGTTGTCTTCTAAGTTCTCTATAACCCTTTCAAGTTCATCCATTTCTATTCAATTCATCTCACCTTTTTCCCTTCTTCATTTATAAATTGTAAAAATCTTCAATTTTTCCTTGGTTGTGTTGATGTGCCTTTGTCCTTATCACCTTTTGCATTGGCTTTTTTTTCGGCAACACTGTTTAGCCAATCAATCCTAAGAACCCTAATTTTCTTTAAACATGGGCCTGCTTCCCTTTATTTGTTGTGGATGTTATTTAGTGAGGAGTTGGCCTCTTACCTTACCTACTTTTCTACTGATAGCTATCTCAATCATTCCTGCATAAATTTTTAAGATGCACAGTTATACCTTCGTAGAATGTTGTCTTGACTAAGGAGGCCTTCCTCCAGGGATTTTTGATCTATTTTGGACAATCAAGTGCTGACCCTCCTTTCCATTTTATTTCATATTCTTGGCACATGTAAAGAAGTGATTCAGAGCACCAAAACAATATTATAACCTATGAAACCCTAAATGACCTAATGGGAGGCTCTTTGGGCTGGTCTTTGGCTGAAAACTTGACTTAGGTTCTTTAGGAGAAAAATAGAGTTTATGACAAACTTTATGCATCGCAGACCCAAAACTATTGATTTTTATTTATCTAAAGAGAATAGAGAGGTAGCTTCAGACCACCAATGCTTGAGGCACTTTGTGAATAAGGGAAAAGGTTAGGCCACTTGGAAATATGAGGTGGAAGTGGGAGGGTTATAAGTACGCAGAATAGAGTATTGAGGTCATGAGTGTGAAAATGGGACAAACATGAGTGGCATGAGCTCATGATGGGTCTTCTAAGAGTGATAGGTTGACCATGACTTGATAGAGTAGTGAAATAGTGAAAAATTTATCCTAAGGATAATGAAAGCAGTGAGATTTCTACAACTCACAATGTTCATGAATTTTGTTTCTAGAAATCTAGGATAACCATTTAGTCATCTATAAAAAGGAAAAAATTAATGATGACTAACACATACCGCCCTCATTCATTCCATATACCGCCTTCCTACCCTTCATTTGTCGTTATTATTAACTCCAATGCTCTAAATACCATTTATCCCTTTTCCTTTTTTTATTTTTCCCTAAGTCATTCACTTTTTATTTCATGACCGCACGTTCAAATTTCTTTTCGCATCGCCAAAATACCAAAATCCTTTAATTTTCATCTCCTAAAAACTTTCCGAAATGTGATATGCAATGAAGTGGGACCCATTAACCCACCACACTTCCTTCCATTTCATTTCCCTTAAAAAAACATTAAACCTTACCTTTCCTCCTTTCTACTTCATCTTTCTACCTTAACTTTTTCATCGCCATATCATTATTTTCACTTACCGATCGCCTTCCCTATTCTCGGATTTCAATTAAAGTGGGGCCATCTCTCCCCAACACATCACCCTTTCACCCACTATCCATCGCACATCACTAAATATAGACTTCGTAGATTGGCGAGTATAAATTTTCATTCTTCACACAATTTGTAACTCACCTTTTAAGCGCTCGCAAAGTATTTAGTTTAAATTGCAATGTGGGGCTCCACCTCCATCTGCCACATCACCTTACCCACTCCCACACTTCGCACTTCACAATTTTTAACGTTTAACCTTTTCCTGCTCCCACATAAAACTTGCGACCTGCAATCTATGGGTACGGTCCAACCACCATCCGTGCCATGTCACCTTCCCCACACTTCATGCATCACACTCTTTATCGTTTACCTTTCAATGCGCAGACATAAAATTTTCGATCTGAGATTTGCGAGCGCGGGTCCCACTGCCTTGCCACATGATCAATACCCCTCTTGTGGCCTGTCTTTCGCCAATTTCAGTGATTAAAAGTCTCGCTAAATTCATTTCTACTTCTGCCGTTCATGCCCCCTCCGAAATCCGGTTCCGATTTGCAAATTAAAACATAGCATGGGATTTTGGGTGGAACTTGCAGTATGGTTTATTCAGTTTTCACATGATAATATCTGCTAAAGAGTTCAACATGCACAACACAACTGGCTATTCCACAACGGGAAGTGGAAATCATGAGAATCATAACAATGGAGGTTTTCAAATAGCAAGTGGAATCATATGATGAAGACTGGACCGCTCACCTGTTCTCAGCCACTTCTCACCAATCCTTTGAAGATTCTAGAATTGGACCTCCCTGGTCAACTGTTTTGTTTCTTTTTACTGATTAGATAGTGATGTTTTTCTAGTAAAATCCTGATTTTACCTAGTTGTGTTTTGATTTTTCTATCGCAAGAGTGATTTATTGATGCATTCTCTGATAGTTTGTTAGGATATTTTGGTTTAACCTGTGTGGGTCGATCATGACATAATATTCGATCATAAACCCTAAAGGAGAACTCTATATGTACTGATTTCTAAGATGAAAGAAGGGTTCTGGAATTTTGAAGAAATTTGTTGTAGTTTTGTATGATTGTGCTCCCTGTGCTCTGAGACACATATTTGGGAGATTTTTTTAAAATTAATATGATGCGGAGCTGTTATTTGGATTCCAGATGGAGAAATTAGTATTATGTATATGTTTCCTTATGTTATCATTAATCTCCTTTTTATGTGTAATCATCTTTCATGATATGCTTCTTTGATCGTTCGTGTAATGTAGCTGTCGGTAGTCTGCAATCTTATTCATGAATTCGTGTCTGTATAACACTCAGGTGTTAACACTCATGTATTAACCTTGTTGCACTCCCTTAATTCATGCTCCACAAACCTCTGTTATTTTCCATATCTCATTCATATATGTTTCCTCTGAGTTCATAGGGGATAGATTCTTAATCCTCTTAAGCCTGTCTCTTGTGGGTTCCTTCTCTATTATTTCTCAATTCCTCTACATATTTTAAAGTTTTTGTTCATTGTTTTATACTTGGCCCATTTAAAATCCATCTAGCCTCACAGCCTCCCGAGCCCTCTCATAGTTTGGAGAATTCACATGAATCAGGCTCAAATGGTCCTCTCATTTTTGAACCACCGAAACCATTACTCTCTTGAACCATATTCTATCAGAGGAATTTATGCAATTTTCCACACTTAACCTATGATTTTAAGATGTCCTAGGAACTGGTATTTTGCAACTCAAGTATGTCTCTAGGAGCTACAACATATTCCATGATAGACTTCGATGTGGATGCCCCTGCAGTAGCAAAATCCTTCCTAGCTTCAATAAAAGTTTCATTTTACTTTTGCATGTTGAATCCCTCTTTCTTGTCAGAAGCCTTTCTAATCAGTGGCTCTGAATCAACCTTCTTTTCCTTATCTCCTCTAGTGGCAACACCACTGTGTATAATTATTTTTACACTTGGGTCATCATCATGCACTTCATCTTTAACCATTTGTATATTTTGCGTACGTGTATGTTTATTCTTTTACCGCATTTGAGAAATTAAAATAGGACAATATTCAATTAAATGATCAAATTGAATACAGTACCTGCAATATTGTTGCGCAGGGTTTGGGAAGTCACACGCATATTGTCCAGCGTCTCCATAGTTATAGCATATTAATTTCCCTCTTCCCCAACCTACGCCTCCACCTCTTCCCCCCTCCCCTTCCTCTTGCCGAGGATTCTCCATGTCTAGAGGGAGATGTTGGTGAAGATGAGTCAGCCTACACTCTATAGGGGTTAGAATTTTCCATCATTAGGTAGACTTTTCAGCAGTGGTGTTCATCATGTCCAATTGAAGAGAAAAATGTGCACCATTATTTCTTCAGTTCTAGAACATAGCTTCCCAATCGAAGACAATGATCTATATCATGTCGTCCAAATAATCTACAATCAATGCACCATATTATGAGGATACCACTTGGCCCAGCAGCATCCCTAGGGCACAGTGGATTCAGTCCCCCTGCTTCCATGTAATCAGAGAAAAAAGTGTACTGATATTTGGTGTGTCCAGAACCCTTTACAGCATATGCACCAGAAATTTGCGCCAAATTCCTTTCCTCAGTCTCTGCGTAGGTTTTGAATCTCCAATTTCATTTATTCCAGTTGACTTTGGATTTGCAGAGTTATGAATTGGTCATCTACTCTGGGCGCAACTTCCAATTTCATAGAAACTTCCAGAGCTTCAGCATGAGAATCGATCTTCTGTTGATTCATAGGGTCTCGTAGATGTGGCAAGAGCATGGAAATGAACCATTCCTTATGCTGCTTATCATAATAAATAAAACCTCATTCGCTGATGGTGTGCTTTAGCAGTTGATCAACCTCCCAAACAGATTCATTCGGCTCATGTTTTATATCTTTTAATTCTGTCATGCATTGTGAGTGGGACTTGAGCTTCCTAACTTGATGTTTCTGCGTCCTTAATCTGCACAACAATGGTATCAACATGCTGAGTTAGATATCCCATAAACCAATCTAACGTGTGAACTTCAAACGCCATAGCTAGTTGCGCTCTCTTGACAGCATCAATGTTAACATGTTGCAGAGTCCATACTGCATCAGAAACAAACCAAAACCTATCCATGTGCTCATCTCCCACACCCTTAAAGGTGGGTAGCTTCATATGAATGAACATATATTTTGCAGGTGGCGGTGGTGGTGGGGTCGGAGATGTATTACCCCTGCATGAGTTCGATTGCGCAGGAGGGCTAGCTTCAGCGCGCGTAGCCTCACTAATCTCTACATCAGGTGAGTTCCTCAGAGGGATGTATACATATTTGTCCCCTCTCTAATCAAACTGATAATATTTTCCGCCGCACATAGTGCTTTCTATCTTATCAGGGGTCATTCACTCAGTGTGGTTGCAGGAAACACCATTTTTCACACAATAGAATCTTAATCAGCAGAGGCATAGAGCATATGAATTTACCTCTCAATCCATTGAAAAAACTCCTTTCAGGTTGACAATACAACATGAACTGATCTACTACAAATTCTGTCATAAACCCACGAAATATATTGTCAACCCAGTGATCTATAGTCCAGGTAATGGAATTATCAGTCTACTCTAACTTTTGGATCCATTCAGGTGTCCACTGAGTGATCTTGTCGACCTTCCAACAAGTTTGGAACTATGCTAATATTGACAACCACTCATGCAGTTCGTGTGCAAAGGTCACAAAGAAGATCTTGTGAACCTTTGTGAAGATATACTTCTATTTCCAATCTTTAGTAGACAAATTTTTACTTTTGTTTTCCTTAAGGTAAAATTCTTGAATTTTCTTCTCAAACTAGTATTTTAATTTAGGCTTTGATGGTCGCCACATCACCCAATCTCTCTCAAAATGATCCCGGTCCCAACAACGGAAACATTTTTTGGCTTAAGGGGTCCTGACTCAAGTTCAGAGTTAAGGTTAACCAATAGAACCCTCTTACTACTGGCCCTTTCAACAATGACCTAGTTGCGCAAGACAAAGTCTGACCCAAAGCAGTATGGGGGGGTGCTGGAACCAAGTTTCCACACCGTGAGAGAGAATCAAATGATGTGGGTGTCTTCATATCTAAGGCAACTGTGATCTGACCTTCATAATAGAAGCCATAACCAGGTAGATTTATGGCAATTTACACAGGTTACCCTACACACACACAGTTATAGATTTGCAATCCCTTTCAATAGTCCTTAATACATAACATTTACGTTCAACAGAAATAGATCCATACTTTAATCATTCATATAGGCAGAAAAAAATTGCACAATACATCCAAACACAGTTAACAGAGTAACTAGAAATAACATGCAGAAACATATCATAAAGAGAAATATAGATGCATTTGAAACTCAGATATCATCCAAAACATTCATTTATTCATTCACAGTTCTGATCTTACTTACAATACTTTCGTTCTACCCACGCACATAGCCATCGGGGTCCGCACACAACAAGACTAAGGTCTCTTCACACACAGCCAACAGGAGCCTTCTAAACCCATACAAGTTCACCTTTCAGCTCAAAACATCAAAAAATAGTTCATTCTTCATCATCATGCCCCTTATCGACTAGATCTAGACTCCTATTTATACATTTAACCTGTTGAAATTTGCAACAAGAAACAGCGAAATTGGCATCCATAAACAACATGAAAGCACACACACTAGTGTGTGACCATAGGTCACATAGTGATGGGTCCTAGTGATAAATTAGTGTGCAAGCCATTTTATTAAATAAATTGGAAATGTGTCTAATTTAATTTTACCTTAATTACATTGGACAATAAATTGTAATCTTATCTCATAAACACTTGTAATAGTTAACTAAGTGTGATAGACTCAGTTAGCCCATGAATTTCGAGTTGAGGGTAGTTGGTGAGACATGCATAGTGATTCTATTAGTTTTAGATTCCAAGTTTCAGTTAGTGTATTAGTTTAATGCATGAGAAATCAATTAACTCAATTAAGTGATTTAAAATCAGTTTAACTAGTTGTAACTGATTGTTGCACTAGTGAGAGGTCAAGTGAATTAAATCAGATTGAATTCACATGCAGTGATTTGTCAAATGACTGATGATTTACAATTAATAGTTGCATGCATGTTAGTTATGATGAAGACCCAGTTGAGACAAAGGTTAAAGCGAAGTTATATATCTGTTTTATTTATAGAAAATTTCCCGGGCGCAATTACATACACCATAGGATTCCCATGATGTATTGCGAAGTCAAGGAAGGCTAATTATCCTAAATAATAGCGATTAATTTCCTAGGGATTGTGTGAGTAAGGAAAACTAAGCAAAGGCTGAGAATTGGCAAAGTAATAGCCCAATTTTGTCCAAATCAGTATGAGATAGTCACGATAGTGCAACAGACTCTTGTGAGAAGACTGCATTGTATTGTTTCATGATTCCTTGGCTCATTATACAATAGAGATATATGGGTTTTGAGCAGAAATCTTTCCCCGGGAAAAATATTTGGGTTTTGGATTGATTTTCTTCTTTATTTACTTGTTGTGATTGTGCGAATGTGTTTAATTTCCGTAGAATTAATTGTAGAAGGAATCAGTATCTTGCTATAGTATATTGCATGATCAGATTGAATCCATTGGAATACATATCATTTTTATAATTTCCACATGGTATCAGAGCACATGAAATCACTATAGTGGAGAAGAAATTGATTTTGTTTGAATAGCATTCGAATTTTAAAAAAATATTCTTTGGTGCGACATGCGGATCTAGATGGCTTTCAATGGCTTGAGATTGAAATATGCACTCCAAGGCGGTTCTAATTATATTGAATGGAAATACCTTATGGAGTCCATTCTGGAGGATAACGGGTTGAAATAATTCATTGATAATGACATTCCCAAACCCACAGCAACTGACACCGCTCTTCTTGATGCTTGGAAAAAGAAGGTTGCAAGGGCGAGGAGGATCTCACTAGAGGGAGTTCGAGATCACATTGTCTTGAGTCTCCATTGAAAGGTGACTCCACATGCAATGTGGATGGCCTTGACAAATCTGTTTCAAAACAACAACGAACAAAGGAAGTTTGCGCTGAAGGAAAAGCTCAGGAAAATCAAGAAGGAGGAGGGTGAGACGGTACCAGCATACTTGGTGAAGTTCACTTAATGTAGAGATGAGATTGGAAGTGTTGGTGTGACCATAGCATATGATGACTTGGTGAGCCTAGCACTTATAGGCCTTCCCAAGAGCTAGCATAGTTATTAGGACTCAATGAATGGGAGGGAGAATTTACCAGATTGGGAGCGACTTTGGTCATATTGGGTACAAGAAGAATTTAGGCAGAATACCTAGGATGGATCCTCATCCAAGAATAATGACAAGGAAGATTGTGCCTTCGATGGTAAGGAAAATAAGGCCAAGGGAAATAAATCCCAAGGTGAAGCAGGAAATAAATAATTTTCCAAGATCAGATGCTTTCACTATCATGAGCATGGGCACTATGCTGCAAATTGTCCACAGAATAAATTAAAGAAGGAGCCTGCAGTTTCAGTAGGTGAAGCATTGGCTTCACAATTCGAGCTTGATTTTACTCTCATTGCATGCATGTTCAGCACTATAATGAGATGCATGTGGTATCTAGATAGTGGTGCCTCATTCCATATAATGGGGAATAGAGATCTCTTCAATGACTCAGAGGAGAAGGACCTCCAGCAGAGCATAGAGTTTAGAGATGACAAGAGGTATAGCGCTACTGGCATAGGTGTAGTTATTTTTCAGAGGGAGAGTGGTTCCCATCTCAGACTAGAAAATGTTTTCCATGTTCTAGGCCTAAGGAAGAATCTTGTCTCTGTAGTGGTATTGGAAGAACGTGGTTAAGAATTAATGTTTAGAAAAGGAAAAGTTTTCCTTAAACACATAGCCACGGGACAACTGAAGCAGATCTATGTAAGAGTCAAGAACATGTATTCTATCGAGGTTGAGGATACATGCAAGGATTTGAGGAGAAAAGTAGTGGTTAGTGACTTGGTTGTTGAGAGGGAGTAATTATCTCTCAACATGCAGCCTCAAAAGCAGTCTAAGAAGATTGTGGAGAAGCCACAATTAGAGAAGTATAGAGGAGACCAAGTGGAATATTCCACTCAAGAAGAGACCTATAGGAGGGGGAAATTTCGAGCTAGATGGGCAGAGGGAGTACATGCAGCTATACCTCCAGGTGTGAGGTGGGGCAATGTGCATATATAATCCCAAGAAGAAATTGGGCAGGGTTCATTGAGATGGTGTGTCTCATGGATCGAACCTAGCTGTGACAAGCCCATAATATAGCAGTAGTAGGAAGGATTGGTTAGATTGATGCAGTCAGATGTTAAGATGATAGAAATAAGAGTGACAGGTGTCGAATATTGGATCACAAATCAGAGTTGGCAATGGTGCAGAGTGCATGGATGTAGATGTCAGCAGCGCAAAGAGTCTAGTAGACATGTCTAGTAGCTACCAGAAATCAGAAGACTTTGATGATAGATGCATTATACTGATTCATTTTTTTGGAGGCTATTCAGTTTCAAAAGTGTCGCATGCAAGAGTTTCATGTGCGAATAACACTAGAGAAGTGTTGCACGCAAGAGTTGCATGTGCAAACAACAATAGAGAAGTGTTGAATGCAAGAGTTAAATGTGAAAACAACAATAGGGAAGTGTTGCATGCAAGAGTTTCATGTGTGCATGTAAGAACATTCTAAAGGTACTAGATCAGGACAGATTTATTCCTTTCTTGTTGAGAGGGAGTGCTGAAATTTGCAACATGAAACAGTGAAATTGGCATCTAGAAACAACATCACAACACACACACTAGTGTGGGACCACACATCATAGAGTGATGGGTCTTAGTGATACATTAGTGTGCAAGCCAATTTATTAAATAAATTGGATGTGTATAATGTAATTTTCCCTTAATTAAATTGGACAATAAAGTGTAATATTGTGTCATAAACACTTGTAATAGTTAATTGAGTGTGATAGACTCAGCTAGCTCATGAATTTCGAGTTGAGGGTGGTTGGTGAGACATGCAGATTGATTTTATTAGTTTTAGAGTCCAAGTTGCAGTTACTATATTAGTTTAATGCATGAGAAATCAGTTAACTCAATCAAGTGAGTTAAAATCAGTTTAACTAGTTGTAACTGATTGTTGCACTAGTGAGAGGTCAAGTGAATTAAATCATATTTAATTCACATGCAGTGATCTATCACGTGACTGATGATTTAATATTAATAGCTACATGCATTTCACTTCTGATGAAGACCAAGTTGAGTCATAGGTTAAAGGGAAGTTATCTATCAATTGTATTTATAGCGAATTGCCTCGACGCAATTATATTCACCATAGGATTCCCATGATGTATTGTGCAGTAAAGGAAGGCTAATTATCATAAATAATATGGATTTATTGCCTAGGGATTGCATGAGCAAGGCAGACTGAGCAGAGGATAAGAATTGGCTAAGTACTAGCCCAATTTTGTCCAGATCAGTGTGAGATAGTCAGGATAGTAAAGAAGACTCTTGTGATAAGAGTGCATTGTATTGTTTCATGATTTCTTGGTTGATTATACAATAGACATAGAGGGATTTTGAGTAGTAAGCTTTCCCCATGAAAAATATATGTGTTGTGGAATGATTTTCTTCTTTATTTACTTTTTGTGATTGTGTGATCGTGTTTAATTTCCATAAAATTAATTGTAGAAGGATTCAGTATATTTCTCTAGTATATTGCATCTCTACATATCCTGTGCTCATCTAAGGTCCGCAAATTGTGGTTTGCGGCCCCTAGTTCTACCATTTGGCCCATTACAACTCAGGAGGTGCTTTGACCCGCCCCAAAGCCCCTTGATCTATGCTATCCTTAGTTCACACGACTTAATATTACAAAAAATTTACAAAAAATACCATATTTTTATCCCAAAATTTGGTCCAAAGGGACACCACTCCAACATACACGCTCAAAATAGGTGTGTAAATGCATTTCCAATGATTTCACTAAATACTAAACTCATAACTAGTCTAAGTTCCATCACTTGGAAAGTAGATCAATTTGACTATACTAATAAAAAATGATTGCCTTTCATCTCACATACACTCAAAAGAAATATTGATGTTATCCATATACTATTTTCTAAGCATGTGTCTTTGTACATACTTAGGCTACTTCTAGATTTATGCAGAAGGAATTTTCTAATCATGCACTCACCAACAAATAATGAAATCTCCCTTATTGACCTTCCATAATACATGAAACAAGTCTTCCATACCATGGGAGGTATGTGAAAATAAAAGGGGATGACCAAACAATGGCAGAAATCCAAAGATGTTGCAAGGCCAAAAAGAACTATTGTTTTACAAAATTGGCAACCGAATAGAGGGATCATAGTATGGCATCTAATATGAGGATGTAGAACATATCTATTCATTTCAAGTTCCTAAGGAAGCATGTACATATAAAAAAAAAATTAGTTAAGATGGGAAATTTTGGTTGTCTCATTTGTAAGGATGCAATTGGAGATATTGATCAAGAATCAAGCTTCATCGTTGACACTCTGGGAAAACCTTCATTAGAAGCAAAATATGGAGCTAGGAAAGATCAATTAGCACCTTGGATATGACCCTACCTTTAAATCAATGGAAGATTGATTGGAAAAGAATGATTTATCATTATTTTTCTTTGTAAAATGTCACTAAATCTAGACATCTCCAAATGGTGGGAAAAAATATACAAGCCTTGTGGGTGGCATGTTGAATCTTCTCATGAGCTTTAAATGGGACATATTTATGTATATTTTAACTCTAAGAAGCAACACGAGGATTGTTGTAAACAAAACCTAGACAACAAAAGGAGACAGAACATAATTTTACTCTTGGGTAAGATAAATTCTCACCTGAATTCCCCTTCGATCATGTTCTTGTGAATTGAAAATACTGTAGTGTGTGGCTTGAAATGCAGATTGTGAAAAACCTTCATTTCCAACCGATTAAAAATAAGAGGGAGTTCTATGCCGCAAGCTTCATAGGTTTTCTTTAATGTTTGATTCATTTCTTCGTTATTCTAGAGTTTCTCTTATTGCTCCATTTTTCCTTATACAACATTATGGTTAAACTAGGACATTGGTCTCAGTGCAATGAATTCATTTTATAATAGAGCCCATTAGGTCATAGTGTTGAACCTAAGAACTCTAATACCACTTGTAACAAATTAATACCAAATTTGTAACATAGACCCAAAAACAAATCAAATCCCGTAACATTCTAATATCCTAGGCCTATGGAGATTGAGCCAGTAAATTATTGTAATGCAACATAAATTATTGCTTGTCGTTAGTTCAATTATATTGAATATCAATTAACCATGTTTGATAGGAGGAGGGTGTCTTTCTTACTACATTTTTACTTCAGACTATGTTCAAATCCAAAAGACTTCACTTTTGAAAAAATATATCTAAACAGCTGAATGGAAAATATTAACAACTGTAGTCAAGACAAAGTGAAATCCTGTAAGTAAACATTTTTTCTATAAGTCTTCGATTCCACCCCAAAATTGATAGACCTTAAAGAAAGGACTATTAGCTACATTACATCATACAAACATTGAAGCAACAACTTATAAGCCTACAAATGGGGAAATATTTTGTAGCTCTAGTTTGTTAGAAATCAATAGATATTATAATAGTCTATAATAGATATTTCTTTGCTAATATTCTATAAAAATGTTTTAGTATCAACTATGTCATGCCAAGATTCAAAGTAGTTTTATGAGCGTAAATAAAATAGTGTGACCTTGTGTAACATTAATTAAACATCGCTAATATGCATATTCACAGATACGTTGATAATTGATTCACTATTTGACAAAATCCATAATCTGGATCCCCTTATTATGGACTAGGAAATATTGGCGCAAAGAATAATATATGTTATATCTCATTGCAACATTACATCAAGACATCTTACACTCAGAACTTTGACTATACATTATGCACATTTAATCATTAAGGTGATATAAACATTTTATCAACCTAATTTTGGAAACAATGAATTAGTAGCCTACACAACTTGGATCTAGCTCTGATTATACAATTGTCTAGTCACTAGTGGGTGTCATTGGTTATTTATGCCAACCAATATTCCAATACTTGTGTCAGGAATGTTAAGAATATTTTTGGACCAAGGTTGGCCTTTACACTTAATACATTAATGATATGATTCTTCAAAAAGTGCAAGCATCATTTAGCAATCATGTTTCCCATTCAAAGGGTCTAGTTCTAAAGAACTAACATCAGTGCAACCACATTTGAACCTCATGATATTATATAGTCTTTAAAAGGGGCTTTATTGTCAATGTTGAATATAATGGTTTTAGAATTCATAGTTATATGTAGTTTATGTGTCACATACCCAAAGGTATTCCTTAGGCTCCAGTGAAATTCATACGCACCATTGGCTACCCTATATCAACAAGAAGGATACGTGCTTCATGTGGGAAAAGTTGGAATCCAACTACAAATATGTATAACAGTTTTACAAGGAGTATAAGTAAATGAAGAGAATGAACTATACCATATTTAAACTTATCAAAACAAATCTAACCATGATGGAACCATATGACAGTGAGGACAATATTATACAAAACATTCATACAACTATAGCATGCTTACACCACATACTATCAATATGCCAAAGGGATTTCATGTAAGGAATTATATACATCCTCAACACTTAGAATGAATCTCAGCACTAATGTATCATTGCAACATTAAATTCCATAATAGTAACTATGATGCTCAAAATCGATTAGCCAATACGAAAGGCATGCACATAAACTTTGCACTTAATCATATTTCTCTAAATATCATAGCATCAACCATCGAATAATAGTCACCATATAGGTAATACTTAGGAAAATGTGTGTCCATATTGTAGTGAAATGGTATTTATATGGAAATATGTAATTTCCACAAGAATTTCTCAAATTACTTAGTAACATTTTGTGATGTAGAAATATGTTAAAGGGTAACAACATTTACATATCAACAGTTTGAAACAATACTTGACAACTACATATGTGTGATGGAATATTACTTGTGTTCATCCATTGGTTATATTAATACATTGTCACTATGCAATATTGATGGATGACATTAAAATTCAAAGCTACAAGAATTGTATGTTGTCAAAATTTCTCTCTTGCTATCTAGGTGAGAAAGCCAATATAACAGTGGTAACTAATTCAATATGAGCATATTTTCTTTCCATTGTGTACATATATATGATAATATTAACAATTGCACTATCATTAGAGAGAATATATGTTACTAGAAAAAATTTAAGGGGATTTCAGAAACAAAGCTACATTAGACCATTGTTAATAACATATTCCATTGAGGCTAAAGCAACGAAAATGCTCGGAACATAATTACATTAAGCTGCATCCAATGTGCATAGGTTTTCATTGTTCCTCTATATAACTTTAGTTAATTCTTCCTATCGAAATCAAGTATTTTATTTGAGGCAATAAGTAAATGCATTCTATGATTATTGAGATATTTTATAGTTCCTGGTGGCCCAATATAGGGCAGCTAAAATCCTCCACCCTTTCAAACGATGAGGGACTCCAGAGTAAAAATATACACCCTTAGTTAACTCAAGGACCCTTGAGAACCTAATCCATACCTATGTTTAGTGGAAGAAAGGGGTTTCAAATTTATTCACCATGTATGAAACCTAAGGTTTTTCCCTATTACTTATTACTTTCACACTTCAGGAGTGATTACCAACAAACATAGTTGCAAGCTTTTTTCCCTTGGAAAATTAAGACCAATCAGCAATAGCTTGTTGGGATATATATAGAAACCCATTTAGTAGCATAACCAAAGGGTGATTCTATATATAAATAGTATAAATTCCCCACATAAGTTTACATAATATGTATTAATCATTGTAGAATAAATGCCAAGCATAGAAAATCATAGGTCTAGTTTCACCTTTGGTGTTGGTGAAGACTCTAGGTTTTAAATTCTAAATAGCTAGAAATATAACACAGTAAGTATCAAGAGTGATTTTGGATGATTTAAACTCACCTATATACTTCAACCTTCCAAATCATAGAAGTATTTTGGCATCTTAGTTAATAAAGCATTAAAAATGAGGACTGATGGAAATTTCGAGGTTCAAACATCGGACATGGTCCAATTGACTTGACGCTTGGTAATTTAGTTCATAGTTTCATTGCCACGTGATCATAACCAAATAAAAAAATTCCATAAACCAAAGAATCCCACATATTTTATGGTTATATCCACCATTTGAGTCGAGAAATGAAACATACATTCTCCATTAATGGAAATGCATGAGTAATACTTATCTATAATATCTCTAGTGACAAAGTTTGGGATGAAGTTTCTCCACCCAACCATATAATGGTAATATTTCCCATCCACTCCTAAGCAAGGTTCCAAGGTGTGTGGATATTTCTTGAGGAACCATGACCTTAAACATTTTTCTCTCCTCCTTTATGCCTTTATCGAATCTCTCCTCTTCAACTAAATTGAGTTCATGTATTCGCATTTCCCTACGCCACTTTTAACAACATGATAACTCTGCCATACCATGAACCTATCCCCCATGCTCCCTTCCTGGAGCCTATTTTCTTATGGTGCTCAAGCTCTACATTCTAGTGGTTAGATCCCAAAATAATCCAAATTTTTAGGACCAACCAAAACTTCTCTAGCTATCTCTTGTCCTATGATTTTTGTGATAGTTGGCTCAATCATTAATGGTCATTCTTAATGCCAAATAATCTTCGTGCGATTTTTCCCTTGACACTTTACTTGCCATTTGTCTCAGGAAACATTTCCACCTCAGCCTAGGAACCCTTGTCCCTAACTCAACTTATTTTATTTAGTCAATTTTTTTTTTCTTTTCAATATTTACGATAAAGGGGAAATTTAACGAGGGATATTACACAATATTTTGGAATTCCTCAATGTGTTCCACAACTGAACCCTTTTTCTTTAGATTTATCAATCGACTACAGAAGGTATTTCTCTTTGTATCATCATAATGTGCCATCAATTCCTCCGTAAAAATTGTCCAAGTGAAAATGATTTGCGAGAAAAAAACCATCAATACCACAAAAATTGATTGGGCTCTAAATATAAAAATTCAAATTGTACCTTTTGTGTGTTTTTTACATCGTGTAGATCAAATAAATACTCCATCTCTAGTACCCATGTTACCAGATACTTTCCATCAATCTTCCTAATATCAATTTCTCTAATATGGTTGGTAGTCAACTCAAATTTAGAGTCTCTAGAATCATGATTCACATTACTTTTTTTCTCATCGTGATTTTCATGGAATACCTTGTTACTACTATGAAGCATTTCTTGAAGCAACTTTGTCAAACCTTCCTTCAAACCTTCCATGTCCTCTTTTATTTCTACTTTTAAACCATCCATCGTAACATTCATCATTGCTTCCAATTCGTTTTTTATTTCTCTTTTTGAGAGTGAAATTTGTTTCACTTGGTCCCATAATTTTTAGATATCATGTTGTATTTCTTCTTCTTCATGCATCATCGTAGAGATTTTTTAGGGCTTTTAAGAGCTTGATTTTGGATTTATCGATCTGGATGACCATAAAACTATTGGGTCTCTATGATTTCAGCCTCCAAAGATATGAAATTGTATCCTAAGATAGCTCTCTATGTCTTCTTTCTAATTCCACAATTCAGACCGATAATGGATTTTTCAAGGTAAATTTATGCCAAATATCACAAGGTGGCTTGATTATGGAATAATTCAGTAGAGATAACTTGTATGGGATGGCACATGCCATTGTTATAACCTTCAGCCCTAAAAATCCGACCCAAAAAAATAAGTAAGTGAACTTTCAACCTCTTTTTATGGAATTCAAATTTGATGCTTGAAGAGAGAGTTATGATGATTTCCCCTGGGCACTTGTTTATGACTGAATTCTAGAGCACAAGGAAACCCAAACTTCCTTGGACCATATATATAAAATTGTAGCAAACCAATGTCTCACATTGTAACAATATGTTCATTAATATATCTCTTCCACGTGGTATCAATTTCACGATCTAAAGTGTCACGCGAAAAAAACCTTATAGCACAAATTCCAAAATGTCTCATTTGAAGTAGAAAAACCCTAGGATCAAGAGCTATCATACCAAATTTCAAGTATCCATATCAAAAATAGCATGGAAACGTAAGAAAAGATAAATCAATGACTACATAATACACCACTTTTAGGGGGGAACCTCCCTTTACATCACATAAATGAACACTTCTTAGATGGTTCAAATGACAAGACCTCCTTGGTGTATATAGGAGTCTAAAGGGCTAAAATATAATTAGGGCCTACATAAAAACAATAATTTAAGGGTTCAACAATAACAATAGTAGGATTCTATGGGGACAATAATAATAATATGGGGGCTACACAAGTATTATAGGGACCTAACATGCATATATATAAGATGAGGACCTCACGGAGGTGTATCAATAGTTATAGGTCTAGAGTCATGTGGACGATGGTGAAAACTTAAATAACTATAATATATAGAGTGGGTTATTTATAGGTTATACAAGATATGTGTTCCTTAAGGTGAGTGTCTATAACTTATTACAAAGGCTCACACCTCCTATATGGTATGGCATTCTGGTGTTGGGAAGACAATTTCTAATTTGCATAGGAATGTATATAAACCTAGGATGAAAAAATATGTAGCTAGGTTCATTAAAGTATGTATAATTTGTTATGATATCAAGCCCAATAACAATAAAGAGGTTCTAAACCATCCCTTAACTACTGCTACTTGCCCTTGGGAAATCATTTCCATGGACTTTATGGGAGGTTTACCGAAAACCAATAAGGGATACGACTATGTGTTCACTGTAGAAATTTGAATAATAGCTGAATTATTCACCGAGATTATCTTGATTACACACTATTTAAGCTTCATGCATAATACATAACCTCTTCTACAATTGATCATCAATTTGCGGAAATAGAAGCAGTTGCATGCGCACATTAAAACATAATCAAGCACACATATAACACAGTATGTAATGGGGAAAGCTTACAGCTGAAAACCCCTAACTATCTGTATATTATAATGATAGAGAACATGTAACATTACATAGCACAAAGCTCCTGACAGCTCTCAGCACTATCTCACATGCTACACACAAACTAGCTCAGATATGAACAAGTCACAAGTTCAAATCTCTTCCACCTGTCTGCCTGCCTCTACTGCGCAATCCAAGATGAATAATGATGAGATCCAAGTTTGAATCCCACTAGCTTGTACTGCACAATCCTCATTGGCAATCTCAATCAATGTGTGTGCAAATCTCATGCACAGTTATAGTCACAACTGATAGTAGACTCGCCCTTTCACCCACCTCTAACACTGGTCTCCACTGAACTGTCCATGCATTGTAGTTAACTGATGTATTATTTAGTTTATTTATGAGTTAATAATTAGTGAATTAATTAATAATTAATTCACACTACTCATCACTAGTGTATTTATCAGTTAGACTAAATACAACTAGTTCAACTAAGTTAAACCGAACACAACTCCACCAACTGTCTCATCAACTCCACCAAACTCTGCCACATGAGTTCTAACTGAAGTCAACCATGCAATATCTCAAATAACCCTTAGGAAAAGCATATTTCCTTCTGTCAGCTACATGTGCCACATCCAAGCATCAAAATGAAGTGCTCCAAGAGGATAAGATAATGTTTATAGTCTAAATATTATTAAGGGTTAATAATATTTGACTGTTCTATTTTTAGCCCGGCAGTCTAAAAATAGAAACCGCCAAATGTCTAAAAATAGAGGTCCATCTATTTTTACCAACTCGACCAATCATCCATAAATAGCATCCTGCAACTCATAGACCATGCTCCATATGTCTAAAAATAGACATAGTGTAAAAATAGACTTTTGCGCCAAAAATAGCCTGCGGGCCCACTTAGTGAAGGCGACTTCATTTCACTAAGCTCCATCATCTTGTTGCATTTTCAACACTCCCTCTCAAAAAGATATGGATTATCTGCAACCCCTATCCTGCCTCTGTGGTATTCGAATTTTCTCCTGGTGAGCGCCTTCGTCAAGATATCAGCATCCTGATCCTCCGTGGGAATGTATGAAAGTAACATGATTCTCTGCTGCACACAATCTCTGATATGATGGTACCTGATGTTGATGTGTTTGGATCTATCATGAAATACTGGATTAGCCGAGAGTTTAATGCAACTCTGGTTATCACAATAAATCACAGTAGGCTCCAAGTGTGACCCGAACAACCCGACCAGGATCTTCCTCATCCATATGGCCTCGCATGCGGCCAAGCTTCTTTCCTCGCCACCTAAGCCTCCTCTTCAGGCCCCAGTGCCACGAATCTTTGCTTCTCTTGTACCAAGGCGATCCGTCTTTGAAGATTCCTCCGAAGATGTGCTCTTCATCCGTTGGGCTCTACGATACGCATCAGTGAACCCACAACTTCCAATCGATCCTCTGTTATGTACCCACCACCCATATCCCGATGTGCCTCTAGATAACGCAATACATGCTTTGCC
Organism: Pinus albicaulis; assembly: GCA_034641835.2. Taxonomy (NCBI): domain Eukaryota; kingdom Viridiplantae; phylum Streptophyta; class Pinopsida; order Pinales; family Pinaceae; genus Pinus; species Pinus albicaulis. Next base: position 469,979,641 of record CM076581.1, on the reverse strand, counting down.
CTTCCGGGAAGAGCTTGGTGACCAACAGCATGACATACGGTTGTGCTGCTTGTATATCGGGTCGTGTATTGACCAGATACATAAGCAACCCCACCAACTGTCGATAAACATTGGCATCCACTACCTCCGCTGAAGTAGCATCCTCCTTCCTCCAACCTCCAGGAAGAGGAGTATCAACAGGCTTGCAGCCATGCATGTTGAACTTCTCCAATATTTCTTGGGCATACTTACCCTGAGAAACAAACAGTCCATCACTGCGCTGCCAAATTTCCAATCCCAGGAAATAATGAAGGAGGCCCAAGTCCTTCATCTCAAACTCTCTAGCAAGATCCTCCTTGCATGAAAGTATCAACAGCTCATCACCTGTCAGAATCAAATAATCTACATAAAGTACAATGATCAGCAACTTACCCTCCACCACAATCTGGTATAGGTTAGGATCCGCCTCACTCTTGGAGAATCCAAGTCCGGTGAAATAATTGTCTATCCATGTGTACCAAGCACGAGGTGCTTGTTTCAACCCATACAACGCTCTCTTGAGCCTGCACACATGCGACTCACTGCTGAAGATCTCGAAACCTTCGGGCTACTCTATGTACACCTCCTCCTCAATGACTCCATTGAGGAACGCAATCTTCACATCCATCTGATGAATGTGGCACACCATCTGCGCTGAGAGAGCAAGAATTGTCCGTATGGAAGAATACCTTGCGATAGGTGCAAAGGTCTCCTCATAATCGATCCCCTCAATCTGTGAGAAGCCTCGGGCAACAAATATTGCCTTGTGCTTCTCCACACTCCCGTCAGCTGCCTGCTTCACTTTGTAGATCCATCTTGAACCACATGATGATTTCCCCTCACGGCCTTGGGACGATCTCCCATGCAACATTTACGACAATTGAATCATACTCTTCCACCATGGAATCCACCCGCAGGGGTCACTCCACATCTTCCTCGAAAGAGGATGGCTCTGTCACGATACACTTTCTCATAAGAGCCATGTATCTAGTATACTGATCAAGTGACTGTATCTGTCTGCGCTGTGATGTAGGTGCTCCTACAATATTCTCTGCATCTTGATCCAGGTGGCTCTTCTGCCTGACGGTGTGCTTCAGCCTCTGATGGTTGACATGCTGATGAAGTCACCCATCATGGACTCATCATGGCTGATCAAATCCACAGAGACTCATCCTTGGGAACTGGTAGTTCCTCCTGCGTACGGTGTGGCTCCCTCTCGGCCGAACACTTCACTCCTTTCTCACTACGAAATTTGAGGTCCATCGCACGACAGTCTTGCGGCTGTCTGGAAAATACACACGATAGTTGTGGGGTGTATCAGTGTACCCCACAAATATCCCAACCTCTGCGGTCGGCTCCAGCTTCTTCCTGGCATCCTTCGTCACATGAATGTAAACAGGTGAACCAAAAATCCTCAAATGGGAAATATCGGGCTTCTTACCAGAAAACGCCTCCTCGGGTGTACTCATGCCAAGTATCCTGTGAGGACAACGGTTCTGCACATATCTACAACGGTGTGCATGCCTACGACGGAAACAGAAGTGAATGGTGAAGCCACGATCATCTGTTCCTCTGTAGTGACACCCACGATCATTCTGTTCTTCCACTGAGCAACCCCATTCTGCTGTGGGTTATGAGGTGCTATGAGCTCTCTTCGAATCCCTTCTGCACTACAAAAGTCCTTGAATTCTCCAGAGATGAATTCACCACCATTGTCGCTCCTAAGAGCCTTCACATGATTCCCCAATTCCTTCTCAACTAGCGCCTTGAACTCACATAAATTTGAGTATGTCTCGTTCTTCTTCTGCATGAAGAAGATCCAGCACTTTCGAGAATAAACATCAACAAAGATCACATAGTACCTGCGCTTTGTTGTCGAAGCTACTGAGAAAGGTCCACACACGTATGTGTGAATTCTCTCAAGGATCGTCGTGGCGTGACTATCCTTCTCGTGAAAGGTGGCTTTCACAAATTTTCCCAAGGTACACCCCTTGCTAATGTTGTGAAGTTCCCTTGGAAGCCCGGTGAAATCGCACGGTATCTTCAAATCTACATGGTAGAGTGGCCAATCTCGGTGCCACGGCTCGCCATCAATCCGGATCACCACTCCTTTTTCCTTGCATTCCATTGCGCAACTTGTCACCTGGTGTCAGGTTTCTTGACTCGAACCCCTATCTTTCGGGTTTCTCCAGTTGTCTTACTGCGCAGGAAAGCCTTTCCTTCGCTGAAGACAACATCGTACCCCTTGTCTTCTAACATCACCACAGAGATCAGATTCTTCTTCAATCCTGGAACATGCATCACATCCTTCAATATGAAGGGTTTACCAGACTCCCTCTTAAAGGAAATGGTACCGATACCGGTCGCACTGTATCTACCATCATCGCCCATCTCGATGTGCACTCCAAGATCTTTCTCATCCAGATCAGAAAACAAATCTTGATCTCCTGTCATGTGAAAAGACGCACCACTGTCCAAGAACCAAACTAAACCCATCACACTTGATACCAAGCATGCGATCAGTGAAAAATCCAGCTCAAACTGCGAGGCTAAGGCCTCTCCCGCTGCAGATCCATCAGCCTGCTTATTTTTCTTCTTCTGCGGACAATTTGTGGCATAATGTCCGTGTTGGTGACAGTGAAAGCACTTCACCTTGGACATGTCCTGCTTCTTGCCTTTCGCACCGGAATGAGAAGCTTTCTTGCTTTTCCCCTTCTTTGCTTTGGCAGCCAAAGCGCAATTTTCTTCATCAGATGCCTTTGATGAAGATCCGTCCCTGGTACTCCGCCTTATCTCCTCTTGCACAAGATCCGACCAAAGTCGCTCCCATCCTGGAAATTTCTCCCGACCATTGACAGAGTCTTGATAGGAGTGCCAACTCTTCGGAAGACCAAGGAGAGCCAAGCTCACCAATTCCTCATCATCTATAGTCACCCCCACACTTCCCAGCTCATCCCTACACTGGTTGAACTTCGTGAGGTACTTGGGGATACTGTCGCCTTTCTCCATCTTTATGTGTCTGAGTTTATCCTTGAGCGCCAACTTCCTCTGGTCGCTCTTGCTTTGGAATAAATCTGTCAACGCTTTCCACATCAAGTATGGAGAAGCTTTTTCATGCAGGCTGGATACAATGTGATCCTTCACGCCCTCCAACAGAATCCTTCGACATTTTGCTGTCTTCTTTTGCCAAGCCTCAACTTGAGCAGCATCAGTAGGCTTTGGGACTTCAGCATCTATGAAATCCTTCAGCCCGTTGTCATCTAACACCACCTTCATCCTATCTCTCCATGCAATATAATTCGAGCTACCTTCAAGAGCATACTCCAATCACAATCCGCTGAAATACATTTTGACTTCAACACCAAGAAAACACTGCTGCAAATTCGAATTCCACTAGCTCAAAACTCAACTGCTTCTGATCTGTGAGAACAAAGTATTTCTAGCACAGAGATCGACTGTAGGGGCATTTACTGGATATATCACCTTTCAAATAAAGGATGGATCCAGAGGCTACCTGGCCCGCTTACAGACTCTGTCTACCGAAATAAATTGTAATCAATGTAATAGATCCGATGATCAATTTCCCTCTGATACCATGTATAAATTTGAATAATAGCTGAATTATTCACCGATATTATCCTGATTACACACTATTTAAGCTTCATGCATAATACATAACCTCTTCTACAATTGATCATCAATTTGCGGAAATAGAAGTAGTCGCATGCGCACATTAAAACATAATCAAGCACACATATAACACAGTATGTAATGGGGAAAGCTTACAGCTGAAAACCCCCAACTATCTATATATTATAATGATAAAGAACATGTAACAATACATAGCACAAAGCTCCTCCATGACTCTATTGACACTATCTCACGTACCTCGAACTAGCCTAGAGATATGACAAAGTCACGAAGTTCAAGTCTCTTCCACAATACTTTGCCTCTGTTATGACATCTTAGAGATCAGATATTGATGAGATCAGGATTTGAATCGCGCTTGTTACTATTCAATCCTCATTGGCAATCTCGATCAATGTGTGTTGCAAATCTCATGCACGGTATAGTCTGTTGATAGTAGACCCTGCCCCTTTCACCCCACCTGCAACAACGGTCTCCCTTTGACTAGCACATATGCATTGCGGTTAAAGGGAGCATATTTAGTTGATTTATGAGTTAATAATTAGTGAATTAATTATTAATTAATTCACACCACTCATCACTAGTGTATTTGTCAGTTAGACTAAATACAACTAGTTCAACTAAGTTAAACCGAACACAACTCCACCAACTGTCTCATCAACTCCACCAAACTCCACCACTTGAGTTCTAACTGAGGTCAACCATGCAATAGCTTAACTAACCCTTAGGAAAAGCATATTTCCTTATGTCAGCTGCATGTTCCACATCCAAGCATCAAACTGAAGTGCTCCAAGAGGAAAAGATAATGTTTATAGTCTAAATATTATTAAGGGTTAATAATATTTGGTGATAATTTTGGTAGCGATCCAAAAAAAAACCTTAATCTTCATGGTCCATCTATTTCACTTAATGAGTAATCCATGACCACTCTTTAACTCATATTCGCAGTCCATATGTCTAAAAATAGACTTTGCGCCAAAAATAGCCTGCGGGCCCACTTAGTGAAGGCGACTTCTTTTCACTAAGCTCCATCATCTTGTTGCATTTTCAACATTCACGATGGAGGATAGGTTTAGTGATATGTGCATTATCATGCCTTGTAAAAGGAGCATTGACGTATAGTAAAAAATAAACATGTTCTTTGAATAAGTCTAGTTACATTTTGGGATGCCAAGTACCAATTTTTAAGAAAATGGCACTAGATTTTTAATGCATATTGGACTATGTTATAGGATATGATGGATAATAAATTGAAGAGGTTTACGGCATTCAATCCATAGAGAGATGGAAAAATGAAAGTATTCAATATGACCTTAGTACAAATTTTGAAGGGTTATAATAAAAGGCATCCAAATAATTAGGATGAAAATATGGTCTATATATAACACTTCTACTATAAAGTATTCTGCACTTCAACTGCTAAGACCCAAATTGAGATTGTTTTGAATAGATTCCACCTTCACCATTGAATGAAATATATGGGAAACAATGAGGATTGAGAGAGGATCTCATAGGGTATGATCTAAGAGTAAAATAAACTATTGATACGATCAGGAATATCAATTTACAACTATAGGAGGTGTTGAATAAGTCATAGAAAAATTACAAGGCTTGGCATGCTCAAAATATGATAAAGCGATAATTTAGATTATGAGATACAAAATTATTACCCCTGAATAAGAAGAAGTTATATGGTCCCGAAAATAAAATCAAGGCTCTGTGATATGGTTCTTTCAACATATTGGAAAAGGTGGGACATAATTCCTATAGACTCATTCTACCCTCATACATGGACATTTAATTAATGGAAAATGTGGAAAATATCAAACTCTACAGTCCTTCAATGTTGGATCATGAAGAGGAGTAGGTCTCATCTTCCATATAGTACTTAGCTCCATATTCTCAAGAAGTGTTGATAGAGGATAAAGTTTCTTAGAATAAGTGTAGGACTACAAGAAAAAGGGCAACAACCTTTGGTAGATTGGGTTGAAGGGATAGATTATAGGCAAGGCTAAATGGTACTTTAGGGAGAATTTAGAACAAAAAATTCCTCACCTCATTCAGTAAATATTTAGGAAACAAAAATCCTCAAAAATTGGTAGGTATCATATAGATAAGATCAATATATAATTCTTCATCTAACTTGATGCTTTTAGAGTGGAAAAATTGAAAGAATCATCTCATATGGGTAGCTTTATCAGTAGAACCGAATTTCGAGAATTGGGGTTTGAAATCTTATGGTGGTAGTTTGAGGTCTGTTGATGGTAAAAAATGACCTCATCAACATGTAAGGGAGACCACCCGGTCAGAGCCCCAACTAATCTCTTATCCTTTTTCTGTACTGATTCCAACTGGTTCAATTGGGTCCATTTACCCTCTCTCCTTCTCTGTTGGCTTATATTATGTCTATTACTTGCAAATAGAAAAAGATAAATCAGATTTTTCCTCTTGCAGAGCTCTTGCAAGAAATTGATCCTTAAGCTGACTCTACGGATCAGCCAAACTGCAACTAAGTTATGCCTCTATGTGAAGGGACTTCTAAAATAAAAAATTAAACTAAATTTATAACTACTATAAGATGCAGGGAGTAAAAATAAATTTTAAATCTATCTCGATTAAGAAGATATAGATCTATCCCACCTGAGAGGAGAAAAAGCTAAATAATTGGGGATTTTAACGTCTGGTTTATGATGATTATTTGGCTAATGAAATAGTTCTACTAGATGATATTATAATTACCAAAGCATGTTCTTTTTAAATATCAATTAACTATGAATAATTGACTATCAAAACCAAGAAAAAGTTCTCATAATTTTAATAGTAATTAAATTGACATTTGATGCCAAACATATTAGAAAATAGTTACTTAGAAATATGATTTAAATACTGGAGAAAAAATAAAGTAATAAAAGATCTATGTGACTACGAATTAGATAGCTAATTCAAAAGACATTTGTCCTCACATTGAACACGAATGCACAATATGAGGAAACTTTACACAGATCCACCATTACATAAATGATGTCCAACAGTCTTTCACATGTCATAAACTCTTCCATGAAATGAAAGAACTGTAATAGTCCAAACTCTACCCCCAATACAAAGTATAGATTTGAAAAGGAAAAATCTCGTTAACCCAGATATGAGCTTTCCTCTCACCTATAACTATAATCCCCTAATACAATATTTTTTTCAGAGCCTCTACTTGCATAAAAGAGGAACCTCTTGGTAATTCTACAAAATCTATATTTATAATTACAAAAGACCATTAAAATGAGAGAGTTGTTGGAGAATAAATGTGTTCTAACAAATTTTAATTGCCTAAATTTTGTCTCTCTTGCTGGTGCAATTCCATTGATCCACGTCTTCTCTTTCTCATCTCCCCAAATCCTCACCTACCAAAAACCAATCAATATTCAGAAATTAAAACAAAGTTGGTGCACAAAATAGAAATCATACCACTTCTCAACAAATTGTTTAATTAAAAATAAATTAAAATCCAAAGAAAATCTCGTACTATGATTGCTTCAAATGGATTAGATCAGTATTTGATTATTTCTGGGAATATTTTTTTTTTCATCCAATGAAATTTGCCCAAATCAAAATAAAAATAAAAAATTATTTTTTTGTTGCAGATTCGTCACTGTCTCCTGATGAATTTATGGGTCATTAAATGATTGAATCTACTAAAATTAACATTCTCATATTATTCTCCTCGGTATTATCTTTCCAACGAGCTATTTTGAGCTTCATTTGGATAACTAAATCTTGAAATATGCCTCTCTGAAACTGTAGTGCCAGAATTATCAGAAATTCTGGAAAAATGTTAATCCTAAAGTAAAATAATTGTAATTAACTATATAATTATAATTAGAGAAAAAAAAAATTAACTAATTACAATTATTACATTAATTAAATACAAATGATTAAATTAAACTATAATTACAATTAATTAAATTAAACTGAACTAATTAAGCTTAATTTATTTACAGATTGTCTGTGAGGTTTTGGATAGATGATGATTAGGTGCTATGTTAAAGCACTCCTTGATGTAAAGTCAAGGGTTCAATTCCCCACAACAAATGAAGTGATATGTTAGACATGATGAAAATGTAGTCCTGTCAAACTTTAAAAAAAAAAATTTATTTACAACTTAATTAAATAATATACAATAATTAAACTATATATATGAAAATTAATTAAAATGTATTAAAATTAATTTATTAAACAATAATATAAAATATATTATTTAATATTAAAACAATATTATATTCAATACATTAAGATGCCATTACTAAACTAACATATGAAACAAATATCCTACATGTCACCAAACCTTTATCAATGTTTCACCACATATTAATATGACCAAAACCTTTTATATGAAATACTCATATACCAAATGTACTATAACCAACGTTTTATAACAAGCCCATTGAAGTTTCAATTTTCAGAGTGTTTTTAAATGGGTCTCCGAAATGTTCCAAGGTAGGCCGAGGAACAGTTTTATATAACAAATGACCTATTAACAAACGAAGAAGTCAAATGACCATCATAGTTGAATGTCACCAGAGCTCTTTTTAAATAGCCTCTCATGAATATGTGTCAAGGTCATTAAATACGCCGTCGGGTATAATATTTTGGGGACTTCTAAAATTATGAGTTACGATATCAATTAGCTCTGAGGTTCCGATGAGGAGTGAGGTAATAGAAGAGGGTCACGCGGGGTGGGGAGGGTCACGCGGGGTGGGGCTCTCTATTTGAAATACAAAGAGTTGAATGTTAAATAATAAAAAGAATTACAACCATTTGGAAATAAAAAGTTTGATATTAACTGTAGTTATTTCAGGATTTGAAATAGATTTTTGAAATCTGAAAACATATAATTTTAATTGTTTTATAATTTGGTTGTGATGATTTTGTAAGATTGTTAGCGAGAAATGAATTGGTTAATAAAATTGATTAAAAATGAATACTTACAATAACTTTAGATGAGTACCATTTTCAAATTATACATCCAAATGAGATGAAATGAGAACCGATGGAGATTGAGAGAAAAATTGAAGGCAATGAAGAAATGAAAAGAAAAATCCAAAGAAAACGAAAATCTGGCAAAATTGTCGGACACTTAACCAAAAGAAAATTTTAAAGAGTGATTTAGCCAAATTTTATGAAAAAGGTCCCCATTATTATTATGAAATAATAAGTTAAAAATTGGAGTGTTGTGATTTCACCACAATAATGGAGACACACGACGAAGAACCCGTTATCTCTTGTTAAAACATGATGAACTTCACTTTACCCAAAGATTAAAAGTCAAGAATTGTATTAAACTATCAAACAGTAAAACATTTCATATGGGTCTAATGTTAATATATCAAGCAATATAAGCTCAAAAAGATAAGTGCTTAAACTGACTGAGTCTAAAGTCATGAATTCAAACTTTTGGAAATATCTAATATTTAAGATTACCTGATATGAGAAATAGAATAAGATACAGATAAAAGTTTATTGATAAAACATGTATCCATCGATATGAATGTCTCTAACATTGCTTTTCTTCCAATGATCGTGGTCAGTACCCCAACGAAGTTATCCTTAATTCCATACAAGCATGGCCCCGCTGCTAGTGAGCATCCATAGCCATGACGGTTTTTCTCCTATTTCTCATGCTTCCCCTCTTGATCACCCTTTTCATAAGCACATTTACGAGCTAAATTTCTATACCTGAGTGAAAGAGGTGGGATGGTAAAAGAGACTTAAGAAAATGGATATAATACTTCCATAACATTGACTCCATATCTTTTCCTGCAACTATTTATTTAGAGGCTTTTATAAAGTGGATGGATGGGAGAGATTCATTAAGTTAAACTCAAGGTCAGTGCTTTCCTTGAAAATATGAGCTATAGCACTTAGAAAGAATGAATGTTTCACCAAGGAAAATACTTAAAGTAAGATGGTTTTAGAATTCCATAAAAATATCCTTTGAAAGTAAATGAAACTCAATGAAGTAGATAGAGTATAAATTTCCATGTATGCCAACAAAGGTTGGGTCACTACAAGGAAAAGACCTTCTAGTGGATGTTTTTGAGGAACCCCTTATATAAATACCTCAGACATCCGTTTGTAGTGGAGGTTACTAGAGGAAGTTGGCGGGTGGAGGTTTTTGTGGATGTTTTTCTTCCGGTGCGTTTATAATCCTAAACCGCACCGGTGCATTCAACTAGAGCCATCACCGGTGTGCACAAAACATTGGCACACTGGGACACCATGCAGTTGGTACAAACCTACCCAGTGTATCTTATTACTGTAGCGCACCTGTTCTTTACAAAGATTACGTACCGATGCATCCTAAAACCCAGCGCCAAAACTGAAACAACACTATGTGGTTTTAAATAATGAACAAGGTTAAATAAAACCGGTGTGCCTATAAAACCTATGCACCGGAACAGGGTTAAATAAAAAAAATTATGGCAAAAAATCTGCATTTTTCACTTTTCAGTGCTCTAGAGCTCTTAAGCACCGGTACAAATTTACCTTGTGTGAGGTGCCCTGCCATCGGTGCTCCCATTGCACACATTGTTGTTGTACATTGCCTACCATCTCCATTTTTAATTTTGAAAAACAGTGGGAAAATTTAGTTTTGCAAGTTATGTTATCACTCGGATTGAACCTCAGGTTGAAGAAGCCAATTCCGAGGTAATCACAATCCATGCTTATCCAAGTATCTAGCCATACTAGGCAAGGAAAGGCTTTCTCCACAAGGATCATAACCAATATGACTGGAGAATGAAAGTATTAGGCTAGATATAGTAGCTCAGGATTTTGATTGTTTTGATTTGGTTGTGTTGGATCAGAAGGAGAAAAACATTTTAGGGAAAAGGAAATTGTTGGGTGTAGGAATTACACTTAAGAAAACTCCTCAACACTTAATTTGTCAACCTGGGGGATCCGTAAACTTAGAGACGAAGCACAGGAAATGTCAGAGATGGTATGAATCTTCCTAATATAAATCCCTACTTTCTTTACAAGAAATATTGCAAAATCAAATTAAAAAAGAGAAAAAGGTAACTTGAACCATAAAAAATAATCCAAGACTAGAACAAGAAAGAATGCATTTGCAAGAGGGAATTAAAGATAAAAGGCAATCACTCCAGCTAATTATTGTTTAACTACTGAGTGTATGTTTTTTTCTTTATCAGAGACACTAGCAGTCTCATCAGATGGGCCCTTAAACCTACTCCTTTATAGATTTCGTTATTGCGCTAATCTGTCCTGCACTATCTCAGTCTGCTTGCACTAGTGCAGGATCAGAGATTTATGCAGAAGGTATAAATGTTGTCTTTACTAAAGGATTTTTTACTTCATGCAAGGGCTTGAACTTTTCCAGGTTCAAAGCACTTAGATCCCATGGCAAGAAACTAATTCTTACACCAGATCAGAGCTTCCTGCACTTAGCATTTAATTCTTAAAATGAGTGCTTAATTATTTCAAGTGCTATTATATTGTTAAATCAAATTGCACACATAAAAAGTGAATGTCTCTGATCTTAACAGAGTGCAACAATAAAGAAACAATCAATATACATTTATCCTGTCATAAGAATTTAATGAAAGAAAGAAGATTGCGGGAAGTAGACTAAGAAATTTTGTTGCATCACACCAACGTGCACTGGTGCAAGTTCATTCCTCCTGCTTGGACTAGGCAGGGAAAACCAATCAAACAGAATTGTAGAAAAAGAGATATCACACCAACATGCATTGGTGCAGGGTTATTTATCCTGCTTGGACCAGGTGGGGAAAACCAATCAAACAAAATTGCAGAAAAAAGATATCACACCAACGTGCATTGGTGCAGGGTTATTTCTCCTGCTTGGACTAGACAGAGGAAAACCAATCTGAAATCAAGTTCAAGAAAAGAAATTGCAGGAAAAGCAAATTTATCTACTTCACACAACATATCCACTTTTACTCAGACAGGAATGCATGTGCTTGAATTTAAATCACACTTGACAATGCAAATACAAATTACAAGAAAACAGAAAATGGGGTAAACGTGTTGGGTTGGTTGGGCCCTAGCCAACCAGCACGTTTCCATTTTAAATAAAAACCCTGCTCAGTACCTTAATTAGTTCATCATCTCAAATACAGAAACACAATTTATGAAACATGAGGTGAAGCTCCCTTTTATTAATTCACTGAGGCAAGTACATACATTAATACATTGTCCAATCCATATTCGAGTGATAACAAAATACAACAACCTGCTACCGCCTCTCTGGCTATGTCTCTATTCTCTTCTACTACCAAAAACTTAGTCTTCTAGTCCTATTTACATTCTACAATATATAGATCTTTGGCCAAGGCCAAAAATAGATCATTCAACCGATTACATAACCAAACGCAGAATTTAGCTTTTTAGTCTTCAAAATTTGATAGTTAGCAAAACTGGCCGTAGCCAATCTCCAACTTTCGTCCTTCACAGATTCTATCTCGGCTGCCTTTGGATCGATCTTGCTGTCATTCCTAAAGCTACTCAACACGAGGCAGTGATCAATGAGGTTCAGATCTGCTACAAGGATTTGTTGTGCTGGTGATGGTGCAAGATCCGATCCTGCACTAGGATTAGCGGTCACGATAAGTACTCTAACTACCAAATAAACATTGGAGATATAAATAAGTTACAAAGAATGATTAAAAGTAAGAAATCATGTAATAAATAATTAATTAATGCTAAGTTGAATTAAAAATATGAAAAATAAAGTTTATATGAAATATGTCACCATGCTTGGAATGGTGCAAGATGAGGGTGCATAAAAGAGGTAAATGGTTATGATTTAGGAAGAGGAAAATGGAAAAAAGAAAGCAAATTAAGGAACTAGCATCCTCACATCCCTAAGCTGTTGTGTTTCCTCACACAACTCTTTACCTTTATAAAAAACCTTCAAAACTGTGAGCATTCCAGCTCAATCCTGCTCTAACATAATGACATCAGCCTGCAATGTTTCAGAATTCTTCTTTCTGATGTTTTTTAGTTTCTTTGTCACCTTTTTAAGTCTCTTGAAACATTGCGCAGCTCGGTACTTCCAAACTCTAACTTCTCCTTTCTTTTTCTAGATCTCCGCAGTTAATTCTTCCTTACTCTGTTCTTTATCCTCTTGTGCTCTAGCTATGAGCTGTTCTAAGTTCTACACTTGAAGCTCTAGTTCAACTATCCGAGCAGTAGGAGTTACCAAATCTTCTTTTTCTTCTGTTTCAGCAGGGGCTGTGTCTTCCTCAGGGACCTCAATATCCCTCATGGTTTCAGCAAAAACTTCTTCCTCATCTTCTTCTTCTTCTTCCGGTTCTTCTTCTTCTTCTGGTCCTTCTTCTCTTTCTTGTTCTTGTTCTTGTTCTTGTTCTTGTTATTCTTCTTCTTTTTGCACTGGTGTAGGAGGGGATTCAATGTCCTCTAGGGACTGTGGTTCTTTGCCTACACTAGATTCTTCATTCTTTTTCCAGGCCTTTTTAATGAAATCGACCAACAGAGTGTCATCTTCAACATCTACAGATTTTGCAGCATCTGCAAGGATTGACATGTTGTCTTCTTCGGGGGTTTGTGCCTGCACTGGTGGCGCAGAAGGAGTCTCTTCAACAGGTGCACTAGTTTTCTTCTTATTTGGAGATGGGGCCCTTTCTTCTGTTTATTTTTCAAGTTGTTTCCTTTTTGCACTAGTGCAAGAAGGACTCCCCTTTACATTCTTACTCGGACCCTTGCTTGTGCTGGTGGGGTCCTCTGTCTTCTTTGCAGCAGTTGTCTTTTTACGTAGCTGTTTTAGCATTGCCTCCCAGGTCATGCCCTTAACTTCTAATTGTTTCTAGAACAAAATCTTTATCAGGCCGTGGTGATATAACTTCTTGTTAGCCTGGTCTTCCCGTCCATCCTGCACACCCTTGGCCATTCTTTCCAAGCTCTTAAGCAAAAAATGGGGGAAATCAATCCTGCACCAGATATGTCGGTCGGCTTCGAAATGTTGTAACATCCTAAAATGATACAAAAAAGTGAATGAGTATCTTCCCTCACAGGTCACAAATTTATGTAGGATGAAAAGGATGTCTCGCCACTGTCCCAGAAGGGCACTGCGTGGAATTCCTTTCTTCCAATCTACCTTCATATTCTTTTCGACGACGAAATGCTGCCATCGCTTCCTTTCTAGTTTCTGATTTTTAAACCACTTCTCACCAGTATTTTCCAAGCCTGTCGCTGCTGCTATAAACTCTTCCGTAACCTCAAATTTTAGAGGCCCAATTTTTACTCGGCCATTTTTGAAACTTCTGGAAAACTGTAGGGCCACTTTACGGCTGTGCCCGTAAAACTTTTGCAAGAATTGAAGAAAGCCTGAGTCTCGCAATATTGTAACACTATTGCGATACTAATCAGTCTATTCTATCATACTAAGAGACAAAGGTTCACTTCGAACAAGCGGCATCGCTTATTACGGTTTGAACAGTCAAAAATTTATATGCAACACCCAGAAAATTGGTTCTTATAGATAGAGATCCAACCATCCACCATCCTTTCCATATTATCACCCATTCATTCCATTGAAATAGCCGTGGATGCGTGGCATCTTTGAGGTCATGCTAGATTGGTACTTGTGGCGACGTTTTAACAGCTAGGTGAGGTAATCATTACGAGTTAAGGACATCTAGGATTATGGCGAAAAGGGGAAATTATATCCAAGAAACGGTTAAACATTTTTGCACTCCTTCATAATTCAAAAAAAAAACTTTAGCATTCATTAAAAAATGATCATGATTCTTAACTTAAAAACACCTTGTACTTTAAATAATTTTCTCCTAGTTAATATGATAGCACAAGTACTCATCGATTAAGTGAAAAGACTTCTTATAAAATTTCATGATGACCACTTTCCTATGACATATGCTATGAAAAGAACAAATTGTACTATGTTTCTGACAGGGTGCATGCTTGCACCAGTTTGCTTGCACCGCTTAAACTATGCTATTTTGTTGGTACCATTCTTCTTGCACTTATTATATAGGACGACATGCTTGCACTAGTGCAAGCATAGTATCTGAAAAAGAACAGGGAATTTAAATAAAATATAGGCTGGAATTCCAACATGACTTCCTCAACTTATAATGGAAATTTGCTTCGCCCTTTCTTGATGCTTCAGAGCATATCCTTTTGCTCTTTGTGTGCGAAATCCTATAATGAATTCATGAGGGAATAAAGAAGTTGGAAAAGGGAAATTTCAGAATGGGAAGGAATTCTGTTACAAGGATTCCAGGAATAGTACCACAAGAAGGGATAAATCGAAGTAGGATAGGGAAAAAAATTCAAAGGTAAAGTGGGGTTTTTACGAAACGGACAGGGTAAATTTAGAAGAATATGGGAAGGTTAATCATTCTGGGATTGAAGAAGAAAACTGAGGGAATATTACAAAAATGGAATATGAAGAAAGGCAGAAAATTTTCAGGAAGGTCTGCCTGCACTGGTGCAAGAAAAAATAACTGCATCGAGAATTAAGCATTACTTGAATAAAAATATCCATGCTAATTACCCCAATTGTATAAAGGTTGGTTCTACTGAACCTGCTTTTACTTGGTGGTCTCTAGCATATCTAAAGATCAAGCAACATTTTCTTTCCTTTTTTAAAATTTTGATCTTCTTGCCAGCAAGCTGGTTTTCAGGTTGATCCTTCTGTAATAATGTCAACGATCTAATTTTCATAATTACAGGAAAATATATTTTCTTTATTTTTTATTAATTTTATTTATTTTTTTGTAAGAAGAAGAAGAATTCATGTTTCCAAAAGGTCGGTATTACCATTCACCATTACCGTCCCGAATTTCTGTTGGACTTTCTGTGTAAAATATTTCTTGTAAAGTGGCTGAAAATACTTCTTTAATCTATGTCCATTTACGAGGAATACTAAATTTTTTCCATAAATAGTTTTAACTTCTACTGCTCCATTCTCGAATACTTGGATTACTTCATAAGGTCCCATCCAACGTGTATGGAATTTCCCTTTAAAAAATTAAAATGTACAATCATAAAGTATCACCCAATCATCTGGTTAGAATTTCTTTTTCTGAATAGACTTGTTATGCCACATTTTGCGTTGTTGTTGAATTAGTATGTTCTGCTGAACAATGTTCCTATGAAATTCATCTAACTCATTTGATTGGAGAAGACGTTGTTGTTGTGCCCCGAAGAGATCTAGTCCTAGCTAAACTGTAGTTCTTAAAGTTTTGATCTTGAATTCAATTGGTAACAGAACCTGTTTTCCATATACCAGCTCATATGGTGTATGTCCCGTGCTATTTCTCCAAGTGTTTCTGTATGCCCACAAAGCTTCTGGTAATATTTCAGCCTAATCTTTCCGATGCATATTTATTGTCCTTGTCAGAATGGACTTGATCAATTTGTTTGTGGATTCCACCTGACCATTTTCTTGCGGGTGATATGGTATGGATTTCCTGTGTCAGATCTTGTATTGCTCCATCACACCCTGTACCAGATTAGAAATAAACTGCGGACCATTGTCAGAAAAAATTTCCCTAGGCACACCAAATCTAGTAAACATTTCAGTAAAAAGAAAATCAACAACAAATTTTTTTGTAACAAAGGAAACAAATTTAGCTTCTACCCATTTTGTAACGAAATCTGTACAAACCAAAATATGATTTTTACTTAATGACATTGGATTTATTGGTCCTATAAAGTCAATATCCCATTTTTCAAATGGCTCAATCATAACTTGGGGGCATAAAGGCATTTCATTGGTTTGATTAGGCTGGCCCACTCGTTGACAGCTATCACATCACCTGACATACTGTTTGGCATCCTTAAACAAGGAAGGCCAAAATAAACCAGCACGCAATACCTCATATGCAGTCCTCTTATCAGCGAAGTGGCCTCCACAAGGTTCATCATGAGCATATTTCAATATCTCAAACACTTCCTCCTCTCTTACACATCTACGGATAATCAGTTCTGGACCAGTGTAAAAGAGATCTCCTTGAATCTAGGAATATGAAACACTTTTCTGAATAATATTCCGCTTTTCACGAGCAGACAAGTGGGGTGGTCTTTTCCCAGTAACCAAGTAATTAGCAATGTCAGTAAACCACGGAAAATCTGATGACATAGCAAAAATATGTTCATCTGGAAAATGATCATTAACAGGAGTTTCTTCACTAGGATTATCTAATCTAGAAAGAAAATCTACTACAACATTAGATTTTCCTGGTCTATCAACAATAGTAACATTAAACTCCTGCAAAAATAGCAACCACCTAGTCACTCTACTGCTATTCAATGGTTTTTTCGTCAAATATTTAATCGCGAAATGATCAATATGTATAAATACTTCATATCCTGTAATATAGTGCCTGAACTTATTAATTGCAAAAATTACAGCTAAAAAATCTTTTTCTATAACTGTATAATTTAATTCAGCAGAAGAAAAATTATTACTAATATAATAAATAGCATAGGATTTCTTATTTTCCTCTTGTCCTAAAGGTGCGCCAATAGCCATATCTGAAGCATTAGAGGAAATGTGAAAAGGCAAGGACCAGTTAGGACCTCTCAAAACTGGTGCATGTACCAACTTTTCCTTCAATGTTTCAAAAGACTATTGGCAAGCTGTGGACTAAGAAAATTCACTATCCTTAGCTACAAGTCGGAAAAGAGGGGCAGATATCTTAGAATTTTTTTAATGAATCTTCTATAGTAACCAACATGTCCTAAAAAACCTCTTACTTCCCTTTCAGTTTTGGGTGTAGGAAGATGTAGAATGATTTCAATATTTGCTGGATCAACCTGGATACCTTTACCAGAAATCAAATGGCCAAGTACCACTCCTGCTTTGCATATTAATCTACATTTCTTGTCACTCAAGGCGAGATGGGCTTCCTGACAACGGAGAAGTACTTTCTCCAAATTTTTGAGAGCTTCCTGAAAAGAAACACCAAACACAAAAAAGTCATCCATATAAATTTCTACAAATTCTAGATCAGCAAAAATGGCTAGGAATGCCCTTTGAAAGATAGCTGGGGCATTACATAAACCAAAGTGAAGCACTTTATAAGAAAATGTACCCCATATACATGTAAAAGTAGTTTTATCCTAATCTTTGGGTGCAATTTGTATTTGGTTATAGCCACTGAAGCCATTCAAAAAGGAAAAATATTTCTTTCCTGCAAGGGTATCAAGCACCTAGTCAATGAAAGGGAGAGGGAAGTAATCTTTAAGAGTGGCTTTGTTTAATTCTCGATAATCAATGAAAATAAGCCATCTTCCATCTTTCTTAGGTACTAGCACTAATGGAGAGACCCACTAACTGTCGAAATAGGATAGATAAAACCGACATCCAAGAGTTTTTGTACTTCTTCCCTCACAATATATCCCAGAGATGGATTCATTCGCCTTTGGGGTTGTTGGATAGGTCGGGTTCCTTCCTGAATATAGATATGATGTGTACAAGTTTCAGGAGGAATACCCTTCATATCTTCATAGCCCCAAGCAAAGGCACTAAGATGATTTTGCAACAAATTCACAAGCTGCTCTTGCTGAGATGAGTCCAAATCTGAACTAATATGCAAGGATTTACTAGGGCTAATCTCAACAAGAGTAGTATCGGGCTCAGGAGTACTCAAGGGATTGGTTAACTGTAGCGGTACAGAAGAATGAGAATCATGATTATCTTAAAAATCTAGGCTGAAAATATAGCTCAATGGCTCAAAATTAGGCATAATGTCTAGATTAATCAGGAAATTTTGAATCTCATCTTCTTGTGAAGACCCTGTATAATGGTGGATAAGGGAAATGGGTTGAGTCTCCTCATCACTGCTTTGATCCAACCATAAATTATCTCGAAGGTCCTGAATGGATCTGGCAAGGGGGTATAAGGTAACTTTCTTCCTAGAATCTCCATGCGAAATATACATATCACCATAACGACATCCAATACATGCATCGGCCATAGCAAGCCATGGTAGACCCAAGATCAAGGGATGTCCTCCTATTGGGTTCTTTGGCTGAAGCACAATGAAATCAGCAGGATATTCCCAAGAATCGAATGAGATGATCACATCGTCCAATACTCCTTCTGGCTTGATTTTGGATCTATCTGTTAATTCAAGCACAGTGGGAGTAAGGCGAAGATGAGATAACCGAAGTTGATCCATGCTTTGCTTAGTCATGAAATTAATGGCTACCCCCAGGTTTATAAGAACATTAGAGACCAGGACATTACCAATTTGAACTGAGACAACAAGGTTTCCGGGATCAGTATATTTTTCCATAGACACACATCCCGTCATCAACTCTACTGCCCTACCAACAAATTGAATGGTTTGGTGTTCCAATCTCTTCCTCCTGGGTTTCTTGAGACAAGGTTCCTTAATAATCTTGGTAGAAATGGGGATTTCTTTAATGGCTTGAAGTAAAAGTGTCTTAATGAAAAGATTTCGAAGCTAAGATGCCAAACTAGTCTCAGAAATAGGCTCACTTCTTTCCATTACTACCCTCTCTGGGAAGGGAGGCTGGTTGGAAGAAGATGGCAAGGATTTAGATGGTAAGGGCTACTTAGTGATAGCTTTTAGAGAATGGTTAAGAGTTTCCTCTTCTCCTTTCTCTTCAACAATCACTATAGGTTGCTTCTGATTTTTTGATGTTACAGTCCTTCCTGATCTTAATTGAATATCATGAAACCCAACTAGAATAGACTCGTACTCGAATGGCGAAGGTGGGTTTGTTACATAGATAATTTTCACTACTTTATTATTGTTAGGATTGGGCATAGGTTGAGTAGGAAACTGAGGAGGTCAAATGGGTGGAGGTAAAGGCAACGGTGGAGTAGACTGACTCAGAAGTTGAGGCATTGAATAAGGTGTATGCGTAGATGGATATGACTACATAGGTGGTTGGTAGGAATATGGAGAATGAGTTGGCCCTTTCCAACCTTGTTTCCATGGTTGAGAAGGTTGCCCATCCTGATATTGGTTCCCATATTGCCACTATTGATTAGTGTTAGGATAAGAATATGCATGTGAATTATAACCAAAATAGTGTGGAGAAAATTTAGGAGCCATACTTGCACCTACCTGAGGCCAATTCCTTCTTGCTCCCATAGCATACAAGTATTCAGCTTCAGGATGTCCCCCTGTAAATATAGCTTTAAGTCCTAGTGTAGAGGGACATTTTTTTGTGACATGGTCTTCTGCACAAATAGCACACTTTTTAGTTTCTTTCAAATTAAGAGGACACTCTTTAGGAGGATGCTTTTCTCTACATTTAGGATAGAAAATACATAATAAATCTTATTCCTTCATGATTTTTTGCTGAAATTTCAAAGAGTCTAACTTTTTGGTAACAATATTCATTATATCAATTTTCATGTTTTCCATTTTATTTTCTAGTCCAATAATCATAGCATCAGTAGATTCAATTTTTTTATTTCTATTTCGAGTTACTCAACTAGATCTATACTAATTTCTTGAAAATTTCTTGCATAATTCACAAATTTGTTCAAAATTTTGCTGAGAAATATCACCTTGTCCTAAAAAATTTAAATTATTTCTAGCATTATCAGTAAGTCCTCTTAGCATTGTAAAAATCTCATCGTCCATGTCCCGAGTTTTTCAATATTCTTGATATTTAGATAAAAACACTCTCTTCATCTGATCCCAAGAGTTTATAGTGTTTACATCTAACCCCATAAACCAGCGTAGAGCTGAGTCCTTGAGAGTAACAAGAAGTAATATTAACTTCTGAGCGTTAGTTGAATAATCATAACTTCTACATAGAATATCAAACTCGAATAGAAAAGAATCAGGATCTTCGTGAATTTTACCATGGAAATGAGGGAGAGATGATGGTGGAATATTCTTCATTTGCACCACAGTATCAGGATCCATAATTGGAAACACAAAGTGGATTGTTCTTTACTTACTTGGTTTTCACCAGTCCCTTCCAAATGATCTTCATGGTCCACCATTTTTTCCCTTTGACTTGTACCACTCTCAACAAGCTAATCCACACCTGAGCTATTGTTACCAGAATCCAGGTGGATTGTTCTTGTGTGATGGTTTTTAATTGGATTGGGCTTCTTGCTTACAGAAGGAGACCCAATATGAGAAAAATTATTTTGGCCCTTAGTGGGCTTTGAACCCTTACCTTTTCTAGGCATTCATTTCAAAAAAAAGAAAGAAAAATAAAAAACAACTTCTAGTAAAGAAATGTTGTCAGAAATCAATTAACACCAGTAAAATTCCTTCAAAGAATATTTTCCAAAAAATACTACAAAAATAAGGTAAAAATTTCCTCTATTGTATAATCAGAAAATTCTTACCAAATAAAATCGCCTCCCTGGCAACGACGCCAAAATGTTGGGTGCATGAATTACACTTAAGCAAACTCCTCAACACTTAATTTGTCAACTAGGGGGATCCATAAACTTAGAGATGAAGCACAGGAAATGCCATAGATGGTATGAATCTTCCTAATATAAATCACTACTTTCTTTAAAGGAAATATTGTAGAATCAAATTAAAAAAGAGGAAAAGGAAACTTGAACCATAAAAAATAATCTAAGACTGGAACAAGAAAGAATTCATTTGCAAGAGGGAATTAAAGATAAAAGGAAATCACTCCAGCTAATTATTGTTTAACTACTGAGCGTGTGTTTTTTTCCTTAGCAGAGACACTAGTAGTCTCATCATATGGGCCCTTAAACCTACTCCTTTAGAGATTTCCTTCTTGCGCTAATCTATCTTGCACTATCGCAGTCTTCCTACACTAGTTCAGGATTAGAGATTTATGCATAAGGTATAAATGGTGTCTTTACTAAAGGCTTTTTTACTTCATGCAAGGGCTTGAACTTTTCCAGGTTCAAAGCACTCAGATCCTGTGGCAAGAAACTAGTTCTTAAACCGGATCAAAGCTTCATGCACTTAGAATTTAATTCTTAAAATAAGTGTTTAATTATTGCAATTGCTATTATGTTGTTAAATCAAATTGCACACATAAAAAGTGAATGTTTCTGATCTTAATAGAGTGCAGAAATAAAGAAACAATCAATACACATTTTTCCTATCATAAGAATTTAATGAAAGAAAGAAGATTGCAGGAAGTAGACTAAGAAATTTTGCTGCATCACACCAACGTGCACTGGTGTAGGTTCATTCCTCCTGCTTGGACTAGGCAGGGAAAACGAATCAAACAGAATTGCAAAAAAAGAGATATCACACCAATGAACACTAGTGCAGGTTTATTTCTCCTGCTTGGACCAGGTGGGGAAAACCAATCAAACAAAATTGCAGAAAAAGAGATATCACACCAACGTGCATTGGTGCAGGGTTATTTCTCCTGCTTGGACTAGGCGGAGGAAAACCAAACTGAAATCAAGTGCAAGAAAAGAAATTGCATGGAAAGGAAATTTATCTACTTCACATAACGGATCCGCTTTTACTCAAACAGGAATGCATGTTCTTGAAATTAAATCACACTTGACAATGCAAACACAAATTACAGGAAAACAGGAAATGGGGTAAACGTGCTGGGTTGGTTGGGCCCTAGCCAACCAGCATGTTTCCCTTTTAAATAAAAATGATGCTCAGTACTTTAATTAGTTCATCAGCTCAAATACAAAAACACAATTTATGAAACATGAGGCAGAGCTCCCTTTTATTAATTCACTGAGGCAAGTACATACATTAATACATTGTCCAGTCCAGATTCAGGAAATAACAAAATAGAGCAACTTGCTACTGCCTCTCTGGCTATGTCTCTGTTCTCTTCTACTATCAAAAACTTAGCCTTCTAGTCCTATTTACATTCTAAATTATATAGATCTTTGGCCAAAGGCCAAAATAGATCATTCAACCGATTACATAACCAAACGCAAAATTTATCTTTTCGGTCTTCAAAATTAGACAGTTAGAAAAACTGGGCATAGCCAATCTCTAGCTTTTGTCCTTCACAGATTCGGTCTCGGCTGCCTTTGGATCAATCTTTCTATCGTGGCTGAAGCTGCTCAGCACAAGGCGGTGATCAAGGAAGTTCGGATCTACTACAAGGATTTGTTGTCATGGTTGAAGCGGCTCAAAACGAGGTGGTGATCAAGGAGGTTCGGATCTGCTGCAAGGATTTTGCTGTGCTGGAAATTGTGCAAGATCTGATCCTGCACTAGGATAAATGGTAACGGTAAGTACTCTAACTAACAAATAAACATTGGAGATATTTATAAGTTAAAAAGAGTGATTAAAAGTAAGAAATCATGTAATAAATAATTAATTAATGCTAAGTTGAATTAAAAATATGAAAAATAAATTTTATACGAAATATGTCACCATGCTTGGACTGGTGCAAGATGAGGGTGCATAAAAGAGGTAAAACAGAGGTAAATGGTTATGATTTAGGAAGGGGAAAATGGAAAAAAGAGAGCAAATTAAGGGGCTAACAAAAATTAGGTCAAATTTTGTAGGGTGTTCTATTTGGCAAGGTAGGCACAGTGATTTAGCACTTTAGGATTTCAATGGGTGGGATGATCAAGACAAGTGAGTACATAGAAAGAGCATGGTGAAATCATGGGTTCTTTCTAAACTGAAAAAATTACAGGATGTGAATGTCTACCCAAAACAAAGCATAAAAATTATGGATTATGTTCATCAAACTTGAAAACATTCACTTAATAGCAATGAAATGATGGATGAAATAAATAAAACATTCTAAAATATGAGCACAAAAGGAGAAACTAAACTAAACACCATACCACAGGGATCCCATAAAAATAGCTGCAAATTTGATTAATATTCATGCTCAAAACTGATACAAAGTGTGTCTCTTCAAAGGCCAAGCACCCAACTGAGTCCAACCCTTACAACAACTAAGAAAATACATGATATAGACCTCAAACCAACTCATCCTAGCTTTAGGGTGTCGAATCCATGAGAGGAAAATTTGTTCCAAGAAAGACTGAACTGACAACTAGAGAATAAGGTGGTCAAAGTGACTCATCCCTAATTTAAGCAAACTGATTCATTACATGTCATTGAGGCCATTTACCTAATGTATCTACCCTAGGTAACATCTAGAACACCATAATTACATCATAAACCACTTATTACATCAGTAAAAAGTCAAATTTACATAAGTGAAATTTAATTTTGAAAAGTGATAAAATTGACCAAACATGCAAAATTTGTCCTATGCGTAGCACTACGGAGGAAAAAAAATCTCTTCTTTCAGGTCACTTTTGAAGGACTTCCCGATGTCCAAATTGAGCTCATGATAGCTAATTGAAAATAGTGCCTTGACTACTTTCTAGATATACTTTTAGTTTCATATTTGGAGCTATTTTGACCCTTCAAAAGTGCAATTTCCCAAGACTGCCTCTATGCATAGTGCCACCTTGAAAAAGAGGCAGAAACATGATTTTTGGGGTGTTTTTGTCCCTTTTGCCTGACCCGTTTTCTCCAAATTACTAGAAAAAGTATAGGGGGCATTTCATCATCATTATGAACCCATTGATGTCTTCTATTTGTCCATTGGATGCCCCAAAAGAATGCGTAGTTCCAAGGCGCTGCGCATAGAACTAGTTTTTCTGTGTTTTTCAAAATTTGCCCAAAAAACTCAAAAATTTCCAAAATTTTTCAAAATTACTCAAAATTTGTGGGATAATCCCAAAATCACATGTCAAGTTGAGCTAAGGAGGCATCTGAAAGTATCTTGAGTTTGTCACCTCCTTTCTTGACCTTCCGGATCCCCTTCAGTTCATCCTTCATTTGTTTGACCTTGATATTTCAATTTTTTTTTGAGTCTGATAGTGATGGGCCATGTGGCTGAGCATGTGATTTTCTTTATTGGCCTTCATCAGCAACTTCTCCAAGTGAATGTTGACTCTCTCAAGCCACACTTCTCTTTTATCTTCAATCTCCTTTGCCAACTGCTCCTGAAAACTCAAACTTTGGGCTTTTTTTTTTTTTTTTTCTCTAATTCTCTTTTGAAGCCTCATCTTTGGCCTTTTCCTGATGTTTTCAGCCTCCTTACGATCTTCCATGGCTGCTTGATCAATCATGTTTTTCCTCCTCTCCTACAGCAAATTTATCTCTAAAAGAGTTTTCTTGTCTGTCAACTTTTTGTTCTCTTGCTCTAGGGAAGAGATGATGAATTTTTCTCTCCCAAAACTTTGGCGTTCCTTCCTAGGGAAGATATGATCTTTTGCTTCCCAATTATGGTTGCCAATATGTTATCACTTTGATTGAACCTCAGGCTAAAGAAGGCAATTCCGAAGTAACCACAAACCACGCTTAGCCAAGTAGCTATCCCTACTAGGAAAGGGGAGGGCTCTCTCCATAAGGATCACAGCCAATATTACTGGATAATGAAAGTATTAGGCTAGGTATAATAGCTTGGGATTTTGATTGTTTTGATTTGGTTGTGCTGGATTAGAAGGAGGAAAAAAATTTAGGGCAAAGGAAATTAGGTCAAATTTTGCAGGGTGTTCTATGTGGCAAGGTAGGCACAGTGATTTAGCACTTTAGGATTTCAATGGGTGGGATGATCAAGATAGGTGAGGAGCTAGAAAGAGCATGGTGAAATCACAGGTTGTTTCTAAACTGAAAAAAATTACAGGCTGTGAATGTCTACCCAAAACAGAGCATAAAAATTATGGATTTTGTTCATCAAACTTGAAAACATTCACTTAATAGCAATGAAATGATGGATGAAATAAAAAAAAAATTCTAAAATATGAGCACAAAAGGATAAACTAAACTAAACACCATACTATAGGGATTCCATAAAAATAACTGCAAATTTTATTAATATTCCTACTCAGAACTGATACAAAGTGCACCTCTTTAAAGGCCAAGCATCCAACTAAGTCAAACCATTACAATGACTAATAAAATGCATTATATATACCTCAAACCAAGTCATCCAAGCTTAAGGGGGTCGAATCCATGAGAAGGAAAGCTGTTCCAAGAAAGACCGAACTGACAACTAGAGAATAGGGTGGTCAAATTGACTCATCCCTAATTTAAGCAAACTGATCCATTACATGTCATTGAGGCCATTTACCTAATGTATCTACCCTAGGTAACATCTAGAAAACCATAATTACATCATAAACCACTTATTGAATCAGTAAAAATTCAAATTTACACAAAGTGAAAGTTAATTTTGAAAACTAAAAAAATTGACCAAACAGGAAAAATTTGTCCTATCTATGCACAATGCCAAGGAGAAAATAAATAGCCCTTCTTGTAGGACACTTTGGAAGGACTTCCCGATGTCCAAATTGAGCTCATGATAGCTCATTTGAAATCTTGTCATGTCTACTTTCCAAATCTTCTTGTTTTTTAAGATTTGGAACTGTTTGGATGCCTCAAAATTCCAATATCCCAAGACTTCTTCTATGCGCAGCACCACCCTGAAAAAGAGGCAGAAACATGATTTTTTGGGTGTTTTTGGCCCTTTTTCATAACCAATTTTGCTTCAAATGCTTAGAAAAAGTACAGGGGGCATGTCCTCATCATTATGAACCCTGTTTTGTCTTCCATTTGTCTATTGGATTCCCCAAAAGAGTGCACAGTGCCAAGGCGCCATACATAGTGCTAATTTTTCTATGTTTTTCGAAATTTTCCCAAAAAACTCAAAAATTTCCAAATTTTTTCAAAATTACTCAAAATTTCTGGGATAAGCCCACAATCACATGTCAATTTGAGCTAAGGAGGCATCGGAAAATATCTTGACTTTTTCACCTCCATTCTTGCCCTTCCGGATCTCCTTTAGTTCATCCTTCATCTATTTGACCTTGATATTGCAAATTTTGTTCGGGGTCTGATAGTGATGGGCCATGTGTCTGAGCATCTGATTTTCTTTGTTGGCCTTCATCAGTAGCTTCTCCAAGTGAATTTTGAATCTCTCAAGCCACACTTCTCTGTTATCTTCAATCTCCTTTGCCAACTACTGGTCAAAACTCAGACTTTGGGCTTCTTGTTTTTTTTCCCCAATGCTCTTTTGAAGCCTCATCTCGTTGGCCTTTTCCTAATGTTTTCAACCTCCCTAGGATCTTCCATGGATGCTTGATCAATCATGTTTTTCCTCCTCTCCTGCAGCAACTTCATCTCTAAAAGAGTTTTCCTGTCTATCAACTGTTTGTCCTCTTGCTCTAAGGAAGAGATGACGAATTTCACCCTCCCAAGATTGGTTTGCAACTCTCTGATCCGTGACTCCTTTTAATTGATGGCAATGCTTAATGTGGAATTATCAACACACTTTTCAAGGTTTACTAGCTCAAAATCAGCCTCTACCCCATGGGCATCTTCATGCTCTTGATATGACTCTACATAGCTGAATGTATCTGTGATTTTTTCATTTTCTTTCTATGCCTGCTGTACTTGCTTTGTTGATGAAGAAGGAAAATCCCCTTCCACATCATGTGGAGCAAGCAATTGCCTCTCTGCTGCAAACAATTTCTAAGCCCTCTTTGATATGCCACACTGCATTCTTTGACTTTCCTAGGTGATTTGAATTTATGTTTCCTTCTTTCTGCAGCTACAGGGCTAGCTGATGTCCCTCTTCTCTCTTGTCGCATTGGTGGAAGAATTTTGGGATTTGTGAATATGTCATTGGAAATGAAGGTATCCCAAGAGATGTTGAGTAGATTGAGATGATAAAGCACAATGAGTTTGATGAGGGATTGATGATAAAGTTTTTTCATCTACTGATGATATTATTTCTTTGCCACCAAGTATGCCATCTTCTCAATATTCTGGAGCAAGAAATATGGGATGTTCACCATCCTCACCCTAGTGAAATGCATGAGTAGCTTGATATGATATGTGTACAATATGGAGAATCTACCCTCACAAGTGAAGTATCTCATGATAATCTTCATCATTGGTGCATACTTTATGAGGAGGAAACTGAAGCAGAAAAACTTTCTTTTTTCATTCTTGTACCTGGTCTTGAGGTAAGGCTCATAATAGTGATCACCCAGGTCCCGTGATTTGTACCATCTCTCCCCTACATTTGGAATCCCTGTAGCATCAACAATAATAAAAGTGGAAATGGAGAAAGTTACACCTGTGAGAGTTACCCTGTTATCATGGAGGTTTAGTATGAAAAGCCTAGTCAACTCAGGGTGATGCTGAAATATTTCCACCTTTTCAAAAAATTCATAGCACCTGACATATCTAAGACAAGGCAGAGCTAAAGGTGAAGCCTCTAGCTCTATAAGGTTTGTTGGCTCTACTTTGATGATTCTGCTTCCCTTGTGTGGCCTTCCTTGTTGTACAATATCATCTTCCTCAAAATCATCATCACTGTGTTCCTCCTCTATGTAATCTCTATCCCCTCTATCCATGCTTTTTTCTTTGGCACTTTCGAAAGCCTAGGGAAGAGGGAAGAAAGGGATATTGAATAAGGGAGTGAAGGGAATGGGAGAAGGGAATGAAATGATGAAGTGAGGGCTTTATGGAATAGTGCTAGGGTCACAAAAATTAAGGGAGATGGAGAAAAGGGTTAAGAAACCTTGTGAGTTGATGGGAGGTGAAAATATGAAGGGAGATGAAAATGAGAATTTAATTACAGGTCAAAGGTAGGGGGGGAATCTAAGAAAAAATAGTGAAATTCCTAGAAATTGGGGTTTTAATGGAAAAGAGTAAAGGGACTTAGAGATGAGGATGTAGGGGTATTTTTAGTGTTTTTTAGAAGTATGGGTGATGTGGTAGGGTATAGGGACAATGAGTTAGGGACAAGGGGGTTTTGGGAAATTTTTGAGGGGGATGGGGATTTTGGGAGTCACAAAGAAAAACTAGGGTTTCTTTGTAATTTTTGCCAACATAAAACTCACACACAAGCATAAAATGGAGAAGGAAGGAGTTACAAGGGCTCACTTACTTGTTTTGGAGATGAGGAAGCAAGCTTTAGGTGTTTGGAGAATTTTTGGAGGGTTTTGGTCATGTGTACAATGCCTTACCCAAGTGCACAGTGCCCTCTCTCTATGCGCAGTGTTGTATAATTTTACATTGGAAAAATTGCTCTATGTGCAGCGCCACAAAAATTATGTTGTTTCTTTCCTTATTCAAACCATTTCTGCTCCAAAATCGTGTTTTTCTCCTTGACACATGAACAAATGAGGATTTATTTTTGGCAAATGGGCATTTATACTTTTAATGAATTTTGGATTTTGAATGATTGGGACCCACACTTCTTTCTTCTCATTAAATTTTCAAAATACTTTTTGATGCTTTGGATGACTGACATGGCATTTTTATTTCTTCATCAAATGTCTTTAGCTAGGAATAATCAGATTTTTATGGTTTTATTACATATAGTGATTTAAAATTACATTAAAATTAGGAATAATAAAATAACTATGTTTTTATCTCAAAAATGTGATTTTTAAGATGAAAATTTATAAAGATGAAATGTAACTTTTCATGGCCAATCTGACTGAAAAAAATCATGGGTTTATTCTGGGTCACCTTCACACCCTCTCCTGCCCTTTATTGAAAATGAGACAATGAAATGATTTTACCTAATGAAACCCTAGTGACCCAATGAGAAATGAAAGAAACTGACTCAATGAGTGAATTTGACTAAAAATGGAATGAGAGAAGATTTTTTTTCATCATGATGAATACATGGAAGAGGGTCAGCAGGCATATACTTGTGAAGGAAATGGGACATTTGACAAGAACAACCACTAGTGGAACAATTTTATATCATGACCTAATGGAATGATTGAAAATTCTTTAGAGTGGGACACCTAAGATGCAATGTTTTGATCCCTGGTGGAAGTATGAAAATACTGACACTAACATTGGCTCCAATTATGGATGGTATCTCCTTAGGAGGTGCCAAGAACACTGTAGAAAAAGTGCCTATTCATTGGGCAATGGATTCAAAAGCTAAATACTAACTGAATACTGAAAAATTGACTCAATAAACTAATTCAAGACTGACTGAAAAAGATGCTCAAAATTGAGCTTGTTCAACAAAACCTACTCTAACTGATCCATTCATCACTTGATCAAGTGAAATGGAACATTCAATGCAACCATGTAAGCATTCTAACTACTTTTTGAATTCTCTGCAAGTGCTTTCTTATGAGTAAGAAGAAAGAACCGCTAAAAGGCAACTCCCATGAAAAATTGTCAACAGATTGAATCTTGATGAAATTTCAAAGCATGAGCCCACTGAATGACCTCAAGAATGTTGCAAAAGGATCTTCATAGGAATACATATTGATTTCCAGGCCATCTAATACATTACTTCTCTTCTCTAAGTAGTCTTCTTACCTTGGTTTTAAAATTTTCCTAACATCTATGCTTTCTTTTGTTGATGACTATAGCAAGTTGACAAAAGGATCTCGAACCTCGTGAATAACTAATTTTTCTTGATGATCATCAATAACAAAAGAATCCTCTTCATTAATCTCCTGATATGACTACAAATATTGGTATGAGCTTTGTAATGAAACACCTTCTGAACAAAACAATGAAGTCGGTTGTCGGATCAAGTTGATATCAACACTCTTTTCAGGCTCATAGTTAGCTAATGGAGAAGGAATTTTACTCTAGATATCATCCAACACATCAGCTATTAGGTCATGAAAAACATGAAAAGATTTTTGAAACGTATCCATTGGTTTTAACGAGACTGCATTGTTGGGAAAAATACTGAGAGAGGGGGGTGAATCAGTATTTACTGCATATTCAAAACTTTTACTTTTTCCTTGCTTCTAAAACCCATACGCTACTTTCCTGAAGCAGACTCGCGTATATACGCGGATGCCCTTTATTAAACTCGCGTATACACAGATATCTAATTATGTTATTAGATTTTCACTTAAATCATTCCATCATTCATTCATCAGATATTTAATAATCAGTAAACATGAACAGTAAGAGCAGAGTAAGCCATCACACAAAGCATCACACATGAACACCAGGATTTTAGGTGGAAACCCAAGTCAGGAGAAAACCACCGCTGCCGTTGCTCAGCCTTCAATCTTTTATTATAGAGAAAACATCTTACAACATATGTGTTGGTGTAGACTTTACCAGCACGCAGGCACCCACCTGCGCTCGTTTACCAGCCTCTCCTGGAAGGGAGCTCCAACCCCCTGACTTGTTTACCAACCTCTCCTGGAAGGGAGCTACGAACCCCCGATCTCGTTTACCAGCCTCACCTGGAAGGGAGCTTCAACCCCCTGACTGAAGGCTACAACCCTCAGCACCTCTATGGACCACGTTTCATCAATTTTCACACTGGATCCAACAACTTCAATAGAACAACACTTGCAGGCCACGTTTCATTATATTTTCAGACTGGACCCTCTCCATGCTATCAAGCTCAACCATACAACCAAACTGATACATACAACTCAGAACAGTAGAATACAAATAGCAGCAACACAGCAGATTAGATCAGACATTTCTTACCACAGACTTCAGCAAACCCTAGTTTGCATACGCACTTTCCTTTCACTAATGTCGCGTATATACGCGCTTCCGTTCACAAAAAAAGGCGTATACCTTTGTACAAATTATAGAACCAATTTAACTGCGCATACGCGCTTTTTCTTCAGCGAAGCCGCGTATATACGCGCTTCCTCTTCGTCGAACTAGCGTATGGTTCTTCAGAGATTTTAGGTCATTGCATTTCTTCAGAATAGATACTTCATTCAGATTTAACCCTTCACTTCAGATAGATGTTCGCCTCTTCTTGGATCTAATCATTCCATAAACAGATCTATCAAATACAAGCACATTTCAGATCTAGATCCCCTTCTTCATCATTGGTGCATCATCCATTCAGATTTATCATTCAAGTGTAACCCTTTCCATTCAGATCTACTTCAGAGTGAAGTATTCATTAAGCTCAGAGATATTGCACCCACACTCATGATTTGCACAATGAAATTCTTCTCCTTATATAGGTTTACCCAATTTCAATACCATGAGCCAAAACCACATTACTTCTGATGGTATTCCTGGACGGGGTCATTTAGGCGAAACATTATCCAATACAATGGGTCAATACCATGGTGGTTACCCCTGGTTTTGCAATTTTTGAGCGCTTTTTCCCATACACGACTTGGCACGTTTATTCCCGCGTGCATACGCGACTTCTACTAGGAAAATCCGCGTATACCTAGAGACATACTCTTTTCATCAAGATTTAGCACATGCTGAAATCCTTTCTTCATTGCCTTCTGTACACACTGTAGATACATCAGATTTACTCCATCAAGAACATATTCTATCAAGCACAACTTCATCCGGTGGATTTCCATCAAGGACAACACATGTCAACAAACGTATGTCTTCATCTTCATTCAGTGGGTTGCCATCAAGGACAACACTCTGCATCATATTGCCAACAATCTCCCCCTTTGGACTTGATGGCAACCACGATGGTGTTTGGTTACCACAATAGATACAATGACACCATTCTTTCTCTTCATTCAAACACCAAGTCACTCTCCCCCTTTGACATCAAGGGCAAAGGGCAGATCAAAACCAACACACTCTCCCCCTGTTCTGTAGATCTAAAATACTGAAGTGACCAATATCCCCCTGAGTTCATGCTGAAGCTTCAAAACATATATTCCAATGAAGTACATGACTCTATGAACTTCCTATTACCAAAGACTCATAGTTACACCAAATATCCAACCAAGTGGATTTACATATGAGACTCAAGTACCCAACCAAGTGGGTTTACACAATTTGACTCAGCTACCCAACCAAGTGGGTTTACAAATTTGATAAGTCCTTACATGACTGAATATTACAATTTACATCATGGGTCTCAACAGAACCTTTTCATGACCATTTATGACCAATACCAGAAAGATTTCAAAGAACGTATTTCAGAACAATCATAATTCCAACAATGCATTATACTCAACAAAGCTAATACTCCCCCTGAATCTGTGCATCCAAGCATCCTTGTCATATGACTAAGGCTCCCCCTTAGTTTGTGCATCCTGAACACTTTCAGAAACAAAACATCAAGGCATCTTTATCAAAACATTAGAGATAGAATTAAGAGAACTGGAACACCACCAGAGATACCAAACAGTATCAGATATACCAAACAGCACTGCAGATGTGCTGAAGAGAGCTGACTCCAAAAAAAATGTCAGCAATCAGACATACGCGGTTTTCTGTGCATGAACTCACGTATATATGCGACTGTGTTTCATAAAACCCGCGTATCCAATGCCATCTTCTAAATTTATGCAGAATTGTGATTTTGACTGGTAGAGAACACTCCCAGCTTCTTTCTTAGATACTCGAACGCTTCCCTGGGTAGAGGTTTGGTAAAGATATCAGCAACTTGTTCTTTGGAGGGAACATACTCCAACTTCACCTTTTGCTCAAGCACTTGTTCACGTAAGAAGTGATACTTGATGGGAATGTGCTTGGTCTTCGAATGCATAATAAGATTCTTTGAAATACTGATGGCACTTGTATTGTCACACTTAATGGGGACAGGAGGAGTACATTTGATTTGAAAATCTTGTAAAGTTTGCATCATCCAAAGGAGTTGAGTGCAACAAGATGTAGCAGCCACATATTCTGCTTCTGCTGTAGATAAGGCAATAGAATTTTGCTTCTTGTTGAACCAAGATACTAATCGGGGTCCCATATAGAATGCACCA
Organism: Pinus albicaulis; assembly: GCA_034641835.2. Taxonomy (NCBI): domain Eukaryota; kingdom Viridiplantae; phylum Streptophyta; class Pinopsida; order Pinales; family Pinaceae; genus Pinus; species Pinus albicaulis. The sequence goes on along the minus strand of CM076581.1, from coordinate 469,946,277 downwards.
CCACTAGTGCTTTTCCGATCATCAACACTTCCAGCCCAATCTGCATCAGTGTAAGCATGAAGAGTAAGATCAGCATTCTTTGGATACCATAGACCGAGGTCTTGAGTTCCTTGAAGATATTTGAAAATTCTTTTAACAGCCTGAAGGTGAGACTCTTTTGGATTAGCTTGGAATCGTCCAACAATCCCAACTGCATGCATAATGTCTGGTCTAGTTCCAGTGAGATAAAGTAGACTTCCTATCATTGATATGTATTCTGGTTGATTCACTGTGGGAGAATCATCATGAGAACTGAGATTGCATCCGGTTATCATTGGTGTACTTACAGGTTGCATTCTTCCATGCCATACTTCTTCAGAATTTTCTTAAGATATTTTGCTTGTGATAGGAATATACCATCTGCAGTTTGATGCACTTGTAAGCCAAGAAAGAATGTTAGTTCTCCAAGCAAGGACATTTCAAATTCTTGCTGCATGACAGAAGCAAATTTTTGACTCAAAGATTCTTCATTACTCCCAAAAATGATATCATCAACATATACAACCACAATCAGTAGTTTATTATTTTCAACTTTTGTGTATAAGTTGCTATCAGCAGACCCCTTTGAAAATCCTTGTTGATGAAGATATTTGTCAAGATGATAATACCAAGCCCTTGGAGCTTGTTTGAGACCATATAGGGCCTTTTTAAGTCTACAAACAAGATTTGCATCATTTCCCAGAATGAATCCTTCCGGTTGTTCTATATATACTTCTTCTTCTAGATCACCATTGAGAAAAGCAGATTTAACATCCATTTGATAGACTTTGATTTGTTGATAACTTGAAAAAGCAAGAAACATTCTTATGGCTTCAAGTCTAGCTACAGGAGAAAAATTTTCTTCAAAGTCTATACCTTCTTGTTGAGTATACCCTTTGCAGACCAATCTAGCTTTGTTTCTTACAACATCCCCATTCTCATTCAACTTGTTCTTGAAAATCCATTTAGTTCCAATGACATTTTTATCATGTGGTATTGGTACCAATTCCCAATTGTCATTCTTTTCAATTTGATCAATCTCTTCATTCATGGCTTGCCTCCAACATTCATCTTTGATAGCTTGATTAACATTGTGTGGTTCAATTGTGGATAGAAGTGCTAGATGATTAGAAGATCCCACAAGAGTTCTCCTTGTTCGTACACCTGATTCCCTGTCACCCAAAATTTGAGATTCAGGATGATTCTTTTGCACATATCTGGATGGAGCTTTTTCAGATAGATCATCTTCAGGTTCGTCATTGGATCCATTGTCTATATCATTTGATGTAGAAGGACATAGGTCACCATCATCTTCTTTTGTTTTTTGTTTTTCTTCTTTAGGAGCTGCAGGAGACTCATCAATAACAACATCAATACATTCAACAATCTTTCGAAGCCTTTTATTGTAACATTTGTATGCTTTTCTTGAAGATGAGTAACCAAGAAATATCCCTTCATCTGATCTAGGTTCAAACTTTCCAAGCTTTTCATCATTATTTTTGATAAATCATTTACTTCCAAAAACTCTAAAATGCTTCACGGATGGAGAATTACCATACCAGAGTTCATATGGAGTTTTGTCACTATTTACCCGAACATGAGCCTTGTTGAGAATGTTAGCTGCTGTATGTGCTGCTTCTCCCCAGAACTTGTCAGGAGTTCCAGAATCATCGAGCATAGCTCTAGCCATTTGTTGAATTGTTCTATTCATTCTTTCTGCTACGCCATTTTGTTGTGGAGTACCTGCTACAGAGAATTGTCTTTTTATGCCATGTTGTTCACAAAATTCAGAGAATTCATTTGATGTATATTATCCTCCTCGATCAGATCTAAGACACTTGATTTTTAGATCTAATTCATTTTCAACTAAAGCTTTGAAGATCTGAAAATTTTCAAATGCTTCATCTTTGTGTTTAATGAGCCCGATCCAACACATTCTAGAGTAATCATCAATAAATAAGATATAGTATTCTTCCCCACGAGGTGACTTCTTCCTCATAGGTCCACATATGTAAGTATGAATGAGTTCAAGAGGCTTACTTGATGATCCTTCTTTGGCATTAAAACGTACTCTGGTCTGCTTACCGAATTGACAAGATTTGCATATGATGCTTTCTGGTAGATTAATATTGGGAATACCACGAACAGCTTGAAGTCTGCTTGCTTTGTTGATTTGAGAGAAGCTCAGATGCCCCAGCCTTCTATGCCATAGCCAATTTTCTGAAGACTTGCTCAAGTAACATTGATCTATACCGTTTATTACATACAGGTTGCTAGGATTTCTTTTTCCTTTTATAATGATTTTACCTGTATCAAGATCACAAACCACACATTCCTTTGAACTAAAGACCACTTCTGTTCCTTGATCACACATTTGACTTACACTTAACAGGTTATGCCTTAATCCGTCCACATACATGACATCATTAGCCTTCACCTTTTCTTTTAGAAATACTGACCCTTTTCCTTTAATTACAGCAGGGGTATCATTTCCAAATGTAACTTTCCTTTCCTTTTCTAGAGAATTATATGTAAGAAGTTTGCTTTTGTCACCTGTCCTGTGTCTTGAGCACCCACTATCAATGTACCATTTATTTTCTTCACCTTCTGCAAATAATGCTATCCCACAATTTTCAACCTGTATTTCTTTCTTTTTCCATACTTTAGAGCTTGAGGGAACCTGTTCATTTGGCTGGACCTTGCTCCTGCATTCAGATTCTTCATGACCAAAGTTATTGCAATAAGTACATTCAACTTCATTTTGAAGAGGAGAAAAGTTGTTATAGGTAATCTTCTTTGGTTCAATATTAATTCTTTTCTTTCTTGCTTCTCTTTTCATGATGGTTTTATATGCAACACATTGAACAGCTTTATGACCAAAATTGTGACATGAGAAACATTGTCCATTGAAGTAGAAATTCCTGCGATCATGAAATCTTCTATTTGAATTTACCTGTTGGTTGTTGCTTCTTTGAGGAATCTCCCTGTTAGTGATCCTTGATTTGAGATGATCATGCTTTACCTGTAAAGAACCTTTGTTCCCCTGCTGAGTGGCTGAGTGAAGAGAACCAGTTGAGACTGCTTTCAGATAATTTGGTGCTGAGGTCTGGGAAGATTCCCTAGTATATCCAAGACCTGTTTTTATAAGAGGAGATCGTTGTGTCTTGATAATCTCATCTAAGGTTTCTGAACCTTTAGCAAATCTAAGATTGAGAGTCTTCATTTTCTCTTTATTTTTCCTTAGACTTACTATTTCACACTCCAATTCCTCAATGCGTTTTTCTTTGCCTTCAAGCTGACTTTCAAGAGTTTCTATGATTATGTTCTTTTCTTCTAGGCTTACTTTGAGTTGATTGTTTTCTTCAAGATAATCATTGTCCTCTAGAGCATCCACGAAAGTATCCTTTTCTTCTCTTTGTTCAAAAGCCATGAGAAGTCTAAAGTCTTCTTCACATTCTTCCTCACTATTAGATGATCCATCACTGTCTTCATTAGTATAATAACTTTTCCTTGTGCTAGATCAATTCTTATTCCTTATTGCTACTTCTTTTCCTTTAGCCGAGGTTTCTTTATAAGGACACTTTGCAGCATAATGACCAACTCTTCCACAATTGAAACATTTGAAAGGAAGCTTACCTTTGAACTTTCTGGTACCCAGTTGAAGTTTTCTCACAAAATTTGCTTCTTCTTCTTCTTCAGATATATAGCTGGATTCTTTGACAACTTCCTTTTCTTTTCCTTTTGCTGATGCCTTAAACGCAGCTTCTTTGATTTGAGAAGAGCCTCCTTGCCTCATTTCAAAAGCAGTCAGAATACCATGCAATTGAACAATAGTAAGAGTTTGCAGATCTTGCCTTTCTTCAATAGCTGAAACTTTAGAGTCAAATTTTGAAGTCAAGGATCTTAAGACCTTTTCCACCAGAGTAGTATCGCTTATGGTTTCACCCAAATTTCTCATCCAATTTACAATATCATCCAGATGAAGAAAGAAACTGGCAACATTTTCATCATTATGCATCTTCAAATTTTCATATTCGATTCTAAGAGTTTGGAGTTTTGCATTTTTTACCTTTGTATCTCCTTCATAGCTTAGAATGATTTTGTCCCATATCTCTTTTGCTGAATGTAGCTGCATCACTTTAGCAAATTCTGATTCAGACATGCTTCTTAATAGGACATTCACTGCTTTGGCATTGATTTCATACTTCTTTCTTTCAGCAGCATCAGTAGGAATACTTGCCGGGTATTGATAACCTTCTTCCACGATTGCCCATACATTTGCACCAAGACTTTGCAGATATGATTTTGTTCATACCTTCCAGAATATCAGATTGCTTCCATTGAATAGAGGTGGCTTTATAGACATTACTCCTTCTTGACTTCCCATTGCGACGGATCTCCTTCAAGCGATCAAGCTTCTGCAGAAGAACCTGCTCTGATACCAATTGTTGGGAAAAATACTGAGAGGGGGGGGGTGAATCAGTATTTACTGCATATTCAAAAATTTTACTTTTTCTTGCTTCTAAAACCCATACGCTACTTTCCTGATACAGACTCGCGTATATACGCGGATACCCTTTACGAAACTCGCGTATACACAGATATCTAATTATGTTATTAGATCTTCACTTAAATCATTCCATCATTCATTCATCAGATGTTTAATAAACAGTAAACATGTGCAGTAAGAACAGAATAAACCATCACACAAAGCATCACACATGAACACCAGGATTTTTAAGTGGAAACCCAAGTCGGGAGAAAACCACCGCTGCAGTTGCTCAGCCTTCAATATTTTATTATAGAGAAAACATCTTACAACATATGTGCTGGCGCAGACTTGACCAGCACGCAGGCACCCACCTGCGCTCGTTTACCAGCCTCTCCTGGAAGGGAGCTCCAACCCCCTGACTCGTTTACCAGCCTCTCCTGGAAGGGAGCTACGAACCCCCGATCTCGTTTACCAGCCTCACCTGGAAGGGAGCTTCAACCCCCTGACTGAAGGCTACAACCCTCAGCACCTCTATGGACCACGTTTCATCAATTTTCACACTGGATCCAACAACTTCAATAGAACAACACTTGCAGGCCATGTTTCATTATATTTTCAGACTGGACCCTCTCCATGCTATCAAGCTCAACCATACAACCAAACTGATACAGACAACTCAGAACAGTAGAATACAGATAGCAGCAACACAGCAGATTAGATCAGACATTTCTTACCACAGACTTCAGCAAACCCTAGTTTGCATACGCGCTTTCCTTTCACTGATGTCGCGTATATACGCGCTTCCGTTCACACAAAAATGCATATACTTTGTACAAATTATAGAACCAATTTAACTGCGCATACACGCTTTTTATTCAGCGAAGCCGCGTATATACGCGCTTCCTCTTCGTCGAACTAGCGTATGGTTCTTCAGAGATTTTAGGTCATTGCATTTCTTCAGAACAGATACTTCATTCAGATTTAACCCTTCACTTTAGACAGATGTTCGCCTCTTCTTGGATCTAATCATTCCATAAACAGATCTAGCAAATACAAGCACATTTCAGATCTAGATCCCCTTCTTCATCATTGGTGCATCATACACTCAGATTTATCATTCAAGTGTAACCCTTTCCATTCAGATCTACTTCAGAGTGAAGTATTCATTAAGCTCAGAGATCTTGCACCCACACTCATGATTTGCACAATGAAATTCTTCTCCTTATATAGGTTTACCCAATTTCAATACCATGAGCCAAAACCACATTACTTCCGATGGTATTCCTGGACGGGGTAATTTAGGCGAAACATTATCCAATACAATGGGTCAATACCATGGTGGTTACCCTTGGTTTTTCACTTTTTGAGCGCTTTTGCCCATACGCGACTTGGCACGTTTATTCCCACGTGCATACGCGACTTCTACTAGGTAAATCCGCGTATACCTAGAGACATACTCTTTTCATCAAGATTTAGCACATGCTGAAATCCTTTCTTCATTGCCTTCTGTACACACTGTAGATACATCAGATTTACTCCATCAAGAACATATTCTATCAAGCACAACTTTATCCGGTGGATTTCCATCAAGGACAACACATGTCAACAAACGTATGTCTTCATCTTCATTCAGTGGGTTGCCATCAAGGACAACACTCTGCATCATATTGCCAACATGCATGACACTCTACAAGTTGCTCATCCTTTTCTTTAGAGATATTATGAAATTTTTTCTTTAAAAATTAAAATGCTTCAAAAAATAGAGGTACATAATCATCCTGCATCATTTGATCATGTGTTTCGACTTCCAAGCCTTCATCTGCAACCTGACATTCAATGGCATTTGGTGGCTGCAAATCTGGAGCTAAGGAGGTTTCTATGTCACAAATGATTTTCTTAACCAATTTAGGAGAATGTTCATCATTTATAGTGTTGACCACTTGCTTATATGCCTGCTTATAGTTTTCTCTTATTTTTTCAGATGAGGAGAAACACAAGGGTAAGGAGCTCTGATCAAAATTTTGATTATCCTCTTGATTGTCAAGATCAAAACTCAATGAGTGTTGATTTCTGATCGCACTAAAGTCATCTATGATGAACTAAAATGAAGTAAAACAAAGAGGCAAATATCCTTCACTTACTTCCAAATTTTCTAGACTTTCCTCATCACCGTCATAGCTGATATGCATCAGCTGATAATTTTTTTTGAGCTACTGAAACTAAACTTCCTCCCACAAACCAACTGTTGATTTCTCTACAAGATTAGCTTCTATTTGGAGAACATAATGATCATCATATTAATAAAAATTTGGAAAATCATCAATATAAGTAATGTCACCAATCATACACATTAGATTATTAGAGTTTTTCTCCTTGAATTGATCTAAAAATCCATTTTCTGATATATGGTGGCTGGGATTAGTGGGAAAATATTTAGGGCTTGCAATCTCTTATTTTTTTGGGATAAGTGGGTCATGATGATCTTTAACAGAAAATACATCTCTCATGGTGATATTTTGCATCATTTCCTCTATTGTACTTATGAAAATGTCGAGCTTTACCTCCGAAGATGTTAGGTACTCTGCAATGTTCTTCTTCTCTTCTTCCTTCATCTTTGCCCTTCTGATAAAAAAATTAGCCTCTACATCTACTGCATTGTTTTTCATCTCTTAAAGTGTTGCAAAGGTTCCTTTTATCTTAGCTAAAAATCCATTTCTAGATCAAAGGAATCCGAGTAATGTAAAACAGCTCAGCCAGGAGGGGGTCTTATATAAGCAGGTATCGAATAATAGACTTGATTGAATCTGACAGAAAATTGTTGTACTGTCTCCCCTAGCTGTCTTTTCAGCTGGTCATGCTCTTTTAGAATTAGGAAAGGGTTTTTTTTTACCACCCACTTGTCGAGGAAAACATTTCAGAACTACGGGAAATCTTAGATGCTCACGGTAGGCAAGCTTTTGAACCAACTCTTGACTTTTCCTTGCAAAGAAAGAGAAAATAGCCTGACACTGACGTCCTCTTTGTCAACTTCATAAAGGTCAAGGAAATTCTCAAAATTATGCATATGCCTCTTAGCAGTGATGTTGTCATATTCACCATCAAAAATCGATAGACATAGGTAATGATTCTCAGGGAAAGCATGGAGTATAGGAGGTAAGATGAGTGGTTTGTATTGATCTGGAATTTTACAGGGTGTAGGAGTATGTACAAAAGTTGTAGGATCAGTCTTGATCTCTTTAGGCTCATCAATTTGAATATGGTCATCATAAGATTCAGAAAAAGGATGTGGACCAAGATCAAAGGAAAAATCAGTAGTTACACTTTTCGAATAGGTAGAATCAAGATTTTGATCATATTTATCATACAAAAAACTCCAAAAAAATTTCCGGATAGTTTCAGGAAAAGAAAAGAAGTAATTTACAAGAAAGCATATTTGATCTTGAATACAATTCCACTTTGAATACCTGACCTTTGTGTAAGATCCTTCCATTTTCCTGTTGGAAAGGTCAATCCTCCAGTGGAGTATTTACATCAAGTTGGAGTCACCAAGTGAAAATTTTAGCCTTCATGTGCATCTGATTGTTGTCCACCATCAGCAATCAGATCTAAAATTTGTCGTTCTTTCCCAGCGAAGATATGATATTTTTCTTCCCCATTATGATCGCCAATATGTTATCACTCGGATTGAACCTCAGGCTGAAGAAGGAAATTATAAGGTAACCGCAAACCACGCTTAGACAAGTAGCTAGCCCTACTAGGCAAGGAGAGGGCTCTCTCCATCAGGATCATAGCCAATATTACTAGATAATGAAATTATTAGGCTAGGTATAGTAGCTCAGGATTTTGATTGTTTTGATTTGGTTGTGCTAGATCAGAAGGAAAAAAACATTTTAGGGAAAAGGAAATTAGGTTAAATTTTGCAGGGTGTTCTATGGGGCAAGGTAGGCACAATGATTTAGCACTTTAGGATTTCAATGGGTGGGATGATCAAGACAGGTGAGGAGCTAGAGAGAGCATGGTGAAATAATGGGTTCTTTCTAAACTGAAAAAAATTACAGGCTGTGAATGTCTACCCAAAATAGGCCATAAAAATTATGGATTTTTTTCATCAAAATTGAAAAAATTCACTTAATAGCAATGAAATGATGGATGAAATAAACAAAACATTCTAAAATATGAGCACAAAATGAGAAACTGAACTAAACACCATAGCACAGGGATCCCATAAAAATAGTTGCAAATTTGATTAATATTCCTACTTAGAACTGATACAAAGTGTGCCTCTTCAAAGGCCAAACATCCAAATGAGTCAAAACCTTGCAATGACTGAGAAAATACATGATATAGACCTCAAACCAACTCATCCTAGCTTTACGGGGTCAAAACTATGAGAGGAAGAGCAACTAGAGAATAGGGTGGTCAAAGTGACTCATTCCTAATTTAAGCAAACTGATTCATCACATGTCATTGAGGCCATTTACCTAATCTACCTACCCTACGTAACATCTAGAACAACATAATTACATCATAAACCAATTATTACATCAGTAAAAAGTCAAATTTACGCAAGTGAAAGTTAATTCTGAAAATTGAGAAAATTGACCAAACAGGTAAAATATGTCCTATGCACAGTGCCAAGGAGAAAAAAAATATCCCTTACTTTAGGTCACTTTTGAAGGACTTCCCAATGTCCAAATTGAGCTCAAGATAGTGAATTGGAAATATTGTCTTGTCTACTTTCTAGATATTCTTTTGGTTTTTGATTTGGATATGTTTTGACCCTTCAAAAGTGCAATCTCCTAAGAATGCCTCTATGCGCAGCGCCAACCTGAAAAAGAGGCAGAAACATGAATTTTTGGGTGTTTTTGGACCTCTTTCCTAACCACTTTTACTCTAAATGTTTAGAAAAAGTACAGGGGGTATGTACTCATCACATGTCAAGTTGAGCTAAGGAGGCATCAACAAGTATCTTGAGTTTGTCACCTCCTTTCTTTCCCTTCCGGATCTCCTTTAGTTCATCCTTCATCTGTTTGACCTTGATATTGCAAATTTTGTTACGGGTTTGATAGTGATGGGCCATGTACCTGAGCATATGATTGTCTCTATTGGCCTTCATTAGCAGCTTCTCCAAGTGAATTTTGAATCTCTCAAGCCACACTTCTCTGTTATCTTCAATATCCTTTGCCAACTGCTAGTCAAAGCTCAAACTTTGGGCTTCTTTCCTTTTTTTTCTCCAATGCTCTTTTGAAGCCTCTTGTGTTTGGAATTTTCCTGATTTTTTCAGCCTCCTTACGATCTTCCATGGTTGCTTGATCAATCATGTTTTGCCTCCTCTCCTGCAGCAACTTCATCTCTAAAAGAGTTTTCCTGTCTGTCAATTGTTTGTTCTCTTGCTCTAGGGAAGATATGATGAATTTTTCCCTCCCAAGATTGGTTTGCAGCTGTCTAATTTGTGCCTTATTTTATTTGATGGAAATGCTTAATGTGCTAGTATCATCAAACTTTTCATGTTTTACTAGCTCAAAATCAGCATCTACCCCATGGGCATCTTCATTCTCCTAATCTAACTCTACATGGCTGAATGTCTTTGTGGTTTTTTCCGTTCGCTTTTGTGCCTGTTTTACCTTCTTTGTTGATGAAGAAGGCAAATCCCCTTCCACATAATGTGGAGCAATCATTTTCCTCTTTGCTGGAAATAATTTGTAAGCCCTGTTTGATATGTCACACTGAATTCTTTGACTTGCCTGGGTGATTTGACTTTATGTTTCATTTTTTTTGTAGCTACAAGGCTAGTAGATGTCCCTCTTCTCTCTTGTGGCATTGGTGGAGGAATTTGGGGATTTGTGAATATTTCATTGGAAATGAAGGTATCCCAAGATATGTTGAGTAGATTGAGATGATGAAGCACAATTATTTTGATGAGGGAGTGATGATAGAGGCTATTCATCTGCAGATGATATTATTTCTTTGCCACCAAGTATGCCATCTTCTCAATGTTACAGAGTAAGAAATATGGGATGTTAAGCATCATCACCCTAGTGAAATGCATGAGCAGCCTAATATGATATGTGTACAATCTAGAGAATATACCCTCACAAGTGAAGTATCTCATGATAATCTTCATCATCGGTGCATACTTTCTAAGGAGGAAACTGAAGGGGAAAATTTTTCTTTTTTCATTCTTGTAGCTGGTCTTGAGGTAAGGCTTAAAATAGTGATCACCCAGGTCCTATGCTTTGTACCATCGCTTCCCTACATTTGAAATCCATGTAGCATTAGCAATAATAAAAGTGGAAATGGCCAAAGTTACACCTGCGAGAGTTACCCTATTATCATGGAGGTTCAGTATGAAAAGCCTTGTCAACTCAGGGTGATGTTGAACTCTTTCCACCTTTTCAAAAAACTCCTAGCACCCGACATATATAAAAAAAGACACAACTAAAGGTGAAGCCTCTATCTCTCTAAGGTTTGTTGGCTCTACTCTAATGATTCTACCTCCCTTGTGTGGCCTTCTTTGATGTACAATATCATATTCCTCAAACTCATCATCACTTTGTTCCTCCTATTTGTAATCTCTATCCTCTCTCTCCATGCTTGTTGCTTTGGCACTATGGAAACCCTAGGGAAGAGGGAAGAAAGGGAGAGTGAATAATGGAGTGAAGGGAATGGGAGCAAGGAAAGAAATGATGAAATGAGGGCTTTAGGGAATAGGGATAGGGTCACAAAAATTAACGGAGATGGGGAAAAGTGTTAAGAAACCTTGTGAGGTGATGGGAGGTGAAAATATGAAGGGACATGAAAATGAGAATTTAATTACAGGTCAAAGGTAGGGGGGAAATCTAGGAAAAAATAGTGAAATTCCTAGAAATTGGGGTTTTAATGGAAAAGAGTAAAGGGAATTAGGGATGAGGATGTAGGGGCATTTTTAGTGTTTTTTAGAAGTATGGGTGATGTGGTAGGGTCTAGGGACAATGAATTTGGGACAAGGGGGTTTTGGGAAATTTTTGAGAGGGATGGGGATTTTGGGAGTGACAAATAAAAACTAGGGTTTCTTTGTGATTTTTGCCAACATAAAACTCACACGCAAGCATAAAATGGAGAAAGAGGGAGTTACAAGGGCTCACTTACTTGTTTTAGAGATGAAGAAGAAACCTTGAGGTGTTTGGATAAGTTTGAGAGGGTTTTGCCCTGTGCGCATCACCTTACCCAAGTGCGCAGCGCTGTGTAATTTTTCACTGGAAAAAATGTTCTATGCGCAGTGCCACACTCCTATGCGCAGCTCCAGACTCCTATTCCTAGCGCCACACAAATTTTACTGTTTTTTTCCTTATTCAAACAACTTCTGCTCAAAAATCGCGTTTTTCTCCTTGACACATGAACAAATGAGGATTTCTTTTTGGAAAATGGGCTTTTATACTTTGAATGAATTTTGGATTTTGAATTATTGGGATCCACACTTCTTTCTTCTCATTAACCTTTCAAAATAATTTTTGATGCTTTGGATGACTGACATGGCCTTTTTATATCTTCATCAAATGTCTTTAGCTAGGAATAAGCAACATTTTAGGGCTTTATTACATATAATGATTTAAAATTACATTAAAATTAGTAATAATCAAATAACTCTGTTTTAATCTCAAAAATGTGATTTTTGAAATGAAAACTTATACAGATGAAATCTAACTTTACATGGAAAACCTGACTGAAGAAAATCATTGGTTTATTCTGGGTCACCTTCACACCTTCTACTTCCCTTTATTGAAAATGAGACAATGTAATTATTTGACCTAATGAAACCCTAGTGACCTGAGGAGAAATGAAAGAAACTAACTCAATGAGTGACTTTGACTAAAAATGGAGTGAGAGAAAAAAATTTTCAGCATGATGAAGACATGGAAGAGGGTCAGCAGGCATATACTTGTGAAGGAAAATGGGACATTTGACAAGGAAAACCAACAGTGGAACAATTTTATATCATGAACTAATGGAATGATTAAAAATTATTTAGAGTGGGACATCTAATATGCATTGTTTTGATCAATGGTGGAAGTATGAAAATACTGACACTAACATTGGCTCCAGTTGTGGATGGTAGCTCCTTTGGAGGTGCCAGGAACACCATAGACCAAGCGCCTATTCATTGGGAAATGGAGTCAAAAGCTAAATACTAACTAAATACTGAAAACTTGACTCAATAAACTGACTCAAGACTGACTGAAAAATATGCTCAGAATTGAGCTTATTCAACAAAACCTACTCTAACAGATCCATTCATCACTTGATCAAGTGAAATGGAACAACCAATGCAACCATGTAAGAATTCTAGCCATTGTTTGAATTCTCTGCAAGTGCTTGCTTATGACCAAGAAGAAAGAACTACTAAAAGGAAACTCCCAGGAAAACTTGTCAACAGATTGAATCTTGATGAAATTGCAACGAATGAGCCCACCAACTGACCTCAAGAATGCTGCGAAAGGATCTTCGTAGGGATACATATCAATTTCCAACCCATATAATACGTTACTGCTCTACTCTAAGTAGTCTTCGTACCTTGGTTTTCAAATTTTCCTAACATCTTTGCTTTCTTTCTTTGATGACTGTAGCAAGTTGAAAAAAGGATCCTGAACCTCGAGAATGACTATTTTTTCTTGATGATCATCAATAAAACAAAATATTCTTCATTACTCTCCTGATATGACTATAAATCTTAGTATGAGCTTTGTATTGAAACACCTGCTGAACAAAACAATGAAGTCGGTTATCGGATCAAGTTTATATCAAAACTCCTTTCAGACTCACAATTAGCTAATGCAGAAGGAATTTTGCTACAGATATCATCCAACACATTAGCTATTGGGTCATGAAAAACTTGAAAAGTCTGTTGAAACGTATCCATCGATTTTAATGAGACTGCATGACACTCTACAGGGTGCTCATCCTTTTCTTTAAAGATATTATGAAAACTTTTCTTTAAAATTTAAATTCTTCAAAACATAGTGGTATAGAATCATCTTGCATCATTTGATCATGTGTTTCAACTTCCAAGCCCTCATTTGCAACCTGACATTCAATGGCATTCGATGGCTGCAAATCTGGAGCTAAGGAGGATTCTATGTCGCAAATGATATTCTTAATCAATTTAGGAGAATATTCATCATTTATAGTGTTGAACACTCACTTATATTCTTGCTTATAGTTTTCTCTTATTTTTTCAAATGAGGAGAAACATAAGGGTAAGGAGCTTTGATCAAAAATTTGATTATCCTCTTGATTGTCAAGATCAAAAATCAATGAGTGCTGATTTATGATCGCATGAAAGTTATCTCTGATGAACTGAAATGAAGTAAAACAAAGAGGCAAACATCTTTCACTTACTTCCAAATTTTCTAGATTTTCCTCATCACTGTCATAGTTGAGATGCATCGGTTGATCACTATTTTTGAGCTGCTGAAACTGAAATTCCTCCCACAAACCAATTATTGATTGCTCTACAAGATTAGCGTCTATTTGGAGAACATAATCATCATCATACTGATAGAAATTTGGAAAATCATCAATATAAGTAATTCCACCAAACATACACATTATATTATTATATTGTTTCTCCTCAGATTCATCTACAAATCCATTTTCTGATCTATGGTGGCTGGGATTAGCAGGAAAATCTTTAGGTCTTGCAATCTCTTGTTTTTCTAGGATAAGTGGGTCATGATGATCTTGAACAGAAAATACATCTCTCATGGTGATATTTTTCATCATTTCCTCTATTGTACTTACAAAAATGTTGAGCTTTACCTATGAAGATGTCAGGTGCTCTGCAATGTTGTTCTTCTCTTCTTCCTTCAGCTTTTCCCTTCTGATCAACAGATTAGCCTCTACATCTACTGCATTGTTCTGCATCTCTTCAAGTGTTGCAAGGTTCATTTCTCTCATCTAAAACTCCATTTCTAGATTGAAGGCATCTGGGTAATGTAAAAGAGCTGAGCCAAGAGGGGTTCTTATATTAGTAGGTATCGAATAATAGACTTGATTAAATCTGGCAGAAAACTATTGTACTGTCTCCCCTAGCTGTCTTTTCAGCTGTTCATGCTCTTTTAGAATTAGGAAAGGGTTTTGTTTGACCACCCACCTGTAGAGGAAAACTTTGACGAACTTCAGGAAATCTAAGATGCTCACGGCAGACAAGTTTTAACCAACTCTTGACTTTGCCTTTCTAAGAAAGAGAAAATAGCCTGATACTGACATCCTCTTTTTCAAATTCAAAATGGTCTAGGAAAGTCTCAAAATTTTGCATTTATCTCTCAATAGTGATGTTGTCATATTCTCCATCAAACCTCGGCAGATATAGGTAATGATTTTCAGGGAAAGCATGGAGTATAGAAGGTAATATCAGTGGTTTGTATCGATCTGTAATTTCACAAGGTGTAAAAGTATGTATAGAAGTTATAGGATCATCCTTGATCTCTTTAGGCTCATTAATTTGAAGATGGTCATCATAAGATTCATAAAAAGGATGTGGACCAAGGTCAAAGGAAAACTTGGTATTTACACTTTTCAAATAGGTAGAAACAAGATTTTGATCACCTTTATCATACAACAAACTCCGGAAAACTTTCATTATAGTTTCAGGAAAAGAAAATAAGTAATTTACAAGAAAGAAGATTAGATATTGAATACAAATCCACTTTGAATACCTGACCTTTCTATAAGATCCTTCCATTTTCCTGTTGGCAAGGTCGATCCTCCAGTGGAGTTTTTACATCAAGTTGGAGTCACCAGGTGAAAAGTTCAGCCTTCATATGCATCTGATTGTTGTCCACCATCTGCAATCAAATCTAAACTTTGTCGTTCTTTCTGAGGGAAGATATGATATTTTTCTTCCCGAGTATGGTCGCTAATATGTTACCACTCGAATTGAACCTTAGACTGAAGAAGGAAATTCTGAGGTAACCACAAACCACACTTAGCCAAGTAGTTAGCCCTACTAGGCAAGGAGAGGGCTCTCTCTGTAAGGATCATGACCAATATGAATGGATAATGAAAGCATTAGGTTAGGTATAGTAGCTCAAGATTTTTATTGCTTTGATTTGGTTGTGTTATATCATAAGGAGCAAAACATTTTAGGGAAAAGGAAATTTGGTCAAATTTTGTAGGGTGTTCTATGGGGCAAGGTAGGCACAATGATTTAGCACTTTAGGATATCAATGGGTGGGATAATCAAGAAAGTTAAGGAGCTAGAAAGAGCATGGTGAAATCATGGGTTTCTTTATAATCTAAAAAAATTACAGGCTGTGAATGTCTACCCAAAAAAACGCATAAAAATTATGGATTTTTTTCATCAAAATTGAAAACATTCACTGAATAGCAATGAAATGATGGATGAAAAAAAAAAAAATTTAAAATATGAGCAAAAAAGGAGAAACTGAACTAAACATCATACCACAGGGATCCCATAAAAATAACTGCAATTTTGATTAATATTCCTGCTTAGAACTGATACAAAATGTGTCTCTTAAAAGGCCAAGCATCCAACTAAGTCCAACCCTTACAATGACTGAGAAAATACATGATATAAACCTCAAAACAACTCATCCTAGCTTCAGGGGGTCGAATCCATGAGAGGAAGAGTTGTTCCAAGAAATACTAAAATGACAACTACAGAATAGGGTGGTCGAAGTGACTCATCCCCAATTTAAGAAAATTGATTCATTACATGTCATCGAGGCAATTTACCTAATGTATCTACCATAATTACATCATAAGCCACTTATTACATCAATACAAATTAAAATCTACACAAGTGAAAGTTAATTCTGAAAATTGATAAAATTAACCAAACATGCAAAATTTGTCCTATGCGCAACGCCAAGGAGAAAAAAATAGCCCTTGTTGCAGGTCACTTTTGAAGGACATCCCAATGTCCAAGATGAGCTCATGATATCTCATTGGAAATCTTGTCCTCTATACTTTCCAGATCTTCTTGTCGTTTCTTATTTGGAGCTGTTTTGACCGCTCAAAAGTGCAATCTCACAAGATTGCCTCTACGGGCAGCGCCACCTTGAAAAAGAAGTAGAACATGATGTTTTTGGTGTTTCCGGCCCTTTTTCCTGGCCATTATTTATCCAAGTGCTTAGAAAAAGTATAGGGGGCATGTCCTCATCATTAGAACCCACTGATTTCTTCCATTTGTCAATTGGATGCCCCAAAAGAGTGCGCAATTCCAAGGCGCTACACATAGAGCTATTTTTTCTATGTTTTTCAAAATTTGCCCAAAAAACTCAAAAATTTCCAATTTTTTTCAAAATTACTCAAAATTTATGGGATAAGCCCACAATCAAATGTCAAGTTGAGATAAGGAGGCATCAGCAAGTATCTTGAGTTTTTCACCTCCTTTCTTGCCCTTCCATATCTCCTTTAGTTCATCCTTCATCTGTTTGACCTTGATATTGCAATTTTTTTTTCTGGGTTTGATAGTGATGGTCCATGTGTCTGAGCATCTGATTTTCTTCATTGGCCTTCATCAGTAGGTTCTCCAGGTTAATGTTTAATCTCTCAAGCCACACTTCTCGGTTATCTTCAATATCCTTTTCCAACTGCTGGTCAAAACTCAGACTTTGGGCTTCTTTCTTTTTTTTCTCCAATTCTGTTTTGAAGCCTCTTGTATTTGGCATTTTCTTGATGTTTTTAGCTTCCTTAGGATCTTCCATGCCTGATTGATCAATAATTTTTTTCCTCCTTTCCTACAACAACTTCATCTCTAAAAGAGTTTGCTTGTCTTTCAACTGTTTGTTCTCTTGCTCTAGGGAAGTGATGATGAATTTTTCCCTCCCAAGATTGGTTTGCAACTCTCTGATTTTTGCCTCCTTTTATTTGATGGAAATGCTTAATGTGGAAGTATCAACAAAGTTTTCAAGGTTTAATAGCTCAAAATCAACCTCTACCCCATGGGCATCTTCATGCTCCTAATCTGACTGTACATGGTTGAATGTCTCTGTGAATTTTTCCTTTCCTTTCTGTGCTTGATGTACCTGATTTGTTGATGAATAAGGCAAAGCCCCTTCCACATCATGTGGATCAAGAATTTTCCTCTCTGCCGCAAACAATTTCTAAGCCCTCCTTGATATGTCACACTGGATTCTTTGACTTTCCTAGGTGATTTGACTTTATTTTTCCTTATTTTTGCAGCTACAGGGCTAGTAGATGTCCCTCTTCTCTCTCGTGGCATTGGTGGAGGAATTTGGGGATTTGTGAATATTTCATTGGAAATGAAGGTATCCCAAGAGATATTGAGTAGATTGATATGATGAAGCACAATGAGTTTGATGTGGGAGTGATGATAGAGGTTGTTCATATGCTGATGAAATTATTTCTTTGCCACCAAGTATGTCATCTTCTCAATGTTCTGGAGCAAGAAATATGGGATGTTGAGCATCCTCACCCTAGTGAAATGCATGAGAAACTTGATATTATATGTGTACAATTTGGAGAATCTTCCCTCACAAGTGAAGTATCTCATGATAATCTTCATTATTGGTGCATACTTGCTGAGGAGGAAACTGAAGGGGAAAAAATTTCATTTCTCATTATTGTACCTAGTCTTCAGGTAAAGCTGAAAATAGTGATCACCCATGTCCTTTTCTTTGTACCATCTCTCCCCTACATTTGGAATCCCTGTAGCATTAGAAATAATAAAAGTGGAAATGGAAAAAGTTACACCTGCCAGAGTTACCCCGTTATCATGGAGGTTCAGTATAAAAAGCCTAGTCAACTTAGGGTGATGTTGAACTCTTTCCACCTTTTCAAAAATCTCATAGCACCCGACATATCTAAGAAAAGGCACAGCTAAAGGTAAATCCTCTAGCTCTCTAAGGTTTGCTAGCTCTACTCTGATGATTATGCCTCCCTTGTGTGGCCTTCTTTGCTGTACAAACTTATCTTCCTCAAACTCATCATCATTGTGTTCCTCCTCTCTGTAATCTCTATCCTCTCTCTCCATTCTTGTTTCTTTGGCAGTTTGGAAACCATAGGGAAGAGGGAAGAAAGGGAGATTGAATAAGAGAGTGAAGGGAATGGGAGAAGGGAAGGAAATTATGAAATGAGGGCTTTAGGGAATAGTGATAGGGTCACAAAATTAAGGGAGATGGGGAAAAGGGTTAATAAACCTTGTGATCTGATGGGAGGTGAAAATATGGAGGGAGATGAAAATGATAATTTAATTATAGGTCAAAGGTAGGGGGGAAATCTAGGAAAAAATAGTGAAATTCCTAGAAACTGGGGTTTTAATGGAAAAGAGTAAAGGGACTAGGGATGAGGATGTAGGGGTAGTTTTGGTGTTTTTTAGAAGTATGGGTGATGTGGTAGGATCTAGGGACAATGAATTTGGGACAATATGGTTTTGGGAAATTTTTGAGGGGGGTGGGGATTTTGGGAGTGACAAAGAAAAACTAGGATTTCTTTGTAATTTTTGCTAACATAAAACTCACACACAAGCATAAAATGGAGAAAGAGGGAGCTACAAGGGTTCACTTAATTTTTTTAGAGATTAATAAGAAATCTTGAGGCATTTGGAGAAGTTTGGGAGGGTTTTGGCCTTGTGCGTAGTGCCTTACCCAGGTGCACAACACCCTCTCTCTATGCGCAACGCTGTGTAATTTTGCACTGGAAAAAATGCTGTACGTGCAACGCCACAAAAATTTTGTTGTTTTTTTCCTTATTCAAACCAATTATGCTCCAAAATCGTGTTTTCCTCCTAGACACATGAACAAATGAGGATTTCTTTTTCGCAAATGGGCTTTTATACTTTGAATGAATTTTGTATTTTGAATGGTTGGGATCCACACTTATTTGTTCTCATTAACATTTAAAAATACTTTTTGATGCTTTGGATGACTGACATGGCCTTTTTATTTCTTCATCAAATGTATTTAGCTAGGAATAAGCATTTTTTTTTGGTTTTATTACATATAATGGTTTAAAATTACATTAAAATTAGGAATAATCAAATAACTCTGTTTTTATCTCAAAAATGTGATTTTTGAGATGAAAAATTATAAAGATGAAATGTAAATTTACATGGCAAACCTAATTGAAGCAAATCATGGGTTTATTTTGGGTCACCTTCACACCTTCTGCTACCCTTTATTGAAAATGAGACAATGGAATGATTTGACCTAATGAAACCCTAGTGACCAAATGAGAAATGAAAGAAACTGACTCAATGAGTGACTTGGACTAAAAGTGGAATGAGATCAGATTTGTTTTTAGCATGATGAAGACATGGAAGAGGGTCAGGATGCATATACTTGTGAAGGAAAATGGGACATTTGACAATGACAACCACTAGTGGAACAATTTTATGTCATGACATAATGGAATGATTGAAAATTCTTTAGAGTGGGAAACCTAAGATGCAGTGTTTTGATCCCTGGTGGAAGTATGAAAATACTAACATTAACATTGGCTCTAGCTGTGGATGGTAGCTCATTGGGAGGTGCCAAGAACACCGTAGACCAAGTGCCTATTCATTGGGAAATGGAGTCAAAATCTAAATACTAACTGAATACTGAAAACTTGACTCAATAAACAGACTCAAGACTGACTAGAAAATATGCTCATAATTGAGTGTATTCAACAAAACCTACTCTAACAGATCCATTCATCACTTGATCAAGTGAAATGGAACAACCAATGCAACCATGTAAGCATTCTAAGTGTTGTTTGAATTCTCCGCAAGTGCTTTCTTGTGAGTAAGAAGAAAGAACTGCTAAAAGGAAACTCCCATGAAAACTTGTCAACAGATTAAATCCTAATGAAATGTCAAAGCATGATCCCACTGGCTGACCTCAAGAGTGCTGTGAAAGGATCTTCATAGAAATAAATATTGATTTCCAGCCCATCTAATATGTTACTACTCTGCTCTAGGTAGTCTTCGTACCTTGGTCTTAAAATTTTCCTAACATCTGTGCTTTCTTTCTTTGATGATTGCAGCAAGTTGAAAAAAGGATCCCGGACCTCGCGAATGACTAATTTTTCTTGATGATCATCAATAAAAACAAGAATATTCTTCATTACTCTCCTGATATGACTGAAAATCTTGGTATGAGCTTTGTAATGAAACACCTTCTGAGCAAATCAATGAAGTCCGTTGTCGGATCATGTTTATATCAACACTCTTTTCAGGTTCACAATTAGCTAATGGATAAGGACTTTTACTACAGATATCATCCACCACATAAGCTATTGGGTCATGAAAAACTTGAAAATACTATTGAAACGTATCCATCGGTTTTAATGAGACTACATGACACTCTACAGGCTCCTCATCCTTTTATTTAAAGATATTATGAAAATTTTGCTTTAAAAATTGAAATGCTTCAAAATATAGTGGTACAGAATCATCTTGCATCATTTGATCATGTGTTTCAACTTCCAAGCCTTTATCTGAAACCTGACATTCAATGGCATTCGGCGGCTGCAAATTTGGAGCTAAGGAGGATTTTATGTTGCAAATGATTTTCTTAACCAATTTAGGAGAATATTAATCATTTGTAGTGTTGACCACTTGATTATCTTCTTGCTTATAGTTTTCTCTTATTTTTGCAAATGATGAGAAACACAAGGGTAAGGAGCTTTGATAAAAAATTTGATTATCCTCTTGATTGTCAAGATCAAAACTCAATGACTGTTGATTTCATATTGCATGAAAGTTATATTTGATGAACTGAAATGAAGTAAAACAAAGAGGCAAAGATCCTTCACTTAATGCCAAATTTTCTAGACTTTCCTCATCACCATCATAGCTGATATGCATCAGCTGATCACCTTTTTCGAGCTGCTGAAACTAAAATTCCCTATTGATTGCTCTACAAGATTAGCTTCTGTTTGGAGAACATAATCATCATCATACTGATAAAAATTTGGAAAATCGTCATTATAAGTAATTTTACCAATCATACACATTATATTATCAGATTGTTTCTCCTCGGATTGATCTACAAATCCATTTTCTGATCTATGATGGCTGGGATTAGCAAGAAAATCTTTAGGGCTTGTAATTTCTTGTTTTTTTTGGATAAGTGGGTCATGATTATCTTGAACGGAAAATACATCTCTCATGGTGATATTTTGCATCATTTCCTCTATTTTACTTACCAAAATGTCGTGCTTTATCTCTAAAGATATCAGGTGCTCTGCAATGATCTTCTTCTCTTCTTCCTTTAGCTTTGCCCTTCTGATCAGGATATTAACCTCTACATCTACTGCACTATTATGCATCTCTTCAAGTGTTGCAAGGTTCCTTTCTCTCAAATGAAACTCCATTTCTGGATCAAAGGCATCCGAGTAATTTAAAAGAGCTGAGCCAGGAGGGGGTCTTATATCAGCAGATATCGAATAATATACTTGATTGAATCTGGCAGAAAAATGTTGTACTGTATCCCCTAGCTTTCTTTTCAGTTGGTCATGCTCTTTTAGAATTAGGAAAGGGTTTTGTTTGACCACCCACCTGTCGAGGAAAACTTTGACGAACTGCGGGAAATATGAGATTCTTGCTGCAGGCAAATTTTTGAACCAATTCTTGACTTTTCCTTAAAAAGAAAGAGCAAATAGCTTGATACTGACATCCTCTTTGTCAACTTCAAAAAGGTCTAGGAAAGATTCAAAATTCTCCATATGTCTCTTAGTAGTGATGTTTTCATATTCACCATCAAACCTCGGTAGATATAGGTAATGATTTTTAGGGAAAGCATGAAGTATAGGAGGTAAGATGAGTGGTTTGTATCGATCTCAAATTTTACAAGGTGTAGGAGTATGTGCAGAAGTTGTAGGATCAGTATTGATCTCTTTAGGCTCATCAATTTGAATATGGTCATCATAATATTCATAAAAAGGATGTGGACCAAGATCAAAGGAAAACTTGATATTTACACTTTTCAAATAGGTAGAATCAAGATTTTGATCATCTTTATCATACAACAAACTTCGGAAAACTTTTAGGATAGTTTTAGGAAAATAAAATAAGTAATTTACAAGAAAGCAGATTAGATCTTGAATACAATTCCACTTTGAATACCTGACCTTTGTGTAAGATCCTTCAATTTTCCTGCTCGCAAGGTCGATCCTCCAGTGGAGTCTTCACATCAAGTTGGAGTTGCCAAGTGAAAAATTCAGCCTTCATATGCATCTGATTGTTGTCCACCATTAGCAATCAGATCTAAACTTTGTTGTTCTTTCCCAGGGAAGATATGATCTTTTTCTTCCCTAGAATGGTCACCAATATGTTATCACTTGGATTGAACCTCAGGCTGAATAAGGGAATTCCGAGGTAACCACAAACCACGCTAAGCCAAGTAGCTAGCCCTACTAGGCAAGGAGAGGGCTCTCTCCCTAACGATCATAGCCAATATGAATGGATAATGAAAGTATTAGGCTAGGCAAAGTAGCTCAATATTTTGAGTGTTTTGATTTGGTTGTGTTGGATCAGAAGGAGAAAAAAATTTAAAGAAAATCAGGTCAAATTTTGCAGGGTGTTCTATGGGGCAAGGTAGGCACAATGATTTAACACTTTAGGATTTCAATGGGTGGGATGATCAACATAGGTGAGGAGCTAGAAATAGCATGGTGAAATCATGGGTTCTTTCTAAACTGAAAAAATTATATGTTGTGTATGTCTACCCAAAACAGAGCATAAAAATTATGGATTTTGTTCATCAAAATTGAAAACATTCACTTAATAGCAATGAAATGATGGATGAAATAAACAAAAAATTCTAGAATATGAGCACAAATGGAGAAACTGAACTAAACACCATACCACAGGGATCCCATAAAAATAGCTGCAAATTTGATTAATATTCCTTCTCAGAATTGATACAAAGTGTGTCTCTTCCAAGGCCAAGTATCCAACTGAGTCCAAACCTTACAATGAATGAGAAAATACATGATATAAACTTCAAACCAACTCAAACTAGATTTAGGGGGTTGAATTCATGAGAGGAAGAGTTGTTCTAAGAAATACTGAACTGACAACTAGAGAATAGGGTGGTCAAAGTGACTCATCCCTAATTTAAGAAAACTGACTGATTACATGTCATTGAGGTCATTTACCTAATGTACCTACCCTACATAACATCTAGAACACCATAATTACATCATGAGCGACTGATTACATCAGTAAAAATTCAAATTTACACAAGTGAAAGTTAATTTTGAAAACTGAGAAAATTGACCAAACAAGTAAAATTTTTCCTATACGCAACGCTAAGGAAAAAAAACTTGCCCTTCTTTCAGGTCACTTTTGAAGGACTTCCCAATGTCCAAATTGAGCTCAAGATAGTGCATTGGAAATATTTTCCTGTCTAGTTTCCAAATCTTCTTCTGGTTTCTGATTTGGAGCTTATTTGGCCCCTCAAATGTGCAATCTCCCAAGACTAACTCTATGCTTAGCGCCACCCTGATAAAGAGGCAGAAACATAATTTTTTGGGTGTTTTTGGCCCTTTTTCCTGATTAGTTTTGCTCCAAATTATTAGAAAAAGTACAAGAGGCATTCTCTCATCATTATGAACCCACTAATCTCTTCCATTTGTTCATTGGATGCCCCAAAAGAGTGTGCAACACCAAGGCACTACGCATAGAGCTAATGTTTCTGTGTTTTTCAAAATTTGCCCATAAAACTCAAAAATTTCCAAAAAATTTCAAAATTACTCAAAATTTGTGGGATAAGCCCACAATCACATGTCAAGTTGAGCTAAGGAGGCATCAGCAAGTATCTTGAGTTTGTCACCTCCTTTCTTTCCCTTCCAGATCTCCTTTAGTTCATCCTTCATCTATTTGACCTTGATATTGCAAATTTTGTTCTGCGTCTGATAGTGATGGACCATATTTTTGAGCATCTGATTGTCTCTGTTGGCCTTCATCAACAACTTCTCCAAGTGAATGTTGAATCTCCCAATCCACACTTCTCTGTTATCTTCAGTCTCCTTTGCAAACTGCTAGTCAAAACTTGACTTTCGGCTTCTTTCTTTTTTTTCGCCAATGCTCTTTTGAAGCCTCTTGTATTTGGCCTTTTCTTGATGTTTTCAACCTCCTTAGGATCTCCCATGGCTACTTGATCAATCATGTTTTTCCTCCTCTCCTGTAGCAACTTCATCTCTAAAATATTTTGCATGTCTATCAACTGTTTGTTCTCTTTATGTAGGGAAGAGATGTTGAATTTTTCCCTCCCAAGATTGGTTTGCAGCTCTCTAATCTGTGCCTCCTTTTATTTGATGGCAATGCTTAATGTGGTAGTATCATCAAACTTTTAAAGTTTTACTAGCTCAAAATCAGCCTCTACCCCATGGGCATCTTAATGCTCCTCATCTGACTCTACATGGCTGAATGTATCTGTGATTTTTTCCTTCCCCTTCCGTGCTTGCTATACCTACTTTGTTAATGAAGAAGGAAAAGCCCCTTCCACAACATGTGGAGCAAGCATTTTCCTATCTGCTGAAAAAAAGTTCTAAGCCCTCTTTGATATGACACATTGCATTCTTTGAATTGCCTGGTTGATTTGACTTTATGTTTCCTTTTTTTTGCAGCTATAGTGCTAGTAGATGTCCCTATTATCTCTTGTGGCATTGGTGGAGGAATTTGGGGACTTGTGAATATGTCATTGGAAATGAAGGTATCGCTGAAGATGTTGAGTATATTGAGATGATGAATCACACTGATTTTGATGAGGGAGTGATGAAAGAGGTTGTTCATCTGTTGATGATATTATTTCCTTTCCACCAAGTATGCCATATTCTCAATGTTCCAGAGAAAGAAATATGGGATGTTAAGCATCCTCACCCTAGTGAAATGCGTGAGAAGCCTGATATTATATGTGTACAATATAGAGAATCTGTCCTCACAAGTGAAGTATCTCATGATAATCTTCATCATCGGTGCATACTTGCTAAGGAGGAAACTAAAGGGGGAAAACTTTATTTTTTCATTCTTGTACCTGTTCTTGAGGTAAGGCTCAAAATAGTGATCACCCAAACCCTATGCTTTGTAACATCTCTCCCCTACATTTGGAATCCCTGTAGCATCAACAATAATAAAAGTGGAAAGGGAAAAAGTTACACCTGCAAGAGTTACCCTGTTATCATGGAGGTTCAGTATGAAAAGACTATTCAACTCAGGGTGATGCTAAACTCTTTCCACATTTTCACAAAACTTGTAGTACCCAACATATCTAAAACAAGACATAGCTAGAGGTGAAGCCTCTAGCTCTCTAAGGTTTGTTGGCTCTACTCTGATGATTCTACCTCCGTTGTGTTTCCTTCTTTGCTGTAAAATCTCATCTTCCTCAAACTCATCATAGTTGTGTTCCTCCTCTCTGTAAACTCTATTCTCTCTCTCCATGCTTGTTTCTTTGGCACTTTGGAAACCCTAGGGAAGAGGGAATAAAGGGAGAGTGAATAAGGGATTGAAGGGAATGGGAGAAGGGAAGGAAATGATGAAATGAGGGCTTTAGGGAATAGGGATAGGGTCACAAAAATTTACGGAGATGTGGAAAAGGGTTGATAAACCTTGTGAGGTGATAGGAGATGAAAATATGAAGGTAGATAAAAATGAGAATTTAATTACAGGTCAAAGGTAGGGGCGAAATCTAGGAAAAAATAGTGAAATTCCTAGAAATTGTGGTTTTAATTGAAAAGAGGAAAGGGGCTTAGGGATGAGGATGTAGGGGTAGTTTTAGTGTTTTTTAGAAATATGGGTGATGTGGTAGGGTCTAGGAACAATTAATTTGGGTCAAGGGGGTTTTGGGAAATTTTTGAGGGGGATGGGGATTTTGGGAGTGACAAATAAAAACTAGGGTTTCCTTGTGATTTTTGCCAACATAAAACTCACACACAAGCATAAAATGGAGAAAGAGGGAGTTACAAGGGCTCACTTACTTGTTTTGGTGATGAAGAAGAAACCTTGAGGTGTTTGGAGAAGTTTGGGAGGGTTTTGGCCCTGTGCGCAGTGCCTTACCCAGGTGCATAGTGCCCTCTCTCTATGTGCAGCGCTGTGTAATTTTGCACTAGAAAAAACGTTGTATGTGCACCGTCGCACAACTTTTGTTGTTTTTTTCCTTATTCAAACCACTTCTGCTCCAAAATCGTGTTTTTCTCCTTGACACATGAACGAATGAGGATTTATTTTTGGCAAATTCGCTTTTATACTTTGAATGACTTTTGGATTTTGAATGATTGGGACCCACACTTCTTTTTTCTCCTTAACCTTTCAAAATACTTTTTGATGATTTGGATGACTAACATGGCCTCTGCATTTCTTCTTCAAATGTATTTAGCTAGGAATAAGCATCTTTTTAGGGTTTTATTACATATAATGATTTAAAATTACATTAAAATTAGGAATAATCAAATAACTCTGTTTTTATCACAAAAATGTGATTTTTGAGATGAAAAATTATAAAGATGAAATATAAATTTACATGGAAAACCTGACTGAAACAAATCATGGGTTTATTCTGGATCACCTTCACACCCTTTGCTGCCCTTTATTGAAAATGAGACAATGCAATGATTTGACCTAGTGAAACCCTAGTGACCTACTGAGAAATGAAAGAAACTGACTCAATGTGTGACTTTGACTAAAAATGGAATGAGTGAAGATTTGTTTTCAGCATGATGAAGACATGGAAGAGGGTCGGCAGGCATATAATTGTGAATGAAAATGGGACATTTGACAAGGAAAACCACCAGTGGAACAATTTTATATCATGACCTAATGGAATGATTGAAAAATATTTAGAGTGGGACACCTAAGATGTGGTGTTTTGATCTGTGGTGGAAGTATGAAAATACCAACAATAACATTGGCTCCAGCTATGGAAGGTAGATCCTTGGGAGGTGCCAAGAAAACTGTAGACCAAGTGCCTATTCATTGGGAAATGGAGTCAAAAGCTAAATACTAACTGAATACTGAAAACTTGATTCGATAGGCTGGCTCAAGACTGACTGAAAAAGATGCTTGGAATTGAGCTTATTCAACAAAACCTACTCTAACTTATCCATTCATCACTTGATAAAGTGAAATGGAAAAACCAATGCAACCATGTAATCATTCTAGTTGCTGTTTGAATTCTCCGCAAGTGCTTGATTATGAGCAAGAAGAAAGAATTGCTAAAAGGAAACTCCCAAGAAAACTTGTCAACAGATTGAATCTTGATGAAATTCCAAAGCATGAGCCTACTAGCTGACCTCAAGAATGATGCTAAAGGATCTTCATAGCAATACATATTGGTTTCTAGCCCATCTAATATGTTACTTCTCTGCTCTAGGTAGTCTTTGTACCTTGGTTTTAAAATTTTCCTAACAACTATGCTTTCTTTCTTTGATGACTTCAGCAAGTTGAAAAAATAATGTTGAACCTCATGAATGACTAATTTTTCTTGACGATCATCAATAAAACAAGAATCTTCTTCATTACTCTCATGATATGTCTGCAAATATTGGTATGAGCTTTTTAATGAAACACCTGATGAACAAAACCATGAAGTCGATTGTTGGATCAAGTTTATATAAACACTCTTTTCAGGCTCACAGTTAGCTAATGGAGAAGGACTTTTACTGCAGATACCATCGAACACATCATCTATTGGGTCATGAAAAAATTGAAAAGACTGTTGAAACATATCCATCGGTTTTAATGAGATTGCATGACACTCTACAGGGTGCTCATCCTTTTATTTAGAGATATTATGAAAATTTTGATTTAAAAATTGAAATTCTTCAAAACATAGTGGTACAGAATCATATTGCATCATTTGATCATGAGTTTCAACTTCGAAGCCTTCATTTGCAACCTGACATTCAATGGCATTCAGTGCCTCCAAATCTAGAGTTAAGGAGGATTCTATGTCGCAAATGATTTTCTTAACCAATTCAGGATAATGTTCATTATTTATAGGGTTGACCACTAACTTATCTACTTGCTTATATTTTTCTCTTATTTTTGCAAATGAGGAGAAACACAAGTGTAAGGAGCTCCGAACAAAAAATTGATTATCCTCTTGATTGTCAAGATCAAAATTCAATGAGTGTTGATTTCTGATCGCATGAAATTTATCTCTGATGAACTGAAGTGAAATAAGAAAAAGAGGCAAATATCCTTCACTTACTTCCAAATTTTCTAGACTTTCCTTATCACTATCATAGTTGATATGCATCGGTTGATCACTATTTCTGAGCTGCTGAAACTGAACTTCCTCCCACAAACCAACTGTTGATTGCTTTGCAAGATTAGCTTCTTTTTGGAGAAAATAATCATCATCATACTGATAAAACTTTGGAAAATCATCAATATAAGTAATGTCACAAAATCATACACATTATATTATCAGATTGTTTCTCCTTAGATTGATATACAAATCCATTTTCGGATCTATGGTGATTGTGATTAGCAGGAAAATCTTTAGGGCTTGCAATCTCTTGTTTTTCAGGGATAACTGGGTCATGATGATCTTGAATGGAAAATACATCTCTCTTGGTGATATTTTGCATCATTTTATCTATTTTACTTACCAAAATGTCGAGCTTTACCTCTGAAGATGTCAGGTTATTTGTAATGTTCTTCTTCTCTTCTTCCTTCAACTTTTCCCCTCTGATCAATAGATTAGCCCCTACATCTACGGAATTGTTCGTAATCTCTTCAAGTGTTTCAAGGTTCCTTTCTCTCAACTGAATCTCCATTTCTGGATCAAAGGCATCTGGGTAATGTAAAAGAGTTGAGCCAGGAGGGGGTCTTATATCAACAGGTATCGAATAAGAGACTTGATTGAATCTGGAAAAAAAACTGTTGTATTGTCTCCCCTATCTTTCTTTTCAGTTGGTCATGCTCTTTTATAATTACAAAAGGGTTTTTTTTGACAACCCACTTGTCAAGGAAAACCTTGACAAACTACGGGAAATGTGAGATGCTCGCGGCAGGCAAGTTTTTGAACGAACTCTTGACTTTCCCTTACAAAGAAAGAGTAAATAGCCTGATACTCACATCCTCTTTGTCAACTTAAAAAAGGTATAGGAAAGTCTCAAAATTCTGCATATGTCTCTCAGCAGTGATGTTTTCATATTCACCATCAAACCTCGACAGATATAGGTAATGATTTTCAGGGAAAGCATGGAGTATTGGAGGTAAGATGAGTGGTTTGTATCAATCTAGAATTTTACAAGGTGTAGGAGTATATACAGAAGTTGTAGGATCAATCTTGATCTCTTTAGGCTCATCAATTTGAATATGGTCATCATAAGATTGAGAAAAAGGATGTGGACCAAGATCAAAGGAAAACTCAGTATTTACACTTTTCGAATAGGTAGAATCAAGTTTTTTATCATATTTATCATACAAAAAAATCTGGAAACAATTCAGGATAGTTTTAGGAAAACAAAAGAAGTAATTAACAAGAAAGCATATTAGATCTTGAATACAATTCCACTTTGAATACCTGACCTTTGTGTAAGATCCTTCAATTTTCCTACTGGAAAGGTCTATCCACGGGTGTAGTCTTTACATCAAGTTGGAGTCGTCAGGTGAAAATTTCATCCTTCATATGCATCTGATTGTTGTCCACCACTAGCAATCAGATCTAAAAAAATTCATTCTTTCCTAGGGAAGATATGATATTTTTCTTCCCCAGTATGGTGGCCAATATGTTATCACTCAGATTGAACCTCAGGCTTAAGAAGGAAATTCCGAGGTAACCACAAACTACGCTTAGCCAAGTAGCTAGCCCTACTAGGAAAGGAGAGGGCTCTCTCCATAAGGATCACAACCAATATGATTGGATAATGAAAATATTAGGCTAGGCATAGTAGCTTAGGATTTTGATTGTTTTTATTTGGTTGTGTTGGATCAGAAGGAGAAAAACATTTTAGGGCAAATAAAATTAGGCCAAATTTTGCAGCGTGTTCTATGGGGCAAGGTAGGCACAATGATTTAGCACTTTGGGATTTCAATGGGTGGGATGATCAAGAAAGACGAGGAGCTATAAAGAGCATGGTGAAATCATGGGTTCTTTCTAAACTGAAAAAATTACAGGCTATTAATGTCTACCCAAAACATAGCATAAACATTATGGATTTTGTTCATCAAAATTGAAAACATTCACTTAATATAAATTAAATGATGGATGAAATAAAAAAAAAATTCTAAAATATGAGCACAAAAGGAGAAACTGAACTAAACACCACATCATAAGGATCCCATAAAAATAGCTGCAAATTTGATTAATATTCCTTCTCAGACCTGATACAAAGTGTGTCTCTTCAAAGGCCAAGCATTAAAATAAGTCCAACCATTACAATGACTGAGAAAATACATGATATAGACCTCAAACCAACTCATCCTAGCTTCAGGGGGTCGAATCCATGAGAGGAAGAGGTGTTACAAGAAAGACTGAACTGACAACTAGAGAATAGGGTGGTCAAAGTGACTCATCCCTAATTTAAGCAAATTGATTCATTACATGTCATTGAGGGAATTTACCTGATGTATCTACCATAGGTAACATCTAGAACACCATAATTACATCATAAACCACTTATTACATCAGTAAAAAGTCAAATTTACACAAGTGAAAGTTAATTCTGAAAACTGAGAAAATTGACCAAACAGGAAAAATTTGTCCTATGCGCAGCGCCAAGGAGAAAAAACATATCCCTTCTTGCAGGTCACTTTTGAAGGACTTCTCGATGTCCAAATTGAGATCATGATATCTAATTGAAAATATTGTCCTGTATACTTGACAGATATTCCTGTGGTTTCTTATTTGGATATGTTTTAAACCATCAAAAGTGCAATCTCACAAGGCTGCCTCTATGTGCAACGAAACCTTGAAAAAGAGGCAGAAACATGATGTTTGGGTGTTTTTGGCCCTTTTTCCTAACTAGTTTTTCTCTAAATGATTAGTAAAAGTACACGGGCCATGTCCTCATGATTATGAACCCAATTATGTCTTCAATTTTTCAATTGGATGCCCCAAAATAGTGTGCAGCGCCAAGGCACTACTCATAGAGCTAATTTTTATGTGTTTTTCAAAATTTGCCCAAAAAACTCAAAAAATTCCAAAAACTTTAAAAATTACTCAAAATTTATGGGATAAGCCCACAATAAAAGGTCAATTTGAGCTAAGGAGGCATCAAAAATAATCTTTAATTTTTCACCTCCTTTCTTTCCCTTCCCGATCTCCTTTAGTTCATCCTTCATCTGTTTGACCTTGATATTGCAAATTTTGTTTCGGGTCTAATAGTGATGGGCCATGTACCTCAAAATCTGATTGCCTCTGTTGGCCTTCATCAACAACTTCTCCAAGTGAATTTTGACTCTCTTAAGCCACACTTATCTATTACCTTCAATCTCCTTTTCCAAGTGCTGGTCAAAACTCAGACTTGGGCTTCCTGCTTTTTTTCTCCAATGCTCTTTTGAAGCCTCTTGTCTTTGGCCTTTTTTTGATGTTTTCAGCCTCCTTAGGATCTTCCATGGCTTCTTGATCAATCATGTTTTTCCTCCTCTCCTGAAGCAACTTCAACTCTAAAAGTGTTTGTTTGTCTGTCAACTATTTGTTCTCTTGCTCTAGGGAAGAGATGATGAATTTTTCCCTCCCAAGATTGGTTTATAGCTCTATGATATGTGCCTCCTTTTCTTTGATGGAAATGCTCAATGTGGTATTATCATGAAAATTTTCAAGGTTTACTAGCTCAAAATCGGCCTCTACCCCATGGGCATCTTCATGCTCCTGATCTAACTCTACATGGCTGAATGTCTCTGTGATTTTTTCCTTTCCCTTCTATGCATATTGTACCTGCTTTATTGATGAAGAAGGAAAAGCCCCTTCCACATCATGTGGAGCAATAATTTTCCTCTCTGCTGGAAACAATTTCTAAGCCCTCTTTGATATGTCACACTGCATTCTTTGACTTGCCTGGGTGTCTTGACTTTATGTTTCCTTGTTTTTGAGGTACAGGGCTAGCAGATGTCCCTCTTCTCTCTTGTGGCATTGGTGGAGGAATTTTGGGATTTGTTAATATGTCATTGGAAATGAAGGTATCCCAAGAGATGTTGAGTAGATTGAGATGATGAAGCATAATGAGTTTGATGAGGGAGTGATGATAGAGGTTTTTCATATGCTGATGATATTATTTATTTCCACCAAGTATGACATATTCTCAATTTTCCAGAGCAAGAAATATGGGATGTTCAACATCCTCAACCTAGTGAAATGCATGAGCAACCTGATATGATATGTGTACAATCTAGAGAATATGCCCTCACAAGTGAAGTATCTCATGATAATCTTCATCATCGGTGCATACTTGCTGAGGAGGAAACTGAAAGGGAAAAACCTTCTTTTTTCATTCTTGTACCTAGTCTTGAGGTAAGGCTCAAAATAGTGATCACCCAGGTCCTATTCTTTGTAGCATCTCTCCCCTACATTTGGAATCCCTGTAGCATCAACAATAATAGAAGTGGAAATGGAAAAAGCTACACCTGCGAGAGTTACCTTGTTATCATGGAGGTTTAGTATGAAAATCCTAGTCAACTTGGGGTGATGGTGAACTCTTTCCACCTTTTCAAAAAACTCATAGCACTCGACATATCTAAAATAAGACATAGCTAAAGGTGAAGCCTCTAGCTCTCTAAGGTTTGCTGGCTCTACTCTAATGATTTTGCCTCCCTTATGTGGCCTTGTTTGTTGTACAATCTCATCTTCCTCAAACTCATCATCATTGTGTTCCTCCTCTCTGTAATCTCTATCCTCTCTCTCCATGCTTTTTTATTTGTCACTTTGGAAAACCTAAGGAAGAGGGAATAAAGGGAGAGTGAATAAGGGACTTAAGGGAATGGGAGCAGGGAAGGAAATGATGAAATGAGGGCTTTAGGGGATAGGGATAGGGTCACAAAAATTAAGGGAGGTGGGAAAAAGGGTTAAGAAACCTCGTAAGGTGATGGGAGGTGAAAATATGAATGGAGTTAAAAATGAGAATTTAATTATAGGTCAAAGGTAGGGGGGAAATCTAGGAAACAATAGTGAAATTCCTAGAAATTGGGGTTTTAATGGAAAAGAGTAAGGGACTTAGGGATGAGGATGTGGGGGTATTTTTAGTGTTTTTTAGAAGTATGGGGTGATGTGGTAGGGTCTAGGGACAATGAATTTGGGACAAGGGGGTTTTGGGAAATTTGAGAGGGGGATGGGGATTTTGTGAGTGACAAAGAAAAAGTAGGGTTTCTTTGTAATTTTTGCCAACATAAAACTCACACACAAGCATAAAATGGAGAAAGAGGGAGTTACAAGGGCTCACTTACTTGTTTTGGAGATGAATAAGTAACTTTGAGGTGTTTGGAGAAGTTTTGGAAAGTTTTGTCCCTGTGCATAGCGCCTTACCCAGTTGCACATCACCCTCTCTCTATGCACAACGCTATGTAATTTTTCACTGGGAAAAATGCTATATGTGCATCACCAGACTCCTATGCGCAGTGCCACAAACATTTTTCTGTTTTTTTCCTTATTCAAACCACTTTTGCTCCAAAATCACGTTTTTCTCCTTGACACATGAACAAATGAGGATTTCTTTTTGGAAAATGGGCTTTTATACTCTGAATGAATTTTGGATTTTCAATGATTGGGACCCACACTTTTTTCTTCTCATTAACCTTTCAAAATACTTTTTGATGCTTTGGATGACTGACATGGCCTTTGTATTTATTCATCAACCTTTTTAGCTAGGAATAAGCAGCTTTTTAGGGTTTTATTACATAAAATGATTTAAAATTACATTACGATTAGGAATAATTGAATAACTCTGTTTTTATCTCAAAAATGTGATTTTTGAGATGAAAAATTATAAAGATGAAATGTAACTTTACATGGAAAACCAGACTGAAGCAAATCATCAGTTTATTCAAGGCCACCTTCACACCTTCTACTGCCCTTTATTGAAAATGAGACAATGCAATGATTTGACCTCATGAAACCTTGGTGACCTAATGAGAAATGAAAGAAACTGACTCAGGGAGTGACTTTGA
The DNA here is from genome assembly GCA_034641835.2 of Pinus albicaulis. Lineage (NCBI taxonomy): Eukaryota > Viridiplantae > Streptophyta > Pinopsida > Pinales > Pinaceae > Pinus > Pinus albicaulis. Next base: position 469,911,712 of record CM076581.1, on the reverse strand, counting down.
CTAAAAATGGAATGAGAGAAGATTTGTTATCAGCATGATGAAGACATGGAAGAGGGTGAGTATGCATATACTTGTGAAGGAAAATGGGACATTTGACAAGGACAATCACTACTGGAACAATTTTATATCATGACCTAATGGAATGATTGAAAATTCTTTAGAGTGGGACAACTAATATGCACATGCAAAATGTGTTTTGATCCATGGTGGAAGTATGCAAATACTAACACTAGAAAATTCTATAGCCAATATGCCTCCTCGATGGCCAAATGTACAAGTATTTTCCTTGTTTTTCCATAATTAAACCTTTTAGCAGATCAGTTTTGTAAAACAGACAAAAAATCACCACCTTTAAAATAAAATAAAATTCCACGCGGTGGGCTTGAGCCATTAGCCTCGCATCGGTTTGTGGTGCTACTTGTAAATTTACAGGCTACACCGTGACCAGTGCTAATGATATGTGCATCGGTTCTGGGGCAATACTTAAAGGGCACACTGTGATTTTTTTAAATTTAAAAAAAGTGTGGTACAGTCAGTTACCCACCAGCACCATTGACCCTGTTGAATAGCGGGAATGTGGTGCGTTGACAAAAATATCCGTCCTAGGGAGGGTAATTTTGTCAGTGCACTGCATTCTAGAAATTCAACATGGTCAACGATGCGACCTCGTAAATGACCACATTGTTGATTATGTAATGATGTGAGGAGGGCGGTGCGTTGACCAAACTATACGCCAAATATCATCATTTTTAAAAATCCATGGGACATCACCTTCTTTGAAATACCATGAATTAGAGCGACCAACACCTACCTCTGATCCTGTACTTTCTAATCATCTTGGCCAATATTTCTTTTTATTTTTTGAAGTAACAAGATCTTTCCTAACATCCAATGTGTCACTTTTTTCTGATGATATGTGCCTCAATACATAAGATGAAACATTTTTAAATATATGCATGGGATCTAATAAGTGGGTAATCTTAAGATGCTCCCAATATGGGAGGTTATAAAATATAGATTTCCTTTTCATCCCAATGGGAAATTTTTCAACATAGGTGTCGAAGAATTTTGGATCATTGAACATGGGCTTCCCATTTGAATCGAACATTTCTATGAAATCCTTCTCCTTATCTCTCTCATATTCTCTAAGCCATTCATCTGGTGTCGTTATTGGAGGCCTTTGGGTTCTCTCTCGTTTACCATTGAAAGTTGATGCTACTCTTCAGTAAGGGTGTTCTTCTGGGAGGAATACCCTGGAGCAATCATACACTGGCTTTCGTTGGTCCTTGGACCATCTAGCTTTTAGAGAAGGTCCACAACATTTACATCGAAAATACCCTTTTTATACAAGACCTGCAAGGTTATTGTATATAATTTATATGCATGGCATGTTAAATAATATCATGAAGATCAGAACAATTACAATGAACTAAATAACTAATATGTGAAAGAATATTGTTACGTATATAAACAAATCAATAAAAATGTAATTTACCAGAGAAAACTCCTAAGCTTGGATAATCTTGTGTCATGTAAGCACATATGCCATACAACATAAAACTCCTCTATACTGCGATGGGTCTTGATACATCATATAAATTTATCCCATCCCATAATTCCTTTAATTCATCTACCAATAGTTGTAAATAGACATCCATATTCTTCACTTGTCTTCTACCAGGGACTATGAGAGGCAACATAAGATGTTCATTCTTCACGGACAACCATGGGGGGATATTTTTATTGATCACCACTACAGGCCAAAAATAATAGTTGGTGTTCTGGAGGGAATATGGGTTGATGCCATCCATGGCTCTGCTGAGTCGTAGACTTCGTATGTCATCCTTGAATTTTTTGGTCCATGTATCCTCTATATGCTTCATGGCTATTGAATCAACTGGGTTTCGCATAACTCCCAACTCACTTTTGTGTGAGGTGTGCCATCCATGCAACATAGCTAATTCTTTGCAACGAAAGAGCCTTTAAATCCTTGGGATAATAGGCATATGCCTCAATATCTTAAAAGGAGGACCACGTGATTTATCCTTCTTTTTTGATTTATCATACCTATCATGCCCACATTTCAGACATATCTCTTTATTTGCATATTCTCCTATATATAAAATACAATCATTTGGACATGCATGATATGATATGTACTCAACAACCAACATTTTCAAAAATTTCTTTGCCTCTTCGTAGCTACCGAGCAAGACGTTATCACTCAAAAGAACCTTATATTTGAATAACCTGTAGTTGGTGATCATGAAAAATATTAAATGTATACTAATTTCGATATAATTATTAACGTTCATAAAATTGACCATTTGTAATGTTCATTGTGTGATTATATTTCTAAAATTTATATAAGGGAGGACTTTATGGTAACTTACCTCAAAATTTCCGAGAAACATGCTTTCGACAAGCCAAAATTTGATTTCAAGTTGTACAGTAACATCGTTGTCCCCAACTGGGTAGAATTTGATTTACTGCCAGGTCCAAAGAGAGGGGTGGTGGAAGAAAATTTAAGGCTTTCATAAAAGGTGTCAGCGATATGAGCATCATCCCCTAGTTGATCATTGTTTTGGAATGCATCTAACAACACACTATAAGGAAAAGACCTTCTAATGGATGCTTTTGAGGAACCCCTTATAAAAATACCCTAGACATACATTTTTAGCAGAGGTTACTTGAGGAGCTTGGCAGGTGGAGGTTTTTGCGAATGTTTTTCATCCGGTGCACTTATCTTCCTAACCCGCACTAGTGCGCTTATCTTCCTAACCTGCACCAGTGCGCTTATATTCCTAACCTGCACCGGTGCATTCAACCAGAAAAAGCACCAGTGCGCAAAAAACATTGGCACACCAGACACTGTGTGCTCCGTACAAACCCACCTCGGTGCATTTTATTAATGTAATGCAACGGTTCTTTACAAATATTCTGCACCAGTGCGTCCTAAAACCCCACACCAAAATTGAAACCACCCGGTGCGGTCTTAAGAAATCGCACCGGTGCGCCTATAAAACCCCACGCACTGGAACAGGGAAAATAAAAAAAAATACAGCTAAAAAACTGCATTTTTCACTTTTCAGTGCTCCAGAGCTCTCAAGCACCGGTGCAAGTTATCCTTGTCTAAGCTGTCCTGACATCGGTGCTCCCATTGCACCCATTGCACGCACTGCTTTTGCAAATTCTATAGCCAATATGCCTCCTCGATGGAAAAATGTATAGGTATTTTTCTTTTTTTCCATAATCAAACATTTTAGTGGATTAGAATTGTAAACTAACTTAAAATTTACCGTTTAAAAAAATATAAAATTCCTGCACCATGCGCTCGAGTCGTTTGGCTCGCACCAGTTCACGGTGCTGCCTGTAAATTTACAGGCCACACAACAACTGATGCTTAAGGTATCTGTAATGGTTCTGGGGTAGTACCGAAAGGCACACCGTGGTATATTAAAATTTAAAAGAGGTGTGGTGCAATCGGTTACCTAGCCACACTGTTGAACTTGTGGATTAACAATAATGCGGTGCATTAACTTAAGTATCTGCTCTGGGACGGGTATTTTTTTCAGCGCATCTCATTCTAGAATTTTGACATTGTTAACAGTGCGGCCTGGTAAAAAACCAAACCGTTGACTAAGTAATGATGTCAGGAGGTCGGTGCGTTGACCAAACCATATGCCCCAGGGCGTATAGTTTGGTCAACGCACTGCCCTTTGACACCGGTCCATAGTCAACGGTGATGTTCGTTATACCACCGTACCGTTGACTTATGAACAATGTTAGGAGGGTGGTGCACTGAAAATTTTCATGTGCATCGCCTCCGGTGCACCGAAAATTTGTTGGTGCACTGCCTCCAGTGCGCGACAAAAAAGGATGCACTGATACCAACGGATGCCTATTTTTTATGGTGCACCGACTATTTTTTTTTCAAAAAAATTTATATATGTATATTACTAAATACATGTCTCATTTAATAAAAAATTTGCATTCAATATTTCAATAATTCAGAGACATGAAATGAGAGAACAGAGGGAACAACAGTAACAACAGGTGGACCAGTATAACATGGTTCACAAGTGGGAGTTACGAGAGAGGGAGAGAGATGCGTTCCCTCGCCCTATTATAGTAGCTACCCAAGGGCTCCCAAGGTAGGTAGGCCTCCTCAAGTTCTATGAGGAGGCTACTTCCCTAAAGCGCGATGGTGTGTTTTTGCGACATCTTATCCGCAGGTGGAATGCCCACCTACAGGCTTTCTAGGTTGGTCCTAACTAGTGGTACGTGCCCACTAAGGAGGAAATATATTTCAATAATGGGCTATCGAGGAGAGGGGTGGATTTTAAATCTCTCCTAGATGTTCCAGTTGGCTATGCATTAGGGAGTCAGTTGGCATACTCCCAGAGATACATTACCACGGATATACTATGTCCTTCATATTTTCAGGTCTCCAGAGAAAAGTTACATATTTTTGCATTTGGTAGTGAGGCGGTGATGTGTCTCTCACTTCTGATTTCGACCATTTCACATAACACCAGCAACGAGCATTGCATTAGTTTCCCGCTTCTATATTATGTTTATTCTTTAGTATAGGAACCACGACTTGTTAGGTGGTCTGCCATTTTTTGCAATAGTTCTGTACAACCTTAGAGAGATGTCGTGCTTAGGCACAAGGGAGGGTCAACTTCCCTTTTGCTTCAAAGCTATTTTGTTTATTTTTTTAGAGGTTTCCAGAGACGAGGCCTACTTTTGTTTTACAACCTCGTAGGCCAATGTTTCATGCAAATATGCACATGTGGGGACAGATGATGTCCAAGAGGGGTGAGACTGCGTTTTTCACAAGGATATCGCATGATGCACTAGAGTTGCTAGCAAGTGTTGACGATCATCCCTTTGTTATGGTCCCATATCCTTATGCTTTTCTGGATTGGGGAGGGTGTGCCAACATCCTCTTCATAGATGATGAGTCGTCGGATGATAGAGGTAATATTACTGTTTTATTTAAATTTATTCTAACATGTTCTTTAACTTGTTTTTATTAAATTGTGTAATGAAATTGTTTAATTATTGTTGTATACTTGTATATATTTTTTAGACATTGGGTATTTTGATGGCGAGGACATGCCAACGCCACCAAATGATCGAGGTGTGGATCCTGATGATGATTAGGATATGCCAGATGCCTATGATCATGAGGCCGGTGCAGAGAGACTTGCTCTTGCTGGTGCACCAGTACCGCCTTTTGTTAGGTGTGGTAGGCTTGATATCAAATTCAGGTTGGAGTTGGGTGACCAACTCTATGCATTGATTTTTGAGGCGAGAGTCAGGCCCACTACTATGAGAGACATATAGGCCGATGGTAGGTTGTTACATATGTGGAGAGGCATGTCGCGTGACATGTACAGCTTGATGCAGCATGTCGTAGGAGCTACGACCTTAGTTATGTGGCTGAGGAGGTCTGTTGCACATTATAGGCATGGTAGAGATGCAACACGCGATTGATAGTCCGCGAGTAGCGACGCATCATCTAATGATAAAGATCAAGGGAGTGATCATCGTTCACCTCGTGTTGCGCCAAATGAGCAGCTTCCACTAGCATCGATCAACAGTCATCATGGAGCGCAGGCAGGACTATCGCCCACATCTAGTTAGTAGCCTGTAGCATCCAGTAGTACACATGATCATGAGCAGGCTGGACGACCAACCGACAGTTGATCCTGATCAGCATGAGGCACCAGTACCAGATCAATTGGCATGTGATGATCAACATGTATCTAAGCTTGTCGAGGTTGCACCATTGATTGGTAAGGCCTCGACTAATACTATTATTGATGATGTACCACCAGCTGATATATGACATTTATATTACAGTTGTATATTTTTTACATTTTTCAGTTATGTATATATATATATATGGTCCATGTATTTTATGGTCATGTTGCAGTTGTACTTAATTGACATGTTGATGATCATCATGATGTGTATATTGTTAGGTCATGTTAGATATGTTCATTTAATGTGTAGCTTGCAAATAGATGTGTATGTGATAGCAGTTATTTCACATGAGATGTATATTTGATGTTTGTGTTGTGATGATGTTATATAATGCTAACTGTGTTTTGTTAGATGATCGTGATCATGATGATGTTAGCGAATCTGAATGTGTTTTTTATTCAAATAAGATGTTTGTACAATGGTTATCATGATCGTGATGTTTATTAATTAATTTAATATTAAATGGTCATGATATTGTAAAATTGTAATATTTGTAATTCTAATTGTATGTAAAATTATAAAACTATAATTTTATTTGTATTAATTGTAATTTTATATATGTAAAATTATAAAATTGTAATTGTATGTGAAATTGTAAAATTGTAATTGTAATTCTATTTCTATGTAAAATATTTATAAAATTTTAGTTGTATTACTGTGAAATTGTAATTGTAAAATTGTAATTTTATGTAAAATTCTAAAATTGTTATATTGTAATTGTAATTGTATTAATGTGAAATGATTTTATTAAAATTTTTAAATTTTTAAATTTTTAAAATTTTGAATAATTGTAAAATAAAAAATCTAGAATAATATGAATTATTGTAACATAATAAAGTTTAGAAAATAATGAAAATAAATTCATGTGCTTTAGAATTATCATTATTTTATTATGATCTTACATACAAAAAAAATAACTTTATACAATATGCCATTGTTTTTTAGATCAACATAATTGCAAATTATCAAGTGACATATTGATTTTAACATTAACAAAATGCAAATTACCAATTAATTCAAAATACATATTATAATGTTTAAAAAAACCCATCTTAAAAAGTATAAATATTTATGAAATAACACATGTACCATATCACTCTCGATTCTCATGATCACCCTCATTATGATCCAGCTCGCATGGCATAATAACACTATTGTTCTCAAAAATATGTTTTTATCTAGGGTCATGTCTCAATACGAACCACCAATCCCTATCCAACACATCTGGGTAAAAAAACACCTAGTTGCAGTGTTTGGGGAAAACATACGGCTCCTTAGCTTCATCCCACATATTTCTAAAGTTGATACATTTTAGCCTACTATCACGATCTTCCTTTACATTATTCCAATCAAAGGTGTCTCACCACTTGCACCTAAAAATAACACATTGGAAAGAAGAGAAATCCACTTAAATTATTTCTTGTATATTTCCAACATAACCTAACGTCCCTCATACTAGGTTTTGATCACGGTGGCTAGATTGACTAGAATGATCGAACTTGACTTCCACTCTACAGTCTTGTGTGATGTTTCCAACATCGGCATTTTATGTGCAAAAATGGTGTCCATATGCCCACATAGATGGGAACAAATGCACCTATTATAAAAAAAGTTAAAAAAATAATAGTGTCATGTGTCTTATAATAACCCAACAGTTAAAATATGAAATATAGATGTCTTATAAGTTTCAAATGTACATATAAATTAATTATATTATTACCGAGTTACTGCACCAAATCCCTACATTTAGCACATCCTCTTCAACATGTGGGTAACGACCTGTTGCACAGTATTTCTCTCTGACTCGGTCAACAACCCAGCTGTTGGGGCATATTTTTGGCATATTTTCTTTTAAATGATTGGGATAAGGCACACTTCTACGCTTCAACCATCTGAATTCTTTCCTGTCACTATCCCATTTCATCCTCTTTTGTTCATACAATGCGACCCATGGTTGTGTCACTTCAAAATTGTAAAGAACAAATTTATTAATTGCTTCAATTTTCGAATTCAATGATGAAATCAAACCGACATTATATAGTACATAGAGATAAAAATATACATTATATCGAAGTTCAACATGAATATTTACTTTGTGTGAGTTTGAAAATTTTTAAGTCACTTACTCTTTATCAAGCGCTTTTTTCCACTCGTTTGGAGCAACTCCCCTTCTCTTTTGTCTTCATCCCTTTCATCGTCTGAAATCACCGCACCTGGTTTGTTTTTGATTTTCTTGATGTACTCACTGGCATAATAGAAAGACTCATACGATATGTACCCCTCTTCCATAGACCCCTTGGGTTTTTCCCTTTGTCGAACAAAACCTTTCAATTTCTTCGTGTACCTCTCTAAGAAGAACATCCAATGACAAGAAACCACCCCAACTAACTCAACCTCATCTACTAGGTGGATTAGAAGATGAATGTGCAATTCCATGAAAATCATCGGCAGTTCCTTCTCAAACATACAAACAATCTCAACTATCTCTTGATGCCACCATGGAATGCTAGCCACATGAATCTCCTTTGGCGTGATCCAACGTAAAAATGCATATAATTTAGATATGGGACATCCTAGGTCTTGAGGGAATTCAAGTTTCACACACCCACGGATGAACAAAGGATAATGACACTGCAAATTTATAAACACGTGAAATAATATACAAAACTAGTTATGTTTTATGATCCCTGCATGGGATAAATTTTATTAATATAAAAAATAATAAAATCATGCTTTTGAAACTATACATACTCTTAGAAGATTCAAATTGTCATGCGATTTCAACCCTGAAAAATGGTTATCCATGGTGAATAAATGTTGTAGTGAAGACCCGTATGAATATGGCACCCTCACACCCATTATAACTTCCTTTTCCAAAGAAAGATCATCTTTTTTTAAAATCCATGGGACATCACCTTCTTTGAAATACCATGAATTAGAGGGACCGACACTTACCTTTGATCCTATACTTTCTAATCATCTTGGCCAATGTTTCTTTTTATTTTTTTGAAGTAATAATATCTTTCCTAACAGCCAATGTGTCACTTTGTTTTGATGATATTTTCCTCCATAAAGAAGATGATTTTTTTTTAAATATATGCATGGGATCTAATAAGTGGGTAATATTAAGATGCTCCCAATATGGGAGGTTATAAAAGATAGATTTCCTTTTCATCCCAATGAGAAATTTCTCAACATAGGTGTTGAAGAATTATGGATCATAAAACATAGGCTCCCCATTTGAATCGAGCATTTCTATGAACTCCTTCTCCTTCTCTCTCTCATATGCTCTAAGCCATTCAACTAGTGTCGTTATTGGATGCCTTTGGGTTCTCTCTTGTTTACCATAGAAAGAGGATGCTACTCTTCTATAAGGGTGTTCTTATGGGAGGAATACCCTGGAGCAATCATACACTGGCTTTCATCGGTCCTTGGACCATCTAGCTTTCAAAGAAGGTACAAACCATTTACATCCAAAATACCCTTTTGATTACAAGCCCTGCTAGATTATTGTATACAATTAATATGCATGGCACATCAAATAATATCATGAAGATCAAAACAATTACAACGAATTAAATAACTAATATGTGAAAGAATGTTGTTATGTATATAAACAAATCAATAAATTAAACATGTAATTTACTAGAGAAAACTCCTAAGCCTAGGTAATCATGTGTCGTGTAAGAACATATGCCATACGACGTAAAAATCCTCTCTATTGTGATGGGTCTTGATACATAATATACATTTATCCCATCCCATAATTCCTTCAATTCATCTACTAGTGGTTGTAAGTAGACATCCATATTCTTGACTTGTCTTCTACTGGGGACTATGAGAGCCAACATAAGATGTTCATTCCTCATGGAAAACCATGGGGGGGTATTGTTATTGATCACTACTATAGGGCAAACAGAATAGTTGATGTTCTGGAGGGAATATGGGTTTATGCCATCCATGGTTATGCTGAGTTGTCGACTTCGTACTTCATCCTTTAATTTTTCAGGCCATGTATCCTCTATATGCTTCATGCCTATTGAATCAGTTTGGATTCGCATAACTCCCAACTCACTTCTATGTGAGGCATGCCATCCCTACAACATAGCTAATTATTTGAAAAAAAAGAGCCTTTTAATCCTTGGGATTATAGGCATGTGCCTCAATATCTTAAAAGGAGGACCAATATGTGATTTGCCCTTATTTTTTTATTTATCATACCTGTAATGCCCACATTTCAGACATATCTCTTTGTCTGCATATTCTCCTCTATATAGAATACAATCATTTGGACATGCATGATATGATATGTACTCAACACCCAACATTTTCAACAATTTATTTGCCTCTTTTCAGCTACCGGGAAAGACATTATCACTCGGAAGAACCTTATATTTGAATAACCTGTAGTTGGTGATCCTCGAAAAATATATTAATAAATGTACATTAATGCTATTACAATTATTAAGATACAATTATTAAGGTTCATACAATTTACCATTTGTAATGTTCATTGTGTACTGATTACATTTCTCAAATTTATATAAGGGAGGAATTTATGGTAAATTAACTCAAAATTTCTGAGAAACATGCATTCGACAAGCCAAAATTTGCTTTCAATTTGTACAGTAACATCGTTGTCCCCAACTTGGTAGACTTTGACTGACCGCCAAGTCGAAAGAGAGGGGTGGTGGAAGCAAATTTAAGGCTTTCAAAAAAGGTGTCAACGATATGAGCATCATCCCCTAGTTGATCATCATTTTGGAATGCATCTAACAACATTGTCTCCATGGCAGTCGTTCCCATAAGTAATCATCCATACCAAAATTTATTTGATTACCTCCATTTCCAGCTTGTGAAGAACTACTATTGATGTAGTCATTATTAATTGGTGAATATGGATGTAGCGGGAATTGAATCGGTGGTTGATTCAACCATTCTTGGTATTGTTCCTCTTCAATTTTTTCTCTTAATTCAGTCTTCTCTCGATGTGACATTGTCGTGGGGTGTAACGAAATATGGTAGGTAGGTCACTCATCATCACTAGAATCCTAATAATTTAAAAAATATATTTGAACATGATTAGTATATGATATCAATTAGTAACCACGTTGACATTATTGCATGATTAATTGGTTTGATGTTGAAATAATTACATTAATCAATGTACCAAACAATTATAATTATTACCATCAGTATCCTAGGATCGTGGCTAGAAGATGCAATATTATTACAATTGGCAGGGTGAAGCGGTTGTCCATTTTCATCTACCAAATGCGCCTTGCGGTATGTTGCTCCTGGTAAGAGCTTCCAATGTTTTGGAGCTGTTTGAATATTTAGTGCATCTGAACTCGGTTTTGAATCTACATGAACCTGCAAATTTGTATACATTATAAACTTAATTAATTTGTCCATGATTTACATGGATAAAAAGAATAAATTCAATTAGATAATGAAAATATAAATAAAATCTAAAGTAAATATTACGTCTCGATATGGATAGGGAGTTTTAGTGTTCCTTGATTTAGCAGATTGGTAGAAAAAATGAAAATGGTAACATCAGACCAGTCTTTGGAGTCCTAAGAGGTATTCAGGAAACTATGTAATCAGAAGGTCCCACCGTGATCGCCATTATGTTAGTTTTCCATGATTTAGCAGATTGGTAGACCAAATGCACAGGGGTAACATCAGACCATTCTTTGGAGTCCTAGGACCTAGCCTTCCTGGATTCAGAGAGGGCTCTCTCTATTGTATGCAAAGGATGTGAACATGTTAGCTTTAGATGGTTGATTTTAGGATAGTTGTTAAGTGTAGGGTTTGTTGTTTGTTTTGGTTGGGTAATATGATCAAGTAGAATAGGTGGAGTGAGAGGTCTTCAAATCATTGGGCTATGGAGTCTATGAAATTCATGGATATCTCAATAATGAAACAAGATGCATAACAGGGCAAATATAGCATGGTCAAATGGATATTTAAGGCATGTGTGGAGTGAAATGAACATAAAGTTTGTGAGCATAGTAGGTGTGTAAGGGCAGTGAAGAATCCTTAAACAAGTACTTTCTAAACAAGATGGTCTCGAATACTGATTAGCATAAGGACATAATTGTAAGACAGGGGAAAACAATAGCTTTTTTATTATACTTAGGCAAACAAGCATTCAAGATGAACAATTCAGTGAACCATAGAAAGCAAGAAACTTATCTAACTTATAGTGATTTCACCTTCAAGGTTAGTGTTGTGTAACCAGCTCCAAAGAGAGAAGAAAAGAGATATTCACGCCTTAGAAATGAGCCACTTCGAGGGGGAAACCTCCAATACATTACATGAATGAACAATTCTTGGATGATACAATTTACAAAACCTCCTTTCTATATATAGGAGTACATGGGGCCATAATGTAATCCTAGTGAGCCACAATGTAATCCTAGCCGACCTAACAATAATAATTTAAGGGCACAATAATAACAAAATGGGGGTTACAAGGGTACAATAATAACAATAAGGGGTTTACACTAACAATAATAAGGGGCTATACTAGTGATATAGGGACCTAACATCCCCCTCTCCTTCAAAAAAGTGTTGTCCTCAACACTTGAGTAGCTCCGGGTGCTTCTGTATAAAATTCTCATCCTCCCATGTAGAATCTTCAGTGGGTAAGTTCTTCCACTTGATGAGATACTCTGAAATTGATCGATTCAGTAGTTGTCGAGTTCTTTTTTCCATGACTGCTTCAGGTTCCAATATGATTTTCCCTTCCCCATCAAGTTCTGGCAATACTGTTTGAACTGGAAGATTTTCACCTATAACCTTCTTTAAGCATGAAACATGGAAAACTGAATGTACTCGCGAAGAAGCAGGAAGCTCCAATTTGTATGCCATAGTACCGATCTTTTGCAACACCTTGTAAGGACCATAGTACTTTGGCGATAATTTATTATCCTTCTTTGCTTGCTTGAGGGACATTTGTTTGTATGGTTGTAGCCGTAAAAATACCCAATCTCCTACATCAAAACTTCTCTCGCTACGATGTTGATCTGCCTTTTGTTTCATTCGATTTTGTGCCAAATTCAGGTTATCCTTTAAGAGTTGGAGAACTTCTTGCTGATGCTCGATGTGATCTTCCACTGCTTGAACCTTCGAATTTTCCTTAAATATGATGTGATGGATGGTGGATGATATCCATAAAGTGCCATAAATGGGGTCATTTTTGCTGCAGTATGGAAGGAAGTGTTATACCACCATTCAGCAAGAGGTAACCACTTGACCCATTGTTTTTGTTTATCAGATACAAAACAATGAATATATCCTTCCAAACATTTATTTACTATCTCAGTTTGACCATCAGATTGAGGATGATAAGATGAGCTATGAGCTAATTGAGTACCCAAACAAGAAAATAACTCCGTCCAAAAATTTCCAGTAAAAATGGGATCTCTGTCGCTCACGATAACCCTTGGGCTTCCATGTAGCTTTTGAATTTTGTCCATAAATGTAGTAGCAACTGTACTTGCTTTAAATGGATGAGATAATGCACAAAAGTGTGCATACTTGGTAAATCTATCAACTACCACCATGATGACACTCTTTCCTTCGGACTTAGGTAAACCTGTGATAAAATCCATTGAAATCTCCTCCCAACGTTGACTTGGAATGGATAAAGGTTGTAGAAGTCCCAGGGTCTTAATTGTTTCCACTTTATTCTGCTGGAAAACCAAACATTCCACCACAAACTTTTGAATATCGGATTTAAGGCCATCCCAAAAAAATTCTTTCTTCACCCTGTGGTAAGTTTTTAAAAATCCTGAGTGTCCTCCTAAAGGAGAAGTGTGCAATTCCGGAAGAATCTTTTGTTTTAGTTGGGAATTCTTACAAAGATATAAGCGATCTTTGTACCATAAGGAATCATTTTTCCAACTAAATGTATCGGATGTACTAGGATCTTGCTGCAACTTTTGAATGAGTGTCCATACATCTTTGTCCTTCTTCCATTCATCTCTTGCTTCAGTTATCCAATCTGGTTGGATAATAGAAATGTCACAAAGCAATGCTTCCACCTCTTCATTCTTTCTTGAGAGTGCATCTGCAACAACATTTAGCTTCCCTTTTTTGTAGATTATTTCAAAGTCATAACCCAACATCTTTGTGACCCATTTTTGCTGCTCTTTTGAAGATAGTCTTTGTTCCAAAAAGTGTTTGAGACTATCATGATCAGTTTTTACCTTGAAGTGTCTTCCCATTAGGTAAGTTCGCCATTTCTTTAGTGCATGCGGTATTGCTAACATTTCCTTCTCATAAATAGGTTTCTGTAAATACTTTCCTTTGATTGGACGACTTTCAAAAGCAATGGGTCTTCCTTCCTGCATTAAAACAACACCAATTCCATTTCCTGAGGCATCACATTCCACAATAAAGGTTTTTGTGAAGTCTGGCGTAGCTAAGACCGGTGCTAGGCACATTGCCTCTTAAGATGTTCAAAGGCCTTAGTTGCTTCAGGAGTCCATGAAAATGCATCTTTCTTCAATAATGTTGTTAGAGGTGCTACTATTCTCCCATAATTCTTAACAAATTTGCGATAATACCCTGTTAACCCGAGAAATCCTCGCAACTGCTTTATGGTTGTGGGGGCTTTCCATTCCTTAATGGCTTTAATTTTGTTAGGGTCTACCTTAACACCCTTGTGAGATACAATATGACCCAGATATTCCACCTCTTGTACTCAAAAGAAACATTTGGATGTTTTTGCATATAATTGTTTCTCCTGCAATAGTTTGAGCACCCTGTCAACATGTTCAACATGATCCTTCCAAGACCTGCTGTAGATTAGTATATCATCAAAAATACTAGCACAAATTTTCTAAGGAAGGGTTTGAAAATGGAATTCATCAACCCTTGAAATGTAGAAGGTGCATTGGTAAGGCCAAAGGCATGACCAAAAATTCATAATGACCCTCATGAGTTCGAAATGCTGTTTTTGGAATATCTTCAGTCTTCATTCTAATTTGATGATATCCTGAACGAAGATCCAACTTGGTAAAATAAATTGCTCCATGAAATTCATCCAATAATTCATCAATCACAGGAATGGGAAATTTGTCTTTAATGGTGAGCTTATTGAGCTCCCTATAATCCAGACACATTCGCCATGATCCATCCTTCTTGTGTACCAATACTACAGGAGCAGAGAAAGAACTTTGACTAGGTTGAATTATACCCGCCTCTAACATTTCTGCAATCATACGTTCAATTTCGCTCTTTTTGAAGTAAGGATATCTATAAGGCCTGATGTTTGGAGGAACACTTCTTGGAATCAAATGAATAGCATGATCATGATCACGAATAGGTGGGAGTCCTTTGGGAGTTTCAAACACCTTGGAATGATTGTCCAAGACTTGTTGGAGATCTGCAGAAATAGATGATTTTGATGTTGGAACTTCTAGTGAGCATAATTGTGCAATTACGCCTGGTTGTTCTTTCTTTAGAAGCTTTGTCATGACATTAGAGCTTATTATCTTTCCCGACTTCCCTGCAATACCCCGTAATTCAACTTCCTTTCCTTCTGAAAAAAATTTCAAGAAAAGTTCTTGAAAATTAAAAGCTACCGTCCCCAAAGATTGTAACCATTGTACTCCTAGTACAACATCAGCACCCCCCATAGGAATGGCAAGCATTGGACTAGTCAATACATATTCCCCCATGGTTAGCTTGATATTATGGCATTTTCCAGAGAAATTTATAGTTCCTCCATTTGCAACCATCACTTGACATTCTGGTGCTGGGTATAGGAAACAATTTAATTCCTTGGCTACCTTACAATGAATAAAATTATGGGTGCTACCTGAATCAATCAACACTATTACCTTTTTCTTCTTGATATGTCCTTCTATCTTGAGAGTTTGAGGAGTGGTAATTCCTGCCAGTGCATTACACGATATGGTTGGATTCATTTCTTCCTCTTCTAGGGCTGGTTCCTGGTGTATATCCTCTGCTTGTTCATTTTCTTCTTCCTCTTCACAATCTATGTAAAATAATTTCTTCTCAGCACACTTATGACCTTTAGTGTATTTGCTATCACAACTGTAGCAAAGCCCTTTTGCTCTTTTTTTCTTCCAATTGTTGTGGTGTCAACCTTGTAGGTTGTGGAAATCTAGGCGTAGCCACACTTCCTTCTTTATAGAATTGAGTGGTAGGCTTCCTTGTTGCCATAATTTTACATTCAACTTTTCTTGCCAACCTAAATGCCTTCTCCAATGAATCAGGTTCCAGAACGCGAACTTCATGTTGAATATTATCCTTTAAAGTGCCTATGAAGAGATCAATCCTGTGTTCCTCTGGAATATCAGTTACCCTTATATTCAATTTTTGGAAGTCCTCAATGTGCTGCCCCACTAAACCCTTTTGTTTGAGATTTATCAATTGGCTAAAGAAGGTGTTGCTCTTTGTATCCTCATAATGTGCTATCATTTCCTACGTAAAAATTGACCAAGTGACAATTTTTTTACGGGAGCAAAGCCATCGATACCATACAAATGTATTTTGTTCTAAATGTAAAGTTGCAATGCGTACCTTTTGTGTGTTTGCACGTTATGGAGATCAAAATATTGCTCCATCTGTAGTATCCATGTTACAGGATCCTTTCCATCAAACTTCCTCATATCCATTTTTGGAATATGGTGGTTCTTCCCACCAACATTCGAGTTTATGAAATCACGATTAACATCTATTTTGTTCTCATCATGAGGTTCTTCTCCTATATTTCCGCCATTAGGAATCATTTCTGGTTTTAAGCTTGTCATCAAGCCTTCCATGTATGCTTTTAGATCATTCTTGATGTTTTCTATGTTGTCTTTCATGTCATCCATCTTAGCTTCCATGCCCACTTCCATGCCATCCATCTTAGCTTCCATGCCATTCATCTTAGCTTGCACACCATCCATCTTAGCTTCCACGCCTTTCTTCAAACCTTCCATCTTCACTTCCATGCCATCCATCTTAGCTTCCATGCCTTTCTTCAAACCTTCCATCTTCACTTCCACGCCTTTCTTCAAAACTTCCATTTCATTTTTTGTTGCTCTTTGCGAGAGTGAAATCTGTTGCACTTGCTCTTGTAATTTTGATAGATCATGTTGCAATTCTTCATCTTCATGAGTCATAGTAGAGCCTTCTGAAGGCTTAATGGGTGTTGAATTCTTTTTGGGGGCCATTTTAGAATCCAATATTGATATCTATTCTACAAGATGCCCTTGGAATCAATTCAACTTGATTCTTCAAACAAGACTTATGCAATTCGGACAAAAATACACACCTTTTACTAGCTTTTAGGAGCTCGATATTGAAATTGAATTATCTCTGTAGTTGAAAATCTTTGATATCTGAAATTCAGCCCTGTAGTAGATCTCTGAAGCTTATTTCAAATGCCACAGGTCTGACCTGATTTGGATTCTCCAAGACAAAGTTGTGTCCAATCTCCCACAATGACCCAATTCTGGACTGGTTTAGTAGAGCGAACTTGTACGACTTGCCACGTGTCACTGTTTTGTCCTTTGTCTCTGAAATTGATAGCCCAGAAACTTCAGTCTGTGTACTTGCGACCACTTTTTACGGTACTTCAATCCAATGCCCAGAGAGAGAGTTATTGAAGTTTTCCCACGATCACCTCTTTGAGATGAAATTCAGGAGCCTGAAAAAGCACTACCTTCCACAGATCATATCTCCAAAAATATTGCGAACCAAGCTCTGAAATTTTTTGACGAATTTCCTCAGGATTTCAGCTTCACACCATATTAATTTCAGACTCTGAAACTTCGTACAAAAAAATTTATAGCGCAATTGCCACGATGACCTGTTTATGAGCCTGAAAAAATACCTAACTTCCACAGATGATATCTCCTCAAATATTGCGAACCAAGATCTGAAAGTTTTAGACAACCTTCCTCGAGATTTCAGCTTCGCACCCTAGAAATTTCAGCTTCTGAAGCTTCGTAGAAAAAAAGTTATAGCGAAAATGCCACGATGACCTGTTTGGAGCAGCGAAACCCTAGAATCCCAAAGCTCTGATACCAAATGTTGTGTAACCAGCTCCAAAGAGAGAAAAAAAGAGATATTCACGCCTTAGAAATGAGCCACTTCGAGGGGGCAACCTCCAATACATTACATGAATGAACAATTCTTGGATGATACAATTTACAAAACCTCCTTTCTATATATAGGAGTCCATGGGGCCATAATGTAATCCTAGTGGGCCACAATGTAATCCTAGCCGACCTCACAATAATAATTTAAGGGCACAATAATAACAAAATGGGGGTTACAAGGGTACAATAATAACAATAAGGGGGTTACACTAACAAAAATAAGGGACTATACTAGTAATATAGGGACCTAACAGTTAGAAAACATACAAGATAACATATAAATTTAATCAAATAAGAGGGAAATACTAAGCATCTATGATCAAGCTACAAAGAACTTTAAGGCAACTTCTCAAGCATGGACAAAGGGCATGATCAGAGCATGGCCTCTTTGGCTAAAACCTAACAAGTAGTACTTCAAAGAGAGATTCCAAAAAAGAGTTTAAATAGCATCAAATAAGCAGGGTTAACCATAAAACATATTTGAAAACTACTATATTGAAACATTCATGGAATAAAAAAGCATAGGTAGGTCTAAAAAGCAACTAATAATTCCTTAAACTAACCCAGTAGAGGAAAACATAAAGACAATAGAAAATAGGAAGGACTAAGGTGCCTCAAACAACATTTCTTAGTCTATACTTTTCTATTCTACTGCAACATAGAAGGGTGTAACAAAATGATACATAAGGAAACAAGAGCTAAATAGAGACACATTGCCATTAATCATGCTCAGGGATCTTGCAAGCTATCCTCCTTCATCATCAATCAAAGTAGACCATTTACAAACTCCACAAGACTAATTTCTTCTTCAAACTCAAGAAAAATATGTATTTCTCTCACAACTGATCAAATGCCAACTTTTTCAATGAAGCCCTCATGCTCTATTTATCTAGAAAAGGAGGAAAAAAACCATATATAGGGTTGGAAAATGTCAAAATCACTCATAAATTTCATAAATGCCCAAGAGACCATGCAAGGCCCAAGGCACAAAATATCCCATGAAATAAATTCAAAAATAACTTCTTGCACCTAATTTTAGAGTAATTTTCCTTAAAAAACATCAAAATATCATTTTGCAATAAATAAGTGTGCTTTTTTTACTTTTTGCCAAAAACACACAGTGTTATCTATAAGCACAGTGCCCTCACAAGTAGAAAATAGGTCGTATTGCAGCCAAGTTTTGGGGACCTTCCCGATGTCGGATTTTTCTTCGTGATGGCCTGTTGGAAATTTTTCTGAGTCTTCTTTCCATATATACCATTATTTTTTTGATTGAGCTCCTGAAACCTATTAAAAAAGTCAAATTTACAAAACTACTCTGAGCACTACGCCAAGCCTTAAAATGAGGCAGAATGGTAGAAAATGAGGTGTGTTTTGACCTTTTGAGGGGTCGAAAATGATCCAAATGCTTTGAAATTTGGTGAGAATAGTGTAATAGGCATGATAAATCCAAAAATGTAAATTTTTCCCTCTAAGGATGCCTCAGAAAAAAGTGTAGCACCAGTGGAGATGTGCTTATAGGCCTCCAAATTCACAAAAAACAAAAACTTGTCAAAATTTCTTCAAAATTGGTGGATGTATCCCTAATGGGGTTTGAGAGACCTGTAGAGAAGATTGTGCCAAAATTCCAATTATAGATTGGTATTTTGATTCTTTTAGTGCTTGGATATTGGCTTGGGCCTTCTTCTGTTTGGCCCTTGCAACTTGGTTTCTACGGGAATAATGCTTAGTCACCCTTCTTTGTAGGTCAAGATTCTTATTAGCCTTCTCCAATTTAGCCTCCAAGTGTATGTTGGCTCTTTCCAACCAAGGCTCCTGATCCCATGCTATCTCCATGGCCAACAACTCATCTAGGGGAAGTTGCTCTGCTAGGGCTGCTTCTTGTTCTTTTTGCTTTTCCAATGCCTTCTTCAACCCCATGGCTCTAGGCCTCCTCCTAGATTGACCTTCCTCATCCTCACTTTCTTCATAAGTGACCATGAACTCTTCTAGTCTCACCTGTGCCCTTTGGGCTTCTTTCCGGGCCTTAATGGCTCTCACCTCATAAATAGCAATTTGTGCTCCTAGCTGCCTGTTTTCCAAGTCAGGGACATCATTCACACTTTTGGCTCTATTCATATTGGCTTGGAGGTCTTCAATGAGTGCATTTATGTTTTGGATGAGCAAGTTTGATATCCTTGCCTCCTCCTCCTCATCACTGTCCACCTGAATTATTTTAAACTCCCTTTCCACCTCATGATCTTCTTCTTCTTCTTTTACCTTTTGTTTTCCTTTGTCTAGTGGCTAAGCTGAGGTAGATGGCATGGTCTCTTTCCTTTTAGAGGCAGAAAACACAAGCCTTGGCCCTCTCTGATATGTGAATGAAAGAGGTGTGATAGTGATCGTGTTGGTGTCTTTGTCATGGCTGTGATCCTTGCTCATGTCATCAAACTCATCATTTTGTCCCTCATTGAACCTGCTTTCCCTTTCACTGCTGTGATCATCATTTGGAATATCAACCTCTACACTTTCCTCACTTTCATTTTGTTCATCACCAAGACTACTTTCCTCCTTATCTTCTGCACTGTCATCATTTTCATTATCACTAAGGAGATGACTATTGTCATGACTATCATGACAGTTGTCATGGATGTCATGAATATTTTCCTCTTTGTTGTCCTTTTCATCACTGAGGCTTGCTTCATTTTGTTCACTGCTGCCTTCAGTTTGTGCATTTTCCTTACTGCCATTATCTTTATCATTGTCATATTCTTCCATATATTCATTATCTATCTCTGCTTCATCATCATTTTCTATTGCAGCCTCATCATTTTAATTTTCATTCTCTGCCTCTATGTCCTCTGTTTTATTGTTGACCTCCTTTTCATTAATTCTCAATCCATTCTTACTGTCAATCTCCTCATATTCTTCATCAACCTCTTCCATATTGTCACTATTTTGCTCATTGTTATGCTCAATTTTTTAATCTTCATCATTATCATCTTCTTCTTCCTCTTCATTAATTTATGTCTCTGCCTCATCATCATTTTCTTCCTCTTCCTCATAATTTTCCTCTTCCTCATCATCTGCTTCTTCTTCATCATCTGTCTCTGCCTCACTTTGGACTGATTTATTGTCACTCTCACCCTCTTCATTTTTATTTGACTCATTATCATTATCTCCCTCATTTTCACTTGATTCATCATTGCCACTTCCTTCTTCATTTGATTCATCAAGAGAAGGGGAGGAAGGGAGGTTTTCTTGAGGTGAGGACACTTGTGTAGATGATGAGGGAAAGTTTGGTTGATGAGGAAGATGTGGGCTTGTGAAGACTTCATGGCCTATGAACACATCCCAAGGAATGCCTTTTTTCTCCAGCTGATATAATACCACCATATTGATCAAGTAATGGTGGAATAAACTATGCATTTGCTGGGTATAGGTCCTCCTTCGGACAATAGATGACATATTGTCAATGCTTCTATACAAGTATTAAGGAAAATGAATCATTTTAACCCTTGTGAAATGCATGAGGAGTCGAACATGGTAGGAATAAAGTCTGGATTACCTCCCTTCACAGGTAAAGTACTTCATGATAACCCTCATCAAGGGTGCAAATCTCTGTTTAAGGTGTGAGAAAGGGAAGATAGCCCTGTAGCCTACTCTATACCTAGTTTTGACAAATGGCTCATAATGGTTCATGTCCAACATTGCCTTCTTGAACCAATTCTCACCAACAATAGGTATTCTTGTAGCATTAGAGATGGCATCTGTTGATAGTTCAAAATCCACCCCTGCAAGATTCACCTATTTGTTATGGAGGTTGAGGACAAACAACCTTGTCAGATCTGGGTGGCTTCGCACTTTTTTTACTCTCTCACAAAATTGGAAACACCCTACATTCTAGAAACATGAGAGGATCATGGGAGATGAGGCGATATCCACTGTGCTCTGTGGTTCAAATCTTTTCACTTTCCCTCCTTTGTGGTTTGGCCTCATAGGCCTTTGGCCTCTTTCACTGCTGCTACTGTCTTCTGCTCCGGACATGGTGATTAGGGTTGTTTGTGGACAAAATTGGGCAAGAGGAGTAAAATGAAAATTATGGTGGGAAACCCTTTCAAATGAGTGATATGGAGGTGAGGTATGAATGTTTTTCCTTGAGCTTGAAAAAGGGGTTTGTCCTGAACCAACTTGTGATTACCCTAGTTTCACACCTCTCTGATTTGGTAATGGTTTACTTGGAGGTTAGAAAAATAAATTTTCCATGAGGATCTAGGGCTTGCAAACACTAGGGTTCAGTCACTTTTAATTACCAAAATATAAAAAGTACCTGGAGGAAAAAGAGGAAAAGCCACCTATGAAATTTAGCTTGCTTGCAGGGTTTTGAAACAAGTTTGGAGAACCTTCCTTGAACCTTTGGCACCTTCCGGCAAGTTGGAGGTTTTTTTGTATGAGCACATCTCCCTGCCCACACTGTCAAGTTTCCCTCTCTGTGTAGCGTCGAGCGAGTCGGGCCCTATGTGTGCAGCGTTGCATGTCTCATGCAGGCCTACTGGCCCTTGGATGCAGTGCCGGGCATGTTGGGTGCTCTGTGCATGCATCGCCTGCCCCTATTTGTGTATGTATGCCTGGGCACAAAGCCAAGCTATATGCGTAGCGCTGCCTAGTATATGCGCAACACAGTGCAAAAACACACAGTGGAGAATCTTATTTGCGCAGCGCCAGGGTCTGTGAGCGCAACACTAGTGAACTTGCCCAGAATTTCTCAAAAGCTCAGAATTTTATCCTATAAGCTCTTTTCTCTCCTTGAAATTGAAAAATGAGATAAAAATGATAACTAAGATGCTTTTATATCCTTTGAGAAATACATTAAAATAAGAAAACCCACTTTTGCTAAGGTTTTATCACTTTGCCATTTTTGACTGATATTCTTTGACCCTTTATTGTAGGTGATTTGAAAAATTTCAGAGTAATTCTTCTTCCTTTGGTGATGCCTTGGTGGAGAGATGAAGAGGTACCTTTTAACCTTTGAGGGCCTAGGCACTGTCAAACCTTATTTTTCACTAGGAAACTGAAAAACATGTTTTTTATCCTTTTTGAAATTTCTGAGTGTGAGTGTCACGTAAACATGTTTTCTTCCTTCTTTACTGATTTTGGCAGTGAGGCATAATAAACCTATTTCTGAAAACTATTTTTTCTCTTTCATAACCATGTATGCCATATCTCCTTTTTGACCACTTATGATTTGATTGTAGGTGTCATGACATACTGAATTTTCCCCATTTTGACAATTTCGGAGTTTGACACTTTCAGTCATATAACAGTAACTTCATGATTAGCTTGACCTCTCATTCTGAAACTCAATCCTAGGCTTCCATTCCTTTGGCCATTGGAGAGCAATTGACTGCACTTGAATACTTGATCTCCTTCACATTGATACTCTTTGCATTCTTTCCCTTTGATGTAGTGAAACATGTTACCTTGGCAAACCCTAGAAGTCACCTTCAATATCTTTTGAAAACCTTTTGATGTCATGATGGAGGCCCATCATCTTCATTTCACATACTTTTCCTATCTTCCCAAAAATTTAGGTTTTAGGGCTGTTAGAGAAGAATAATTATTGTTGTCTTCTAAGTTCTCTATAGCCCTTTTAAGTCCATTCATTTCTGTTCAGTTCACTTCACCTTTTTCCATTCTTCATTTATAGCTTAAAAATATTCAAATTATGCTTGATTGTGTTGATGTACCTCTGTCTTTGTGGTCCTTTGCATTATCTTCTTTCTTGGAAAGTTGCTGGTCTAATCAGTCCTCAAAACCCTAATTTTCCCTGAACATGGGCTGCTTACTCTTCCATTAGCTTGTGTGTGCCTTTAATGAGAAGCAAACCTCTTACCTTACCTAATTTTCTGTTGATAGCCACCTTGACACTCCTACAGAAATGTCAATCATAGACAGTTGTTCTTTGCAGATTTTGAACTTGATTAAGGAGGTCTTCTTTGAATGTTTTCTTGATTTGTCTTGGAACAACAGGTGTTGACCTTCTTTCCATTTGATTTCATCTTCTTGGCATAAGAAAAAAAGTGACCTAGAACACCAAAGACCACTCTACAACCTATGAAACCCTAGTGACTGAGTGGGAGGCTCTTTAGACTTGTCCTTTGACTGAAAGCTTGGTTTAGGGTCCTCAAGTATGAAAAACATAGTTTTTTAATAATTTTATGTATAGAATATCGAAAATCCAATTGTATTTGATTTAGATAAAGAGCCTATAGAGATAGATTTTAAGAGCATCAATGCTTGAGGCATTTGATGATCATGAGAGAAGGTAAGTTGCTTGACAAACTTAGATGTAAATTGTAAGGATATAGGTAAAACAACGTATTGAGGTTATGAGTGTGAAAATGGGACAAGGATGAGTGTCATGAGTTCCATGATGGGTCTTTTGGGAGTGATAAGCTGACCTTGACATGGTAAAGCTGTAAAATAGTGAAAATTTTATCCTAAGGAGAATGACAACAGTGAGACATCTAAAACTCACAATATTCATGAATTTTGTTTTTAGAAATCTAGGATAAGAATCTAGTCATCTACAAAATAGAAAAAATTGTTGATGACTAACAGGGAGAACTCCACGATGGACTTTGAGAAATATTATGGAACGAGTTGGATTTTTAAGAATTGTCCATTCGATATAATTATGATATTTTATCCCTGCATTTGAGAAAAATCAACAATAAATTTTGGTGCACACACTTAAAAGTAATTTCGGTGCCTTAAAAATGGACTTCTTGTTATCGATGCTAATGTACAGATTACCACACCGGTGTGTTTTAGTTATGGCACACTGGTGTCATGTTATTAACTAACGCACTGGTGTGGTGCTATTAAGTGATGCACCAGTAACAAATAACCACAAATAAAAAAGCGCAACTATATTTTCTTTAAGTAAAAAAAAATGGTAAATTGAAAAATGGGTGGCAAAATATTTTCGAAAATCTAATTTCATAAAACAATTCTTTAAATACTAAACACTTTTCATTATTTCACTATTTTTGCAAAAAAAAAAATTAGCGAGATATTTGCAGGAGACATATCTGGAGAAAGAGAGCACAAGAGCACTATGGAGGAGCGAAATACGTTCGAACAGAAGTATTTAGACAACTAGAATTCCAAACCTTTGGTGATTCAAACCCTTGTAGCATAGAATTTCAAACGATCTCATGATTAAAGTTTATTTTTATTTTTTACTTTTTCCGCAGTTTTTTTTATGAAGGAAGAAAAAAATTTCAATTTTTTTTTAATTTTCAGAAACAAAATAAAAATAAAAAATCCATTTTTACCCTAAACCCTACATTCTTTTTGTTTCTGCCCTTTCTTCTCCCTATTTCTGTGATTTCAGAATTAGGGCTTTTCATTTTAGATTTATAGGGTTAGTATTGCTATATATAGGCCTAAGACATCCAACCCACAGGATGAATTGCATAGTCAGATCCCAATCCATGTTGGCCCTTGCGTGAATTTAAAAAAAGACAGATTTTTTTTTTATCGGTGCGCTCGACGTAACCTAGCGCAACGGTGCGCTATTTGATTATTGCGCATCGCGCTCATGCTATTTCACAAAAAAAAAATTATTGTGTTAATCGGTGCACCATGTAACATATAACGCATTGCACCGGGTCTCCTAGTTGATAGATCAGCGTATGGTGGTCCCTTTTTTGCGTGGGGCATTTATGCTACAGAATCTAACACGGGATGATTTTTATTATTTTGTTTGTGTTAATCCGTGCGGTGGTTAACATGTAACACATCGGTGCTCCTTGTTGACATAGAGAACTGTAAGGTATATTATAAATTTTGTTGGTGCGTTTATAAGACCACTATGCACCGACGTCGGTGCATACACCATGAATGGCGCATCGGTTTCTTGAGATTTTTTTTTACCTGAAAAGTTGACAATTTATTTATAAAATATATTAATGAATGATATGGTACAAGTTTCATATTGATAAAGAAATGGCTGAGGAGAGATAAAGTAACAAAAATACTGATAACACATCAAGAAAAGAAAAAAGGGCAAGTTCTTTGTAAATTCTTTACAAAAAATATTATTTTTAAACTATATGTAAGTTTAACTAATATGTATTGTTTATTGTGTATCATGCAGAGCCACAAAATGACGAAGCTCTATAATATTATTTCTCATCTAGGACCAGAAAAGCATAAAAGCTTGATATAAAAATTGCAAAAGGATGAATCAAGTGAATGAAAAAATACTATTGATCCAATATGCCTTTATTTTTTTAATTTTCATTAATAATATACTTAAAATTATTAGATAACATGTGTCAAATAATATATTAATTCACATCTGTTTAATTTTCTATATGGACCAACAACTCAGAAAAAAAAGAAGAATGTTGTTCTAAGAAAAGAAAAAAAATAGAACATGTAAATGAAAATGAATTGCTCCTTAGCTCATCTGGAGTGGTGCTGGAGGTTAACAAAAGGGGAAAAACTTTTACAAAAGTTTCAGGGATCTAGTGGAATGAATGTATATATGTTCTTTCCCCTTACAATACAAAAATCAATCCAATGATTCCAAGAACCAAATTTTATCTAGACTACAAGAAGAGTTTCCAGAGAATTGGTCAATGAGACATGTCAAACTTTTAAAGCAAAAACATACAACAACAAAAAAGAAGGAA
The DNA here is from genome assembly GCA_034641835.2 of Pinus albicaulis. Taxonomy (NCBI): domain Eukaryota; kingdom Viridiplantae; phylum Streptophyta; class Pinopsida; order Pinales; family Pinaceae; genus Pinus; species Pinus albicaulis. The sequence goes on along the minus strand of CM076581.1, from coordinate 469,885,122 downwards.
TGAAAAAGTAATATTCATTTAAATGTTTTTCTAGAACTATTTATAAATATCATTTATAAATATCACTTTGTTATATTTACTTTTCATATACCAATATAAGAATTAAATAGTTTATTATCATGTTACATTTTCAGGAAGATTATGAAAATCTCAAAAGATGAATGAGCTGATATCAGAAATATGCCAGTAGTAATGTCCAAAAAGGTGTACAAGGAGATGGTCAAAGAAATAGATAAAATTTCATCGCAGGAGGAGCCATTTCAACAACAACGTGCTTCAAATATAATATGTAATCATTGAATTTTTCGATCATTAGGTACAATAAATAAACAATTTAGCATTAAATATTAATTTTCAAGTATTTTCTTAGAGCAAAGAAAAGAAAATGGAACCCATTCAGTGCATAAAACATGACGACAAGGAAGAAAAGGGTTGATATCTAAGTTTGTGAGTAATTTTTACCTCCTTATAACAACTTAACTAGATTTCATTTTTGTATTTTTAAGTTTTTTTTACAAAAATCATCATTTAATGTCTTCAAACAGGTGCTAACAAACAAAGAAGAACCATCAAAAGAATTGATTGACATTGGGTTAAATATGGGTTGTGAGTATATTATGGCATATCATAAATTAATTGTGGAATTTTTAAGCATCTATCGATCTTGTTTTACTTAGCTCTGTCTATATTTAATAGAACATTTTTTTTTTTTAATATTAAATATATGATTTTTTATGGGGTATAAAACTTGCAGGAAAAAAAGTATGGCACTATGCCAACATATGAAATCTTGAAATATGGCATGCTACATGGTTTTGAAACAATGTGTATAGTTCATGAGTCAATTGTTGCTATGGTACGTCATTTATTTTCGATTTACATTGATATATATTATTTAATATTACAATTTTCATTATTCTCACCAATGTATATACACTCATTATAGTTTTTTTTTTTTTTTTAATGTTTGTAGATGGAAGGTGAAGAAGAAGAAAACAATTAACACCATGAACAAAACTTTCCTGAAAATAACCCAAGTCATGGAAGTATCTCTAGCAGTGACAACAATTCAAACAAAGAATGATGATCACTATGTTTGGATATCAAAACAAGGTGTTGTAATTTTTGAAATATTTGTCTGTGAGATCATATATTTTGTTTAATGTAATGGACATATTGTCCCAATTGAAAGACAAAGAGATACCAATAGTTGTCCCATTTTGTAAGACACAGACTCTCTCTCTCTCTCTCTCTCTCTCTATATATATATATATATATATATATAATATTTTTTAATTTATTCTACTGTGTTCTCCATTGTCACTGCGAAATGTAACACCACTGATTAAATTTATGGATGATTAAATATTATAATGAAGAGATGTGAAAATTGATGATATGATATAACAAATTAATCCAAACATCACATTCAAATGCACTAATAAAAATTTAATTCATATGAATACTGTTATAAGATATGTGTCATCTTTTGATGAATAATGAATTTTAAAAAATCACATAATTATGATATGATATAAAAAATTAATTCAAACATCACATTCAAATTCCTTAATAAAATTTTAATTAATATGAATACTCTTATAAGATGTGTCATCTTTTGATGAATAATGAATTTTAAAAAATCACAATAACTGCACCATCAAAAATTGATGTTTCTAAAAAATACAAAACAAACAGTGGTGTGTTGAAATGACCTATGGGCACCGCACAAATCCCAATACCAATTAGAATGACCCCTTGTGTTGTATCACCAACACCGCGCCCCGGTGTGGTTTTATACCTTGACAGCTCGGTGCATGCACCTTCGACCTCCTCGAGCCACCTTCTAGATGACACACACTAGTGCGTTGACACCTTAGTAGCGCACCAATGAAAAAAACATTTGTAATAACCTCCAGCCGCCCATTTTTATTAGTTGTGTTGAAATTCTATTAAAAGCTCCACCAAAACATCCGTAACCATAAAAAGAAGTTGTAGCAAATGTGTTTTTGAAAATTTTGGCCAATTTTATAACACTAAAAGCCTCCTTTATAACCTCCGCTAGAGGGTATTTTCCTTGTAGTGACATTGTATCTATGGTAGTTCTATCCCTTAAGTAATAATCCATGCCAACCTCTATTTGATTACCTCCATTGCCAACTTGTGAAGAAAAAATATTGTTGTAGTCATTCCTAATTAGTGAATCCAGACGTAGTGGGAATTTAATCAGTGGTTGATTCAACCATTATTGGTATCGTTCCTCTCCGATTTTTTCTCTTAATTCAGCCTTCTCTCGATTTGACATTGTCGTGGAGTGCAACAGAAGACGATAGGTAGGTCGCTCATCATCACTAGAATCCGAATAATTTCAAAAAATATATTTGAACATGATTAGTACAAAATCTATGATATCAATTAGTAAGAAAGTTGACAACGCATGATTAATTTGTTTGACATTGAAATAATTACATTAATATACCAAACACTTATTATTACCATCATTGTCCCTGGATTGTGGCTAGAAGATTCAATATTGTTACAATTGGCAGGGTGAAGTGGCTTTCCATTTTCATCTACCAAATGCGCCTTGCAGTATTCTGCTCCCGATAAGAGCTTCCGAAGTTTTCGAGTTGTTTGATTATTTTGTGCATCTGAACTCTATTCTGAATCTGCATGAACCTACAAATTTGTATACATTATAAATTTTATTAAGATGATTGACATGGATAAAAAACATAAATTCAATTAGATAATGAAAATATAAATAAAATATGAAGTAAATACGACGTCTCGAGATGGATAGGGAGAACTCTGCGATGGACTTTGAGAAATATTATGGAATGAGCTGGATTTTGAATAATTGTCCATTCTATATAATTATGATATTTTCTCCCCACATTTGAGCAAAATCAACAATAAATTTTAGCGCAAACACCTAAAAGTAATTTTGATGCCTTAAAAATGGACTTATTGTTATCGACGCTTATGTACAGATAACTGCACCGATGTTGTTTTAACTACTACGATCCGTATTGTGTTATTAACTGATGCACCAGTGCAATGTTATTAATAGACGCACCGGTCACGAAAAGCCGCAAATAAAAGAAAAAAACACAACTTTAATTTTTTTAAGTGAAAAAAGCGGTAAATTGAAAAATAGGTGGAAAAATATTTTCAAAAATCTAATTTCATAAAACAATTCTTTAAATACTAAACACTTTTCATTATTTCACTATTTTTACAAAAAAATTCAGCCAGAAATTTTCACAAGACATACCTAGAGCAAGAGAGCACAAGAGCACTGTCGAGCAACGAAATACTTTCGAACATAACTATTCAGACAATTAGAATTCCAAAACTCTGGTGGTTCAAACCCTGTAGCATAGAATTTCAAACGATCTCGCGAGTAAATTTCATTGTTTTTTTTTACATTTTCTGCAATATTTTTTACGCAATAAGTAAAAAATTTCAATTTTTTGTTCATTTTCAGAAACAAAAAAAAAATTCCATTTTTACCCTAAACCCTTCATTCCTTTTGTTTCTACCCTTGCTTCTTCCTATTTCTGTGATTTCAGAATTAAGGTTGTTCATTTTATATTTATAGGGTTTGCATTGCTATATATATAGGCCTATGACATCTAACCTATGAGATGACTTGCATACTCGTATCCCAATCCATGTTGGCCCTTCCGTGAATTAAAATAAAATAGAATTCGTTTAATCAGTGCGCCCTACATAACCTAGTGCACTAGTGCACTAGCTTATCCCAGCGCACCGTGCATGTACTGTTTGATAAAAAAATTTAAAATAGGGCATTGGTGCACTATTTCATTATAGCGCACCACTCACGTACTGTTTGGAAAAGAGAAAATTATTTTGTGTTAATCGGTGCACAATGTAACATATAACGCACTGGGTCACCTAGTTGACAAAGAGCACCGTACGATGGTCACTTGTTTGCATGAGGCGTTTATAAGAATAGGTCGCACCGCCCCCTCCATGACACCATATGCTATAAAAACTAACACTAGACTATTTTTACTATTTTGTCTATGTTAATCGGTGCGGTGTTTAACATGTAACACATCGATGCTCCTTTTTGACATAGAGAACCGTACGATGTTTTATACTATTTGGGTGGTGCGTTTATAATACCACGACGCACCGACATCGATGCACACACCATGAAAAGTGTACCAGTTTCTTGATATTTTTTTTTACATGAAAAGCTGATAATTTATTTATAAAACATATTAATGAATGATATGGTATAGGTTTCATATTGATAAAGAAATGGTTAACAAGAGATCAAGTAACAAAAATATTGGTAACACATCATGAAAATAAAAAAGGAAAGTTCTTTGTAAATTATTTACAAAAAATATTATTTTTTAACTATATGTAAGTTTAGCTAATATGTATTTTTTACTGTGTATCATGAGGAACCACAAAATGATGAAGCTCGATAAGATTATTTCTGATCTACGACTAGAAGAGCATAAAATCTTGATGGAAAAATTGCAAAAGGATGAATCAGGTGAATGAAAAAATACTATCGATCCGATATGAGTTTCTTTTTTTAATTTTCATTAATAATATACTAAAATTATTAGATAACATGTTTCAAACAATATATTTATTCACATCTATTTAATGTTCTACAACGACCAACAACTCAGAAAAGGAATGTTGTTCTAAGAAAAGAAAAAAAAATAGAACATGAAAATGAAAATGAATTTCTCCTTAGCTTATCTAGAGTGGTGCTATAGGTTAATGAAAGGGGGGAAAAATTTTACAAAAGTTTGAGGGATCTAGTGGAATGAATGTATAGACGTTCTTTCCTCTTACAATAAAAAAATCAATCCAATGATTCCAAGAACTAAATTTTATCTAAACTACAAGAAGAGTTTCTAGAGAATTGGTCAATGAGATATCTTAGACTTTTAATAGCAAAAACATACAAGAAGAAAAAATAAGGAATGAAAAAGTAATATTCCTTTAAATGTTTTTCTAGAATTATTTATAAATATCACTTTTTTTATATTTAATTTTCATATATCAATATAAAAATTAAATAGTTTATTGTCATGTTACATTTTCAAGAAGATTATGAAAATCTCAAAATATGAACGAGCTGATATCAAAAATATGCCAGTAGGAATGTCCAAAAAGGTGTACAAGGAGATGATCAAAGAAATGGACAAAATTGCATTGCAGGAGGAGTCATCTCAACAACAACGTGCTTCAAATGTAATATGTAATCATTGAATTTTTCGATCATTAGGTACAATAAATAAACAATTTAGCATTAAATATTAATTTTCAAGTATTCTCTTGCAAAAAAGAAAAGAAAATGGAACCCATTCAGCACATAAAACATGACGAAAAGGAAGAAAAGGGTTGATATCTAAGTTTGTGAGTCATTGTTACTTCCTTATAACAACTTAACTATATTTCATTTTTGTATATTTTAATTTTTTTTACAAAAATCATCTTTTAATGTCTTCAAACAGGTTCTAACATACAAATGATAACCATCAGATGAATAGATTGACATCGTGTTAAATATGGGTTGTGAGTATATGTTGGCATATCAGAAATTAATTGTGGAATTTGTAAGCATCTATCGATCTTGTTTTACCTAGCTCCGTCTATAATTAATAGAACAAAAAAATCTTTTATATTAAATATATGATTTGTTATGGTGTATAAAACTTGTAGAAAACAAAGTATTGAACTATGCCAACAACTGAAACCTTGAAAGATGGTATACTTTATGGTTTTGAAAGAATGTGTATAGTTTTTGAGTCAATTGTTGCTATGGTACGTCATTTCTTTTCGATTTACATTGATGTATATTATTTAATATTGAAATTTTCATTATTCTCACCAATGTATATACACTCATTACAATTTATTTTTATGTTTGTAGATGGAAGGTGAAGAAGAAGAAAACAATCAACACCGTGAACAAAAAATTCCTGAAAATAACCCAAGTCATGGAAGTAGCTCGAGCAGTGACAATAGTTTAAGCGAAGAATGATGATCATTATGTTTGGATATCAAAGCAAGGCATTGTATTTTTTGAAATATTTGTCTGTGAAATCATACATTTTGCTTAATGTAATGGACATAGTGTCCCAATTGAAAGACAAAGGGATACCAATAACTGTCCCATTTTGTATGAAAAATACTGTCTTATATATATATATATATATATATATATATATATATATAATAAAATAATTTTTAATTTAGTCTATTGCGTTCTCCATTGTCGTTGTGAAATGTAACCCCATTGATTAAATTTATGGATGATTAAATATTATAATGAAGAGATATGAAATCGATGATATGATATAACAAACTAATCCAAACATCACATTTAAATGCACTAATAAAAATGTAATTGATATGAATACGTTTATAAGATATGTATCGTCTTTTGATGAATAACGAATTTTAAAAAATCACAATAATAATGATATGATATAACAAATTAATCCAAACATCACATCCAAATGCATTAATAAAAATTTAAGTAATATGAATACTGTTATAAGATGTGTCAACTTTGAATGAATAATGAATTTTAAAAATTCACAATAATTGCACTGTCACAGGTGGATGTTTCTAAAAAATACAAAAAGAACACCTGTGTGTGTCAGTTACTATACACCGGTGTGTTTATATGATACAACGCACTGGTGAATTTCTACGACCCATGGGCACCGAACAAATACCAATACCAATTATAAATCTCGGTGCGTTTGTGCGATGTTGTGCACCAGTGTGTTTATGTGAGACTACGCACCGTGCGTTTATGTGAGACTATGCACTGATGTGTTTGTACGACCTATGGGCACTGCAAAAATACCAATATGAAATAGAAAAATCGGTGTGTTTGTTGGATACTGCACATTGGTGCATTTCTATAAGACTACATACGAGTGCGTTGATACGACATATGTGCACCGCACAAATCCCAATACCAATTAGAATGGCCCTATGCGTTGTATCACCTATAGTGCGCCCAGTGCATTTTAGACCTTTACGGCCCGGTGCATGCATTTTCAACCGCCCTGGGCCAACCATTTAAATGACACGCACTGGTGCATTGACACCTTAGTAGCGCACCGATGAAAAACACATCTGTAATAACCTCTGGCCACCCAGGTTTTTTAGTTGTGTTGAAATTCTATTAACAACTCCACCAAAACCTTCGTTACCAAAAAAAGATGTTGTAGAAAATGTTTTTTTGACAATTTTGGCCAATTTTGTAACACTAAAAACCTCCTTTATAACCTCTTCTAGAGGGTCTTTTCCTTGTAGTGGGTATAGAAATTGTTTTTTACATAAATCTTGGCAGTGTCACCAACCATAACCAATCACGAAAAAGAAATCCAAACTGTAGTAAAACAAGAACTCATCGTACTCCAAAAATGTCAAATAAGGAAATAAAAATGAAATAAAATCCAAAATTATAAGACAACCCCAACAAGACTAAATACAAAAATGTCTCAACAAAAGAGTAAAATAAGAAAGCCATGAGTGTTCGTCTTATGTTGATATTTTAGTAAATTATGTCTTGTAGAGTTATAAAAAAATTAGGCTCAAAAACCATAAGGGGGATAGCATTCATGAGGTCAAATGAAGCCAAAACAGAAGTTTTATCCTTTGTAGATTTTCTTTTTTCAAAGAAAATCTTGCATGAAAATATCTTAACAATTTTCCTAATAGACGTAATGCTTGTGAAACGAATGGAAAGTTCAGGGACTCCCCAATTTAGATGACTTGATGAACATCATTATTTATCATCCAAAAATTAAAAGAAACAAAAAAGGAAAATGAGTGTCAAATTTGAGCTGGTAGAGGTGTGAAAAATTTCGTGAAGTCCTGCAAAAATGAGTTTAAGATCAACAAAACTAAAAAAAAAGGTTGAAACAAAAATGTAAATAAATATAAAATGATGAAAATGGGTAGATGAAACTTTACCATTTGGAGAATCGCGTTAAAATTTTACCTGAAAGGTGTTGATTTTATCCAACGAAATATGACCTCTTCTTTTGATTAGAATTTAAATTACGAAGAAGTGGCCTTTTATGAACTTTTAATTAGCCAAAAATAATTACTTATTAAATCTAAATTAATGCAAGAAGTAAAGCTAGGAAAAATAATTATTCATGTTCAAGAGATCGGAAGTGAAAAAATTCCATCAGAAACAAAAAATGAACATGTGCTTCTCTATAAATTGTAGCAGAGATTGTTCTCGTCTCATCTGTTTTGAGTTTATATGAGCCCCAAAATATTGATATAATATCAATAAATTGATTCAAAGTCCCAAAAAATGTAACAACCATGTATATGGAGAGGACTTATATCTTTACATAATAAATATTGAGCGATATATCAAAAATAAGAAAACTAGAAGAGAATACAAACATAGGTTTCTAATGATCCATTACCTTTGCATGTTCTAAATTTCATTAGCAATTGTTGCATTACCATAGTGGCCACTCAAGAGTGTCATGAAAAAAAAACCTAGGATGCATACTAAAAATGATTGGGGTGATGAGATGAGAATCAAATAGTAAGATAAATATTAAAATGTAATCGAGCCACGAGCGATGGACTTCTCATTAGCAAGGAGATTGTCATGAAGAGTAAAAGAGGCCCAACTATACATGTGAGGATATATGTCCAATGAAGACACAATGATAGGAACCATGTGCACAGAATATGATAAATAGATATCCCAAAAGTCATAAATTAATCTTGAAAAATGAATGTTTGGGGTTTAATGAAATTGTAACTAAAATGCATCCAAGTTCTCGAATACCCGAGTAACATGAAATTCAACTTGAATATACAATGATAATCAAAGAGGACTCCATGTGAACATAGTGATGGGTCAGGTTATCAAATAATAGGTGAATTGAACAAAGGCCAATAATATTACATTAGTTTGATATATCACTAATAAGAGAAATTTAAAAGGCTCGCTATAGAGAGAAATGGAAATATCGAAAGAGAAATATCATATTATATGTAAAATAAACTTCCAAGAAAATGAATCAAAGATCAATAAATATGAGTGAAGGGGATGTATCAAAAATATTAGAAATAATTTCATAAATCAAATAGTTATACAAGACTCTAAGGTCATGAGACCCAAGCAAAGACAATGAATTGGGGATCATTCTCCTAATTAAGCATAATGGGCATGATAATTGAGGAAAAGGTCTTGTGTATCTCAGGCTAAATATCTCATAATGTAATTTCAAAATTATTTAGGTAAAATGTGTTTCCGAGGTTCTGAGGTATTTAGTTCTTGGATAATAAATTTTGGATCATATTATAAAATAATTACGATATAATATGGACGCAAGAGTCCGATAAGCCCTAAATTTTGAAGTCTCAAGGGGAATAATCTCAAAAGAATTATTTTTAAAATGAGATGACAAGCATAGGTCTCAGATTCCGAGATTTTTAAGTAAGAGGCTCTGAATCATCTCAGAAGAAGGAAATCTGACTGAAGAAGATGTAAGATAAATGAGTGTAGTGTAAAGGCTTAATTCAACTGTAAAATTTAAGATTCGGAACATGTAGAGGTAATATCATGGAAAAGAGTATTTTTTGTAATACTTTGTGATTTTCCTTTGCTTGTAGCAAATCTGAACAAGAAAGAGTCTAACATTCCACTTCAGCTGCATTAACGATTATTATCTCATCTTGTGCATTTGTGAAGCAAGGAAATATGAAAAAAGAAAAAATATAGAATACCAAGATTTTGATGAAAAATAAAATACTTTCCTAAACATGTTACAAATTGGAAAACACCGACTACTTGTTTTATTCTAAAGCCAAGTGAATTTTCTTGTAAAAATCAAGTCTCCAAATAAATCTAATAAATACATGCAAAAAGAAGTTAAAAGAAAAAAATAAATAATCAAATTAAAGATAAAGTAACAAAAAATGAAGATGATATTTGAATGCATACCTGAAAGAGTCTAATTATAAATTTACCTTATAGATATCGACATTCTCACGTGTATTATCTTTGATTTTGCATATATTCAAAATATTCTACGTATTTAATTTAAATTTACTGCTAAGTAACGAGGTATTGATTTATATTCACTTCATATTGAAGAACAAGAGTGGTGCATGAACTCACTTAACCATGCCCGAGAAATTATTATTTCAAAAGTGCTTGGTTGTAATGGGGCAAGATAAACAAGTGCACCATAAGCATGAAAATGATCTGAAAATAAAAGATGGTAAGTATGCTCTGAGCCACTCTTTATAAAAAAAACTAGTGAATAGTAAGGTAAATGTTTGAGCTTCATTACCTATTTATTAGAAATCAAAAATATTAAAATACATAAAAATAGGAAAGAGAAATACAACTAAACTAATTATATTCATAATCTAACTAACTAATAAATCGTATGACTAAGTATATTCATACTTCCAATGAAGCCACTCTCTTAGTTTTATTTCTACTTTAATGAAAACATCAAAAATCAACAAAATTAAAACTGCACCTAAATTATTAAAATGAAAAATTAACCTAATTTGTACATATAACAAGTTTGGAAAAATAAACATATTTACAAAATTCTTATCTTGAAATTCTTCAAAATTTCTGCCTAAAAGATCATAAAAATCATAATGTATTTCAGTGAATGATTAGAAGAAGTTCAAATCAAGCCAGGCTTGAATGTTACATTTTCAAATATTGAAGCCTGCTGAAAACTGGGAATATCATAAATATTCTTGAGTAATGGAACTTCCAGATATGAATGGACATTTATAAGACTTATAGAAGTGTTACTTTTCTAGTAAAAATGTAATGATACACTCTCAAGTGCTAGAATTTGTGAGAAAATCATTTGAAAATAATACATGAATTGACTAAACATGAAAAAATAAGATTTCAAAATAAGAAGTAGCTGATTTTCATGATTGAAATTCTTGAATTTATTTTCATATAAGCTTATTAATGTACTTGACAAGTGTCTAGAATTTGAATGCTCATTGTTCCAGTACAATGTGATCAAAAATTCAAAAATGAAATTCGAAAGAAAAAACAACCTCAAATCAGGGAAAATGAAGAAAAAATAATTTATGTTTTACAATACTGTTACAGTTAATAATATAACAAAGCTGGGTTTTATTGGAGAATATTTTATTTGAATGCTCATTGTTCCAGTACAATGTGATCAAAAATTCAAAAATGAAATTCGAAAGAAAAAACAACCTCAAATCAGGGAAAATGAAGAAAAACTAATTTATGTTTTACAATACTGTTACAGTTAATAATATAACAAAGCTAGGTTTTATTGGAGAATATTTCATTTCCACAAGTGTGAAATAAAATTATGAAGTTAAAATCATTGTCTGCATTCACTTTTAGAGAGGAGAAAATTTCAAGATTATGATTTAAAAAGGTTATCTCATCATCATATGAATCATAAATTGGAATGGATTCATGACTAATAAAATCACTATGATGATTGAATGATTGAGAAATAACTGGAATATTTAAACTAATATTATTTTCATCTTCAAAAATAGATTCACTTAAGGAATTGGGAAAATGGGAGTAAGTTAAAACCATTTTTAAAGAGAGAAGAAACTCAACATTCTCAGTCTTTAATTCTTTATTACAAATAACTTCATTAATGTTATTTTCCTTTAAATAAAATAAAACAGAACCAGGTAGATAATTAAATGTTAGATTGAGAAAATTTCTAGGATAATTGAAATTATTATTGTTTAAATTTTCTCGACCAATATTATAAGTAAACAATAATTCATCATTAATGAAAGCTCCTCTATTTTCTAAAATTAAATTTTTGTTCAAAGGGACAGTTGATTGATTATGAATTATATTATTAATTCTAAAAATATTGTATAGATACAAAAATAAGAAGTTTAATATATATGCCTGAAGGTTTCTCTATGTACAGATGATTTCTCATTTTCCAAAATAGAATCTTCCATATTTTTTCCATTGCAGAATTCAAATTGTTTATCAATGTCTTGACAAAAATCAGATTTACCATATGTTTGATTGATCTAAAAATTATTGGTAGTTTTCTCTGAAGCTTGACATTTATTACCTATAGGAGAATATTTTAAATTAAGTGCGGCAATTTGTAAGTTGCTGACGTTTTTTAGTTGATCAGATTGTTGCTAATTTAATTGTTGTTGAATTACTTGATGTCGATTGTTGCTAATGTATTCTACATCTTGTTGATTTTCCAATTCATCATATATAGCATAATTATTTAAATTCAGAACATATATGAAATCAACATCATTTAATTGTGCAACAACAACACTTTCTGATTGAGATTGATGAGCAATATTTTCAATTTCAATTTGTGGAGAATTGGCATTGTCATTTTGAGCAATTGATTATTTATCAACAATGGATGAGATTTCCGGTTCTTCATAATTTTCACATGAAAGAGACACTAAATTTCTGAACCATCCAATTAATTTGAATTGAGGAGGAAAATATTTGGACTGAAATTGCATTAAAGTTAGTTTAAATATAATGTAAAAAATATTCAAAGTATCACCTTTCATCGTACACAATAATTCTAACTGATCACACACATTTTTGTAATCATATTTATGAATTGCACGAAGGAAAATATTCGAAAATTTGTCCCAATTATGTACAGAGGAAACTAGAAGAGATCAACACTAGTCTTTTGATTTACCTGTCAAAGTAAGAGTGTAGATCCTGCAAATAATATCTTCTTTAATATTGAATTTTTTGCAGCTTAAAATAAATTGAAGGATATGATTAAAAGCAGCTAACATGCCATTATTATTTACCTCAAACAGGGTCTAGACTTCCTTTATCATATTAGTTGTCGTATGAGGTCCAATAAAGCAACTCCAAGTAAGTATTTTACGTGGGGCTGCAGTAATAAGAAAAAATCCTAAAGCAAAAAATCTTCAAAGACACAATTTACTAGGCCCTCCGTCTAGAGCCAAAATTTTTGATGGTTTAAAATGACCTCATTAAAATGTAAGAGAGACCACCTGGTCATAGCCCCAACAAAGCTCTTATATATTTGGTGTAGTGGTTCTAACTGGTTCAATTGGGTTCAGTTACACTCTCTCCTTCTCTACTGCCTTATAGTATGTCTATTACTTGCCAATAGAAAAAGTGAAATACAATATGCCCTCTTGCAGAGCTCTTCGAAGAAATTGATACTTAATTTGACTCTACGGCTTAGCCAAAATGGAACTAAATTCTTCCCCTATGTGAGTGGACTTCTAAAATTCAAAACTAAACTGAATGCAGATCCACTTTAAGATGCAGGGAGTAAAAATAAATTCTAAATCTATTTCAATTAAGAGGATATAGATCTATCCCAACTGAGAGAAGAAGAAAAAAAGGATTTTAACATGTCTGGTTTATGATGAATATCTGGCTAATGAAATAGTTCTACTAGCTCATATTATAATTACCAATACATGTTTTGTTTGAATATCAATTAACTATGAATAATTGATTATCAAAACCAAGAAAAAGTTCTCATAATTTTAATAGTAATTAAATCGACCTTTGATGAAAAAATTATTAGTAAATAATTACTTACAAACCTGATTTGAATACTTGAGAAAAAAAAATAATAACAGATCTATGTGACTATGAATTAGATAACTAATTAGAATTACATTTGTCGTCACATCAAACATAAAAGCACAATATGAGAAAATTTTACACTAATCCACCATTACATAATTGATATTTGAACTTAACTAAAAGTATTCAAATTAAAAACTAATGAAACATGGTCTATTGCTCTCTTCCTCAGATTGATCTCCAACAATATTTCAGAGATTATAAACTTGACCATTAAAAGTAAGAACTGTAATGGTACAAACTCTATCCCCAATACAAATTCCATATTTGAAAAATAAAAATCTCATTAACCCAAATTTGAGTTTTCCTCTCACCTACAACTATAATCCTCTAATACAATTGTGTTTTCAGAGCCTCTAATTATAGAGTAGAGAAGAGGAACCTCTTGTCAAGTCTACAAAAGCCATATTTATAATTTCAAAAGAACATTAAAATGAAAGAGATCTCAGATAATAAATTTTCTCCAACAATTTTTAATTGCCTAAAATTAATTTTTCTGTCTTTCTAGTGCAATTCCATTGTTCCAAGTGTTCTTTTTCTCATCTCCCCAAGTACTCACCTACCAAAATCCAATCAATATTTAGAAATTAAAACAAATTTGGTGCACAAAATAGAAATCAAACAACTTCTCAACAAATTTTTAAATTAAAAATAAATTAAAATCTATATAAATTATGATGTTGTGATTTATTCGAATGGATTAGATCATCCTTTGAGTATTGTTGGGAATGAATTATTGAAAACAATTTTCTCTAACAAATTAAATTTTCCCAAATCAAAATAGAAAAACTATTTTTTGTTGCAGATTCGTCACTTTGTTTTCAGATGAATTTTTGGCTCATCAAATAATTGAATCTACTAACCTCTCGATATTATTGTCATATATCTTCGCTTTCCAACGAGATATTTTGAGCTTCATTTGTATAAATAAATCTTGAGATATGTCTCTCCCAAATTGAAGTGTCAAAATTATCAAAATTCCAGAGAAATGTTTGTCTAGACTAAAATTAGGAAAATTTTAATTAAAAAATAATAATCCTAAACTAAAATAATTGTAATTAATTGTGTAAATATATTTAGAGAAAAAATATAATTAATTACAATTATTTCATTAATTATACACTAATTATTAAATTAAACTATAATTGCAATGAATTAAATTAAACTAAACTAATTACAAACTTATTTATTTACAAATTAATTAAATTATATACAAAAATTTTAATCAAAATCTAATAAAATTATTTTTATTAAATAACAATATAAAAAATATTATTTAATATTAAAAAAATATTATATTCAATACATTAAAAAACAATTACTAAACGAACATATGAAACAAATCTCCTAGATGTCACCAAACCTTAATCAACGTT
Organism: Pinus albicaulis; assembly: GCA_034641835.2. Classification (NCBI taxonomy): domain Eukaryota; kingdom Viridiplantae; phylum Streptophyta; class Pinopsida; order Pinales; family Pinaceae; genus Pinus; species Pinus albicaulis. Next base: position 469,870,071 of record CM076581.1, on the reverse strand, counting down.
TCACCACATATTAATATGACCAGATTTTTTTATATGAAATACTCCCCATATACCAAATGTACTATAACCAACATTTTATAACAAGCCCATCAGAGTTTGAATTTTCGAAGAGTTTTTAAATGGGCCTCTGAAATATATTATGTTTCGAGGTAGGTTGAGGAATGGTTTTATATAACAAAATACATATTAACAAACTAGGTATGTTTTCTTTGAGTGGGAAACCTCTTATATCTTACATAAATGAAAAATTATTGGACAATACAAATGATAATAACTCTTTGGTATATATAGGAGTCTAAGTGGTCACAATATAATCAGATTTGGCATAATGATAATAATGTAAGGGCACAAAAATAAGAATAGTGGGATAATAATGCCATCCCAAAAAATTATTTCTTCACCCTGTGGTAAGTTTTTAAAAATCCTAAGTGTCCTCCTAAAGGAGAAGTGTGCAATTCCAAAGGAATATTTTGTTTTAGTTGGGAATTCTTATGAAGATATAAGCGATCTTTGTACCATAAGGAATCATTTTTTCAACTAAATGTATTAGATGTACTAGGATCTTGCTGCAACTTTTGAATGAGTGTCCACACTTCTTCGTTGTTCTTCCATTCATCTCTTGCTTCGGTTATCCAATCTGGTTGAATAAAAGAAATGGCACAAAGCAATGCTTCCACCTCTTCATTATTTCTTGAGAGTGCATCTGCAACAATATTTAGCTTCCCTTTTTTGTATATTATTTCAAAGTCATAACCCAACATCTTTGTGACCCATTTTTTCTGCTCTTCTGAAAATAGTCTTTGTTCTAAAAAGTGTTTAAGACTATCATGATTGGTTTTTCCCTTGAAGTGTATTCCCATTAGGTAAGTTCTCCATTTCTTTAGTGCATGCAGTATTGCTAAAATTTCCTTCTCATAAATAGGTTTCTGTAAATACTTTCCTTTGATTGGACAACTTTCAAGAGAAATGGGTCTTTCTTCTTGCATTAAAACAACACCAATTCCATTTCCTGAGGAATCACATTCCACAATAAAGGTTTTTGTGAATTCTAGCATAGCTAAGATTGGTGCTAGGCACATTGCCTCTTTGAAATGTTCAAAGGCCTTAGTTGCTTCAGGAGTCCATGAAAATGCATATTTCTTCAATAATGTTGTTAGAGGTGCTACTATTCTCCCATAATTATTAACAAACTTTCTATAATACCTTGTTAACCCGAGAAATCCTCGCAACTGCTTTATGGTTGTGGGGACTTTCCATTCCTTAATTGCTTTAATTTTTTTAGGGTCTACCTTAACACACTCATGAAATATAATATGACCCATATATTCCACCTCTTGTACTCCAAATAAAAATTTGGATGTTTTTACATATAATTGTTTCTCCTGCAATAGTTTGAGCACCCTGTCAACATATTGAACATGATCCTTCCAAGACCTGTTGTAGATTAGTATATCATCAAAAAATACTATCACAAATTTTCTAAGCAAGGGTTTGAAAATGGAATTAATCAACCCTTGAAATGTAGAAGGTGCATTGGTAAGGCCAAAAGGCATGACCGAAAATTCATAATGACCCTCATGAGTTCGAAATGTTGTTTTCGGAATATCTTCAGTGTTCATTCTAATTTGATGATACCTTGAACAAAGATCCAATTTGGTAAAATAAATTTCTCCATGTAATTCATCCAACAATTCATCAATCACAAGAAAGGGAAATTTGTCTTTAATGATGAGCTTATTGAGCTCCCTATAATCCAGACACATGCGCCATGATCCATCCTTCTTGTGTACCAATACTACAGGAGCAGAGAAAGAACTTTGACTAGGTTGAATTATACCCGCCTCTAACATTTCTGCAATCATACGTTCAATTTAGCTCTTTTGGAAGTAAGGATATCTATAAGGCCTGATGTTTGGAGGAACACTTCCTGGAATCAAATGAATAGCATGATCATGATCACGAATAGGTTGGAGTCCTTTGGGAGTTTCAAACACCTTGGAATGATTGTCCAAGACTTGTTGGAGATCTGCAGAAATAGATGATTTTGATGTTGGAACTTCTAGTGAGCATAATTGTGCAATTACGCCTCGTTGTTCTTTCTTTAGAAGCTTTGTCATAACATTAGAGCTTATTATCCTTCCCGGCTTCCCTTCAATACCCCGTAATTCGACTTCCTTTCCTTCTGAAAAAAATTTCAAGAAAAGTTCTTGAAAATTAAAAACTACCGTCCCCAAAGATTGTAACCATTGTACTCCTAGTACAACATCAGCACCTCCCATAGGAATGGAAAGCATTGGACTAGTCAATACATATTCCCCCATGGTTAGCTTGATATTATGTCATTTTCCAGAGAAATTTATAGTTCCTCCATTTGCAACCATCACTTGACATTCTGGTGTTGGGTATAGGAAACAATTCAATTCCTTGGCTACCTTACAATGAATAAAATTATGGGTACTACCTGAATCAATCGACACTATTACCTTTTTCTTCTTGATATGTCCTTCTATCTTGAGAGTTTGAGGAGTGGTAATTCCTGCCAATGCATTACACGATATGGTCGAACTCATTTCTTCCTCTTCTAGGGCTGGTTCCTGGTGTATATCCTCTTCTTGTTCATTTTCTTCTTCCTCTTCACAATCTATGTAAAATAATTTCTTCTCGACACACTTATGACCTTTAGTGTATTTGCTATCACAACTGTAGCAAAGCCCTTTTGCTCTTTTTTCTTCCAATTGTTGTGGTGTCAACCTTGTAGGTTGTGGAAATCTAGGAGTAGCAACACTTCCCTCTTTATAGAAGTGAGTGGTAGGCTTCCTTGTCGCCATAATTTTACATTCAATTTTCTTGCCAACCTGAATGCCTTCTCCAATGAATCAGGTTCCAAAACGCGAACTTCATGTTGGATGTTATCCTTTAAAGTGCCTAGGAAGAGATCAATCCTGTGTTCCTCTGTAAGATCAGTTACCTTTATATTCAATTTTTGGAAGTCCTCAATGTGCTGCCCCACTAAACCCTTTTGTTTGAGATTTATCAATTGGGTAAAGAAGGTGTTGCTCTTTGTATCCTCATAATGTGCTATCATTTCCTCCGTAAAAATTGACCAAGTGACAATTTTTTTACGGGAGCAAAGCCATTGATACCATACAAATGTATTTTGTTCTAAATGTAAAGATGCAATGCGTACCTTTTGTGTGTTTTGCACGTTATGGAGATCAAAATATTGCTCCATCTGTAGTATCCATGTTACAGGATCCTTTCCATCAAACTTCTTCCCCTGCCCTATTACATTTTGGCCGTTGGAATATTAGTGTTTCTTCTTTCTTAAAATTAGATTTTGTGATACGTGATTGGCATTTATTTTGTTTGTTCTCATCATGATTTCCTCCTATTTTCATCATTAAGAAACATTTCTTGTATGAAATTTGTCAAACCTTCAATGTACTGCTTTTGATCATTCTTCATGTTTTTCCATTTTAGATTCCATGTGACTTCTATTGCCATTTATTTTAGAATTCCATGCCATTATTCAAACCATCCATCTGATTCTTGCACTTCTTTTACAGCTTTCATGTCTTCATTTTTTGTTGCTCTTTGCGAAGACGAAAATTTGTTGCACTTGCTCTTGTAATTTTGATATGTCATGTTGCCATTCTTCGTCTTCATGAGTCATAGTAGAGCTTTCTAAAGGCTTAATGGGTGTTGAATTATTTTTAGGGGTCATTTTAGAATCCAATACTGATATATATTCTATAATATTCCCTTAGAATCAATTCAACTTGATTCTTTAAACAAGACTTATGCAATTCAGAAAAGAAAAAAATACACACCTTTTACTTGCTTTTGAGGAGCTCGATATTGAAATTGAATTATCTCTATAATTCTGGATCCTCAATATCTAAAATTCAGCCCTGTTGTAGCCCTCGAAAGCTTCTTTCAAATGCCACAGGTCTAATCTGATTTTCATTCTTCAAGGCAAAGTTATGTCCAATCTCCCACAATGACCCAATTTTGGACTGTTTTAGTAGAGCAAACTTGTACGACTTGCCCCGTGTCACTGTTTCCTCCTTTGGCTCTGAAATTTATAGAACACAAACTAAATTTCGTGCACTTCTGGCCACTTTTTACAGCATTCCAATCCGATGCTCAGAGAGAGAGCTATCAATATTTTCCCATGATCACCTCTTTGAGATGAAATTCAGAAGCCTCAACAAGCCCTAACTTCGACAGATCATATCTCCAAAAATATTGCAAACCAATAACTGAAATGTTTTGACGATGTTCCTCAGGATTGTGGCTTTACACTCTAAAAATTTCAGCTTCTGAACCTTCATAGAAAAAATGATATTACGCAAATATCAAGATGACCTGTTTAGGTTAAATTCATGAGCCTGCAAAATGACCTAACTTGCACAGATCATATCTCTGAATATATTGCGAACCAAGCTCTGAATTTTTTTGAAGATCTTTCTATGGATTTTGGCTTCGCACTCTAGAAATTTCAGATTCTGAACCTTCGTAAAAAAAACGTTATAGCGAAAATGCCACGCTGACTTGTTTGGAGTAGCGAAACCCTAGAATCTCAAACCTCTAATACCAAATGTTGTGAAACCAGCTCCGAAAAGAGAAGAAAAGAGATATCAACGCCTTAGAAATAAGCCACTTCGAGGGGGAAACCTCCAATACATTAAATTAATGAACAATTCTAAAAGATTCAAATTACAAAACCCCCTTTCTATATATAGGAGTCCATGGGGCCACAATGTAATCCTAGTAGGGCCACAATGTAATCCTAGCTGACCTAACAATAATAATTTAAGGGCACAATGATAACAATATGGGGGTTACAAGGGTACAATAATAACAATAAGGGGGTTACACTAACAATAATAAGGGACTATACTAGTAATATAGGGACCTAAAAAAGGATTTTTAAAAGAATAATATCTTGGTGTTCATTGTGATTGGTGTGTTTTTATTTCACATTTATTTGTTTTCAACATTTTATCTGTTGCATGCATAAACAACAAAATAAATAATAATTGATGAAGAATATAAAGGATTAACCCTTCATAATGTATATTTTTGTTTAATTTAATAGATATATTGTGATGGACTATCTAATGGAATATCAATTGGATTTTATAGATAATTGAGCACACAATTGATTAATGATTTGTTTCTAGAGTTCGTCAAGTGATTTTCATGATCACCGGGAAATTTTCTACTCATTTTTAGTTTTTCTTGGTTGACTGGATATTTTCCTATAACATCATAGAGTTTCTTATAGATATTATGGTTTTTATTATTATTTTAGAACATCCTTTAGTCCTTCCTTTTAGGAATTTTATCCATAAATGCACATATTTCCTATAAATCATCAAGCCCATGAGCTTCAATGGAATGGAAAACAAGAGTTTGATTGTTTTCCTTTATGCCACTTTTATTACATTATTTTCTTAGCATATTTAATTCTACAACTTACATTAATGATATTTATGTTTCTAGTTTGAATTTTGCAACCTATATAAAATCTCTAATTATTCGTTTTAATGACAACATTATTCTTTTGCAACCTGGTGATAACACTCCTTTTTATTTTCAGTTACAAGTTAGATTACTTGTGGTTTTTTAAGTAAGATTTTCTTCGAATGATTTAAGTTAAAGATATATTTCCACTAGACAACCATGAATTGATTCCATTCACCTAAGCCATCCTGCATGTTAGCTAGGATCATTAGTATAAGTAGATGCATGGTGAGTACAAGAAATTGTGTCTTGCACATATAGTGCACATCAACTCTCATGTTTTTGTGAACCTATGGTTGATAATTAAACCTAATAGCAATATAAGGATAGCATATATGTGGACTCCAAGTGGAGTTTATTCCATTTCAAAATGGTTAGTTGATAGTGGCTTTTAAATTCGTGGATCTTATACTAGACTTCAAAATCAATTCACCATAATTTTCAATCTATTATTTTGTTGGCATATAAGAATTGTGTGTTCTAACCTATTATTTAATTAATGTTAATTTTAGTTTCATGTTCACAATTCTAGTTCAAATAGGAACATTGTGTTTTGTATTATGCGTAACATTTTTAACAAACTAGACTTTACATATTATTATAATTTATGGCCTTCCATATGTGCTAATGAATCATGATTTTCTTACAACATGATTTATATGTGATGAGATTCTCTTCACTAGAATCCAATTTTCTAAGAATCCTTTATATTTCCATTAAGAACAATGTCATTAAATATGTCATTGTTTCCTATGATATTAACTATTAGCAATTCTCAAGACTTCTACATGCTATGGCATAACCTTTTGAAATGCTTCTTCTATACTTTAGTCCACACATACGTCTTCATGTATTGAACTTCCCAAGGCTGAAATTTTAATAAAAAGGTGCATTAGTTATACAAGAATATTTATGTAGCATGAAAACAAAGGAGACCCATAGCTTTCTAGGTCTCAAATATACATTACGGGAATTTTGAGGTCTAAAATGGGCCTCTTAAGGAAATTATAAAATAATAGTGGAAATAATAAAATAAGATTTGATTACATCATCAAATTTTAGAGGGAAAAAAGAAAAAACTATTTTTTCAACTCGTATTTTCAACTTATCTCCCAAAATTTTTACTCAAATTTCGACCAGGAGTACTCGTTGGATGCAAGATTTAATTCCTTATCCAAAGAGTACCCATGTTGCATACTTTCGATATATCCTGCTACACGAAAAATGAGAAATACGTGAAAATGTGATTGTAATCACGTTTTCTCATGTATTTCTCATTTTTCATTTAGTAGGGTCCATCAAAAGTATGTAACATGGGTACTCTTTGGATGAGGAATGAAATTTTGCATCCAACGAGTACTCCTACTCAAAATTTGAGTAAAAAATTTGGGAGATAAGTTGAAAATGCGAGTTGAAAAGTTAGTTATATTATTTTATTATTTTTAGTATTTGTACCCTTCTACTTAAAAAAATGGTGAATCATCCCCCATGGTTGACATCATCATCTTGAATCTTATTGGTTCTTATAAATTTTATTTTGGTTGTACATTTTTCTTAGGAGGCCCATTTTAGACCTCAAAGTTCCCCTAATGAAATATTTACAGAACCTAGTTTACCCCATATAGGGAATGAAGGTCATGTACTTGGTTAATTTTAGTAAAACACAATCTAGCATGGCTTATTCAAGTGTGCTAAGGATATAGGTTGAATAATTATTATTAAAATATAATTTAACATGGTTGGGCCAAATCTGCCAAGGTCATGTGTTTAAACTTGGATAGACACTTATATTTAAAAACCCGTTTAATGTTATGATATGATTGAATGTGATTGGATAATATGTATAGTCCATTAATATTACCAACATTTTCATTATGACATTTTAAGTTTTGAGCTCTCAACAAGATCCTTAAATAATCCCCCAACCATGTGCTCGCATCACATGGACCCTTTCCTTTCTTCACAAAACATAAGTTGATTTATTTGATGGTTGAGCCTGTTGGGGTCTTATCATGTTGGAAAGCATAAAGTGGAAAATCCGTCAAAATTATCAAATTATTGTGAAGAAAATTATACATTCTATCAATCATACTGACTTTTGTACCTAAAATAATTATCTAATAGAGTTAAATAATGTGTCGGTTACGAAGAGAATTGCATGTACATAATTAAAACAAAGTACCCATAATTTTAGTAAGCATTTAGATTTATATTTATATTCATAAAGGATGGAATAATATTTAATCCAAAATTTTATTATATTTCATTAGCTTCTATAGAAATTAATTGTACATTCAATATTTCTCATGTAATGTTCTAAAACATAATAATCAAATATACTCTACTCATATGTTGAAAGAAATTCATGATTGAGAAGCAATATAAAAAACATGGAAATGAATCAATTACCACACATAACACGAGGATATATCTAGGGGATATCCGCTGCTCAAAACCCCTTCCTATTTGTATTCCATTGATCATAAAATAGAGAAGAAATACAATGCTTGTTCAAGCTTGAAAAATCTCTGCACAAGTATAATTGATCTCATTTCCTCAAAAGTTGAATCTATCCAATACTTATCCAATTATACTACCTTCCAAGCCCCTATTTCCTTGCATTGTTTCAAGGAATTAGCTCCCTATGTATTAGGGAAATCCCCATTCTGAACCACGCAATCCCTATAGGTCCTTCTCTGACTGCATGCACCATATGTACAACTCGGATAATTATACAATTGATAGTACACTTCCCTTGAACTCCTATCTCAATTTTGTAACTCGAATTTCATGCATGCATGAGTTAATTATGGTTGATTTATCATTTAACTTGTTGATCACTGAGTACACACCCCACTACTAAACCTCCCACTAGTTGCTCCAATAGTTGGAACTAGTTTAAATGACTTTAAATCCGTTTAACTAACTTTAACTCAGTTTAAATGAATTAAATTATTACAACTCAAATTAAACTCAACCTAGGATCCTAAAATTTAGGACCCACTCTACATGACTCGAGTTAGGCCCTCGACTCGAATTAACTGAGCCAACTAAGTCAAACTAACTTATTTAACACATTATTGTTCTCTTGTGATGTGGAATTACAAATTTATCCTAATTTAATTCAAGGGAAAACTAAATTAGGATTTTCTTGTTTCCATTTTCAACACTCCCTCTAACCAAGAAATAGGTAATCAGATACCCAATCTTGTCTCTATGGAACTCGAATTTTCCTCTTGACAATGCATTTGTCAAAATATATGCATCTTATTCCTCTATAATAATGTACTCTAACAACATAATTTGTATTTCTAAATAATCTCATAGATGGTGATACTAGATGTCGATATGCTTGAATTGATCATGAAAAACTAGATTTTCAAATATTTTGATACAACTCTAATGATCATAGTAAATCATAATAGGATCCATCATCTGACCAAATAACCCAATAATAATCTTCCTCATCTAGATAACTTCAAAATTTGCTTGAATAGTAGCCATGTACTCTACTTCTGCTAAACTGAGTGTAATCTGAATTGGGTCATTATATTTTTTGTCATCCATCTCAATGCATTTGGGGTAGAAAAATGGAGGAATCAGCTCATGTGACCGTTTTTACCAGTGGGACCCAATTTGGCGAAAAAAGGTTTGAAACCTTCCGGGAGCATTTTGAGGCTTCAAACAACATTTTTTGTGGGTACAAATTTGCCACTTTAGCATCGCACCTATATTTCTACTCTACATGTAGAAACCTTTTAAATGGCACAATAAGTGCGTAAATTGGAGTTTGTATGAAAAATTTATGCCACTCAGAAGTTAACCTTCATGTTTTCACACCTATAGTTTGGGAGGATGTCACATCAGCCCCCATTATTCATGGAAAAGGGGCTAGCCACATGTTTTTGATGTAAAAGAATCTAGAAGAATCTATATTGTAACTCTAGTTAAGAGTTGATGTAGTCAAAATTAACCACTAGCAGGCTATCGGATTGTGTTATAGTCAGGCCACTAGGAGGAAAAGGCATTCCATTATTTCGAAGGATTTTTGTTCCATAACTGAGAAAATATATCTAAGAGATATGGGAGGAATAGCACATAGAGATGATCTATTAACTGTAGCGACCCAAGGGCCACAGGCATTACTTCTTTATACATGCAGCCATATTTCTAGACAGAGAAAGAGAGCGACCTCACCTTCTCATTGGGTTTTCTCTCAAAAGGGTTTCCTAGAGCATATCTTGTGCCTTATGTGCGTGTGTGGGATTTTTTTGTCATTCTATACTTTTCTGCATAATTTCCACTCACATGCATGCAATAATTACAGTTAAATTTACATATTTAAAAGTTTAATAAAAGTGTAATAGTGTAAAATTTTAGTATTTTAATATATTATTATTAGATATGTTGTGACAAAATTTCGAGTGGAATATTCATGGCAGTTTACAGATCATTTGGTATAAAAGCGGGTTTCTTTGGGTATTTTGTGGATATTGCATTGATCTAGGTCAGTGGGGCCAAATATCCTAAACCCTAATCATGGTCGATGAATCTGTAAACAAACCTCATGATCCTATAGAGGTGAGGTTTTTGCGGCTCGAACAAAAATTCCCGCATATAAACCACAATGTAAACCTCCTCATGGTGTCCCTAAGAAATAAGCTGGGGAAATTTGGAGAATATGGGGGTTTGAATGTAGAGGAAAATCAGAAGGGGGTTCAGGATATTAGGAAGACACGAAGAACGAGCCGAAGAAATAACCTGGAAAAGATCAACTTAGTTCAAATTTTGTGAATCAGTCCCTATTTAAAATGGAAGAAAAATTAAATATCAAGTTGTACCATGGTGATATTGACACTCTAAATTTGAACCACTTTTTGTAGAAAATAGAAGTTTATTTCAACATCCATTAGATCGAGGAAGGAAAAAATATCTCATTTGCATGATTAAAATTTGAGGGCCATGCACTAACACGGTGGGAGGTCCACATGGAAACCCTAAGTTTAGAGGGATAACCTCTAGTGACTAATAGGCAGGATTTCAAAATCCTCACTAAGTCACATTTTTATCCCATCGGGTACGTGGATCAAGACCAGTGGATTCGGTGGAATTACTTCATGAGAAATTTGGGACAAAGCATGCAGGAGCACACCACGGAATTGAGAATGATGAATATAATGTTGGTTATATCTCCAAAGAAACTAGATGTACTTCTCAAATATTTGCAGGGTATGCACTACCATCTGCATGAACAAGTGATGTTGTTCAAGCCCAAATTGGTGGTTGAGGCTTGCGTACAAGCACAATACCTGGTGAACATAGGCCTGCAAAGAGCGCAAACAAGTGGATCGAAGAAGCAGGAGAAACATGAAGCTTCTAAGGAGGGAAAGAAGAATAAAAAAGGGGGAAAACATAAAAAGAAAGTAGCCACTACACATTAGTGAAAATACCCTAACAACCACTACAACATTGATGGACATACAGAGGAGAAGTGTTGGAAGTTGAATCCAGTGCTAAACTCAAAGAACAAGAAGAAATATAACAAGAAGAAGAATATCATGGATACAAATTCGAGAATTCAAGTTTGAAGTAGCTCAAAAGTGGATGATAATACTGCTTGTACATCAGTGCAGAAGGAGGTGAATCTAAGTAGCCTTCAGCAACAGGAAGAGAAATAAATGACTAAACTCGTCCATATAAAGATACATGTGAAGAAGATGAAGATCGATGCTCTGTTTGACTCAGGATCGCGATTGAATCTCATTGCAGCATAGTTGGTCAAGAAGTTGGGGTTGTAATATCATGATAATCTAAACCCATATCCACTAGGATGGGTAAATAAGGATGCAAAGATGAAGGTGACAAAACGGTGTAAAATTAGATTTGATCTTAGTGTTGATTTTACTAATGAAGTAGATCTATATGTGGTTACCCTTGATGTATGTGAAGTCATGTTTGGGAGTCCATACATGTACATGTGAGATGAAATATTCATGAGGAGGATCAATCAATATCATCTCATCAGTGATGGAAAATCGTTTATCATCAAGGTGCACAAAGGAAAGTCGAAAATTTCACTAGTCAGTGACAACCAAGCCAAGAAATTGATCTGTTCTAGAAAGAAGTATGTTTTATTGTTTTTTAGAGAAATTCAATTTGAAGAGGATTCAATAGGAGGGAAGGCATCCCTAGAGGGGTGTACTAAGAAATATAAAAAAAAAAATTGGAGGAGTTGTTACAATCATGCAAGGATGTGTTCCGAAAGCCTAAAGGGTTACCACCTAAGAGAGAAGTGGAGCATGAGATCCAGCTATTGACAGACTCCCCATTTCCAAATATTGGGTTGTACAAGAAATCTTCTATAGAAGAAATTGAGGTGAAGAAACAGTTGCTGCAACTGATGGAATAGGGCGTCATTTGACCAAGTACATCACCATGTGGGTCACCAATCATCATTGTGCCAAATAAGGATGGGACCTGGCAGATGTGTTTAGATTATAGAGTGTTGAATAAAATCACGCTCAAGAATAGATACCCCCTGCTCAGGATTGATGATCTACTAGATCAGTTGCAGAAAGAAAATTACTTCACCAAGATGGAATTGAAGTTTGGTTATCAACAAGTTTGAGTCAAAGAAGAAGATACATGGAACACCGCCTTCAAAACCAAGCAAGGTTTGTATGAGTGGTTAGTTATGTAATTTTTCCTATGTAATTCATCAGCTACATTTATGAGAGTAATGAATGATGTATTGTGCCCTTTTATAGATTATTTTTTTATTTTTTATTTGGATTATATACTGGTATATAGTGCTACCTGCGAGGAGAAAATTTCACATTTGATGTAGGTGCTATAAACATTAAAGAAGCACCAGCTGCTAGCAAATCTCAAGTGTGAGCTTGCGCAATAGTCTTTGGTGTATCTGGGGTATCTGATCGGTGTAGGAGAACTGAAGATAGATCCTTCCAAAATGGAGGCCATCATGAAATGGTCAATTCTTACTAATGTTTCTGAGGTCAGGAGTTCCAATTGGGTAGCTCAGTACCTCATGAAATTAATATCCTCATTTGAATGAGTAGTAGAAGCACTGATCCATCCCATAGCAACAAGTGGCAAGAGTTTCCAATAGGGAAAAGGCCAGCAGAAGGCTTTCAAGGAGCTAAATAAGAATATCATTCAAGCACCATTTTTTGCATTATCAAACTTGTAGAAGCCCTTTGAAGTGGAGACATATGCGAGTGGGTATGCTATGGAAGTTGTCTTGATGCAGGGAGGAAGTCTTGTATGCTACAATTCTAAAGTATTTCATGGGGCAATCCTTAACTACCCCACATACAACAAGGAGCTCTATGTCATGGTGAAAGTTGTAAATAAGTGGAAGCACTATCTGATAGGAAAGGAAACAGTAATCCACACAGATCACCAGTCGTTATAGTGCCTGAAGGCCTAGAGTAAGCTACAACAAACCAAGAATTACAAGTAGATGGGGTTTTTACAGAAATTTCATTTGGTGATCAAGTATAAGAAGGGACACACAAACAAGTTGGCTGACATGCTTACAAGGCCACCCACATAAAAAATCACATATTTGGGGACTCTTATGCACATGGAGCCATTCATGTATGATGCATACAGAGAGGCATATTCAGAAGATGAGGACTTCAAGGAGGTGTACCTGCAGTTATAGAGTCAGATTCATGTGCACCATGGTGACAAAATCATTGACTACCATCTCCAGGATGGGTTACTCTAGAGGCTGGATAAGCTATGTGATCCTAAAGGTGAATGATTGTAGCTAATTAGAGAGGCTCACACTGCCAAGGTTACAGGGAACTTTGGTGTATCGAATATCATGGCTAACTTGCAAAGGTACGTGTATTGTCCCAAGATGCAAGAGAATGTATATAGGTTCATAAGAGAATGCATGCTTTTTTGTACCATAAAATATAGCAACAGGAAATAGGGTCTATATCATCCTTTACCCGTACCTACTCATCATTGGGAAAGAATTCACATGGACTTTATGGGAGGTTTACTGAAAACCAGGAAGGTACATGACTACCTATTCATGGTAGTTGACAGGTTAAAAAAGTTGTGTGTTCAGATGCCCTGAAAAAAGACAACCAACGGACAAGAAGTAGCAAACTTATTCTTTAGACAGGTCCGGTGCACTTTGGGATACTAAGGAACATCATTCCAGACAACGATACAAGATTTATCAGAGCATTTTGAACTACATTTTGGGAGAATATGGATACAAATTTGAAGAGATCTACGACATTTCATACACAGACCGATGGGCAGACATAATTAGTCAACAATACTTTGGTGCAACTTTTGAAGGGATACAACCAAAAGAATCCAAAGACCTAGGCTGAAAATATGATGTATATACAACATTCCTACAAAAAATTAGTCCATACTTCTATAGGAAAGTCCCCATTTTAGACTTGTTTTGGATATTTTCCACCTTCACCTTTTGATATTTCATATGGGAAATAAGGAGGAGTGAGAGAAGATCTTATAGGAGATGATTTAATGGTTGAAAATTTTATATATAATATCATACATATGCATCTAGATGTACAGGAAACACTACAGAAGTCGCAGGAGAAGTATAAGGACAGGAATGATCAATATTGAATAGAGAAACCATTCAAGGTGGGAGAAAAATTATGGCTATAGTTGAACAAGGAGAGGTTGTAGGGACCTGGTAATAAAATCAAGGCTCTCAGATTTGGTCCCTTTGAGATATTGGAAAAACTGGGTGATAATTCTTATCGATTTAGTTGACCACCATATATGCGCATTTACTTAGTTGTGAATGTAGAGAATTTGAAACTCCATGAGCCTTCCATGCTAGATCAAGAAGAGGTATTCCTACCTTCTATGGAGGATTTGGCACCAGAAGCTCAGGCAGATTTAATAGAAGATACAGTTTTACATAAGAGGTCTAGAATTATAAGACAAGTGCAACATGACCTTTGGTATATTGGGTTGAAGGGACAACTTCCAGGAAAAGCTAAATGGTACGCCAAAGAGAAGGTGGAGGAAAATTTTCATCACCTCATTCAGTAAAAGCTTTTTGGGACCAAAATCCTCCAAAAAATGGGAGGTGTTATCCAAATTGAATAATTATATTTTTTTTTCATCCATCTCGGTGCATTTGGAGTTGAAAAAGTGGAGGAATCAACTCACGGGACCATTTTTACCGGCAGGACCCAGTTTAGCGAAACATGGTCTGAAACCTTCTGGGATAATTTTGAGGCATCAAATGATGTTTTTTTGGGTAAACCTTTGTAAATTTAGTGCCACATTTTTTCATGATATTCTAAAAACAGAGACCTTTCCAATGGCGCAAGAAATACATCAGTCAGACTCTATACCACTCAGAAGTTGACCTTCATGTTTTCACACTTATAGCTTAGGAGGATGTCACGTCAACCCCAATTATTCATGGAAAATGGGCTAGCCACATTTTTTTGATATAAAATACTCTATAATAGTCTATATTGTAACTCTACTTAAGAGTTGATGTATTCAAAATTAACCACTAGTAGGCTATCGGGCTATGTTATAACCGAGCCACTAGGAGGAAGAGGCATTCTAGAATTGTGTTCCATAGCTGAGAAAAGATAGCTAGGAGAGATAGGAGGTAGAGCACAAAGAGATGATTTGTGCATTGTAGCATCCCAGATGCCATAGGAATTACTTATTTATACATGCAACCATATGTCTAGACAGAGAAAGAGAGTAGAGCGGCGTCACCTTCCAGCTAATTTTCCTCCTAAAAGGGTTTCTCACTGCATATCTTATGTCTTTATGTGCGTTTTGGGGCTTATTTTGTCATTCTCTACCTTTCTGCATAATTTCCATTCACATTCATGCACTAATTACAATTAAACTTACATATTTAGGATTTTAATAAAACTATAATTGTGTAAAATTTTAGTATTTTAATATATTATTATGGGATATGTTATGACGATTTGTATAGTGGAATATCCACGAAAGTTTATAGATCAAAGTGCAACTAACATCTTCTTCATTTTTTACCAAGAAACTCCTATTGATTCAATACATAAGACTCCCCTTGAAGTGATCTTCCAATCTAATGGACTACCTACCAAATCCATATTTGTGAATCCTTGAAGCTTCACTCCCTTTGTCTTTCTATACCAAAGACCATACTGAGTAGTTCCTATGAGGTATCTCAACACATGTTTGACCGCATTCCAATATTTTTTCAATGGCTTAACCATTGCTTGACTAAGCTGGTTAACTCCATAACACACGTATGGTCTTATGATCACCAAATACATCAGTGAACCCACAAGATTCCTGTAAATAGTGGTCTCTACCTCCTCACCTGAAGTGGCATCATCTTTCCTCCAACTTCCTACTAGAGTAGTGTCCATGCATTTACTACTCTCAATGCAAAACTTTTTCAGTATCTCATTGGAATAATGTCCCTGAGAGACAAATAGTTTCCCATCTCCTTTCCATACTTCCAAACTGAAGAAATAATGCATGAGTTCCATGTCCTTCATCTATAATTTATCTTACAAGATTTTATCAACTTCTCATCACTGATTAAAATCAAATCGTCGACATATAATACTATAATCATCAATTTACCTTCAACAACAATATGGTAAAGGCTTACATCTGCTTCACTTTTGGTGAAGCCCAACTTGGTGAAATAACCGTCGATCATGGTGTACCAAGCACATGGTGCTTATTTCAATCCATACAATGCTCGCTTGAGTCTGCAGATGTGGTTCTTTGTCAAAGGTATCAAATCCTATCGATTGTTCAATGTACACCTCCTCCTCAATCACTCCACATAGGAATGTTGTCTTCATCCAAACCTAGATCTGATTCACTTTTCTCGTGGCAATGTGAAGAATGAAATAATTTCCTTTGCTACATATCACATCGTAGCCACGATATTCCAACACAGAAACTGAAAATAAATTCCTCTTCAGACCTGGAACATACATGGAATCTCTTAATGTGAGAGGAGAACCAGACTCCATCTAAAAAGTAACTATATTAATGAAAATTGTGTTATACCTTCCGTCATCTCCCATCTCGATATTCATCTGGAGGTCCTTCTCGTACAAGTCACTGAAAAATTATTTGTTTCATGTCATATGGAATTAGACTCCACTATTGAGATGCCACACACTACCCGTAATCGATGTCACCATGCATTTCGAGATTACAAGCGAGGAGGAAAGAAAGGCTTGCATCTAATTATCAGTAGGATTCTTTCACATACTCTAATTTCTCTAATGAAAACTTCATGCTTTTTGTCTTTTGTTATTCTAGACCAGACCACTAGGTCTGGGAAATTCACCTATTTCTGCAATCATGAAAATTACGCATAAAAAACATTGTAGAACTTCGCAGATCCGTTGAGTGTTAATATTTGTCTGGAACTAACAGTATGAAATAATTAGGAAGGGGAAAAGGAAAAATCATTCGAAATTTTCATTATTAGCCACATAAGATGGACAACAAGGTAGAAGAATGGCTGAAAATCCACTTCATTTATAACAAATCAGATACACATTAATGTAAAAAATCCTTGTTGATTGGAATATCTAAAAAAGTAGCTAATAATAGGACACCCACCTACCATAGTTTGTGCATCAATGCAATTTCTACCTATAGAAGTAAATGCAAAATGATATTAGATCACTTCTAAAAAATGTAAAGTTATGGAGACTAGAAAACCATGCAAAAAGGAACAAAGGTATAAATTGTTCAAACTTAGTTGTAGGGGATCATTTTTAAGAAATTTGGAGAGAAACAAAAGAGCCAATCATATATAAATAGAAATTGTAGAGCTAAATAAAAATAGAGAGTAACCATGATTACTTCCAATAGAGGAGGATCCTCTACACCTCGAATATAGTCCAATACTAATAAATCAAGTCTTCCTTCACCACCTATCTAGACAGAAGTAGTAGAACCAACACCAACAGTAGGACCATCTAGGCTGAAAGTAGGGAAATATCCAAGAGAATATGTACTACCAAGAAAACCCAACAGAACACCAATCCACCTCACGAAGGATTTGAAATGTGAGATGGTGACACCATTCATCCCATCCACAGTGATTATAGAGGGGATCATGATCGGTGCGGTAGGGAACTTGAAGTACCATGGCCATGATATCACAGAGATAAAGAAATTTCTATAACTTGCACCAAGAAAATACCTATAGATGGTCACACGCCTAGATGACCCAATTGTTGCAATGGAGCAGAAGGAGTGGGTGTGTGGCCTAGCACAGTTAGGTGTACTTAATTTTCTATAGATTCCAAATTTCAAAAGAAGTGCATAAATAAATATATAGTGATTTGTGTGTTAGATCAGCTAGTGTTCATATACACTAGTCTTATTGCTAAAACTATAGGGCTACCTACGGCAAGAGAAGACACAAAGCCAATTTTTTTCAAAAAAGAGGAGGTAAAATGCTCTAAAATAGGAGGTCAAAGAAAAATATGGCACACATAGGGGTGTGTGAAGATTTGACATCGTGAATATTAATCATTATAGGGTCAAATTTTTGACGCAATTAATGGCATGTAATTTCCTGAGGAAATTTCTTAAGAACCAAGTGCTAATAGGAGTCATAGCAGCAAAAAAAGGTGTGCAGTAAGGGTCCAAATGAACTAGGCCACACTTTTACTCAACCAGTTCTTAATTTACTCTTAAGAAGTTCAGGATAAAAATAAGGAGTTCCATTATGCGTGGATCCCAATAATGATCACGCTCGTTGCATCGAGGTAACCAAAGGAGACATAGTTCCTATAAATGGCACACAAACTTCTCTTGGCACATCAGTATGCCTCGTTATGGAATACCACAAACAAGAACATGTACCAGGAGAAAAAATTCACCTTCTACCTATAAAAGGAAGGGGTTTGATAGATAATAAAAATCATCCCGCACATACAACCAGAAATAGTCAAATCTTACAAGGGGATCACTCACTTTAAGGGAACCCCGCATTTCATGTACATACAAATGAGAAGGGATTCAGAAAATAAATGGTGGTAGAGTCATTATAGGCTGATAGATAATGAAATCAGTATTATCATCGAAAATTGTGATGTAGAATGGAAGGTCCCAATAATGGAGGTAGATGAGGCAAAAAATATTTAAAGTGGTGGGGAACATTCAGTGCATGAGTCTATGCAATAGATGAAACAAGGAAATGGAATAAGAGACAGTAAGGAGAAATGTATTTCACTTGACAAGGAGAATAGAAAGCAAACATAGTTGGCAGAATATGGGACCCCCTATACATGTCCAAAGCAAAAAGTCCCCAACCTAAGAGTCACTCAAGTACAATTTTTTTATGATGATGACTTGGAGAAAATCAGGGAGCAAGTGAAGGAAAAATATAAATAGGTATTGGAAAGAGTCGTGTAGCAACAATAGTAAATACAAGTCAAGGCATAGGAAAAACTAGAGTAGTTATGACAATTATTAGTATCTAGTAGACCATGGCCTAACCAAGAGGGACAGAGTAGACCTAGGCCTAGAGTGCTCCCAGAATAATAGAACCAAGGTCATCACAGTCATAACCATCATCAACATCAGGATATTGCCACACATTTAAGATATTGTAAAGGGTGATGAGATTTCCCACTAAATAGATGCATCAATAAGAAAAAATATTAAGTCATGTAGAACTAGTCTTGTCTCAGTTACCACAAGATAGTCTACATCAATTACAATTTAGTATTACCCAAGAGATATTGCTCTAAAAAAAAAATAATAATAGAGTTGGTACCATTGTCAATGAAAAATTATGTGTTGCATGCAAATAAAATACAAATATTGGTAGAGAAGGAGCAATAAAAATAGAAAGAATAGAAGCCTAGAAAAGTAGTAGAGGAGGTATACAAAAACCTCCCTAAGGCACCGACAGAGGTGAAAGAAACAAATATTGGTGAGTCCATTCAAGTTCTTAAGGAAATTATTATGGAGTTATATTCACATATGAAGACATCTACTCCACTTAATGAGAAAGAGAACATAAAAAAGGAACAAACAACCACATTGACTATCGAAGAAAAGAAAGAGTTGGATGCATTATGCAACAAGTTGTATGAGAAATGGTTGTAGATATGGAAAACAACAATGAAGAGTGAAGAGATTAAATAAGTGGTGCAAAAAATCCAAACCTTTTCAAATAAGGATTAGAAAATCTAGGAAAACATGAGCACACTACAACTCACTCAGTATATGGATGTCATGCTAGAAAGAGAACAACTAGAAAAACATATAAATAATATGATAATTCAGAAATAATAATTATCATAGAGGTTTGATACCTTGCAGGAATAGGTGTTCAAAGTAAAAAATAATACTATACTATGCATCAAATGGTTAAGCAAGTAGTTCAGGAACTATAACATAGTCTATAACAATTTTTTTTCTTTGTTAACCTTCTATGAATTATTATAATTTATTTGCATCGGTTGGTGTGAAATCTATAGTATATTATTTCTAGTTCCATATCCAAATCTACACTAATTCATTTCTTGTATAAATTTACATTAGGCATCTAATACTTTCTTCGTCAAGCACTCATATGATTTAGAAAATTAACTCAAGTTTTACATGCATCTCCAACATCATTTGTTGATGAATATAATTTCTTTAATAATGATCATCAAGATGGAGTCACCCTTTATGGCTCATACTTAAAACTTATTTTCAATCCAATTAATTGTAGGGTTGAACGATAATTGTATTACATAACTCATAGGTGATGGATGACAATCAAAATTAGTGCAAGTTGACTAGGTTTTTTAGCCAACTAACTATGTTAATCCACTATAAAACTATATATGAATGATGAAGACAACATCCATGAAAAAAGATTTTACATATTTTATTGGCCATTTTACTTTATGTTTTATCATTTATAGTTTAGCCTTTTTTTAGTCAACCCATGGATTCCTTTTATGACATCGCTAATCAACTAGTTGACCATGAGGTTTGTTAGTGGACAAGATCAATAGGGTGCATATTTAATTGCATCTTATTCATAAAAATTCTTTTAACCAATCAAAATTATTCCTACACATGAAAAAATAAACTCATGGCCATGTCTATTAATGATTTTTATAACAACCCTGGTCACAAATTCATGTAAATAAAGTTAATAAAGGAAAAATAATAACCAAGGTCATGGGGCATGTATTTCAAGCTGAATGTTTGGAAAAAACGTCCTAGTCTGGGTGTTCATTTGGTTTATTATGGCTAAGGGAAATTGGAAAAGTCAATGGAAAATGATTTAGAAAGGAAAAATGGTAATTTTGGCAATTTATTTATGAAAATAATGGAAATTAGGAAAAAATGAAGGTGAAAGGTCACGGGTTGCATGTGAGTAGGAAAATGAATGAAAATAATGGAAAATTGAATAAATTAGAGGCATCATTAATAAAAAGGCTTCTGAGGATCAATCAGTACCTTTTGTTAGTTGATTTTTGGAGCTCTCTTGCTATTCTCTCTCTCTCTCTCTCTCTCACACACACACACATGTTATCACTCAGGTTTTCCTTGAAGTTGTGGAAAAGGAAAGTATACCCGAGGTAACCACAGACCAACCTTCAGATGCAGAATCTAGCCAATCTGCATCCAGAGAGGGCTCTCCCTTTAAAATTTAGCTTTGTTCTTCGAAAGTTTTAGGCTAGTTATAAGTCCAAGAGGTTTTGATTTTGTTTGAATGGTGGAATCCGCCAACTAAGGGTACGATTGAATATTTCAGGCCATTGGGCTATGGAGTCGAAAGGATGGCTTTACTGGATTAATCTTCTACACACAAGATGGCTTTGCAGGGCAAGATAGCCAAACAAAGATCAATTTTAGAAATTAAAGTGAATGGAATGGATTTTTGAGGGGATGAAAGGAAATTAAGAATCTTTCAACATGTTCAGAGAAAGAAAGTGAATGATTACAAATAAAGAGCAGTTAAGAATTCTTTATTATAGTAATCAAAATGTTTAAACCAGCGAAACAAGAGCAATTAAGAATTCGTTGCTTATAACCAGTCTAGCAGAAAACATTTTAGAATAATTACAATTGAAATCAGAGTACACTTAAGTAAAT
Source organism: Pinus albicaulis (assembly GCA_034641835.2). NCBI lineage: Eukaryota > Viridiplantae > Streptophyta > Pinopsida > Pinales > Pinaceae > Pinus > Pinus albicaulis. Next base: position 469,848,402 of record CM076581.1, on the reverse strand, counting down.
TCTGATTTATTCTTTTATGAAAATTATTCAGAAATGGAACAGAGTGATATTATAAACAGATATAAAACTTAAAACATAGGATAGAAAAGACTTATTGAACAGTAGTCTGACACATGAATCCTGCAAAAATTCTTGAGCTTCAAATTGTCATCCAGCAAGCCACAAAAAAGTTTCTCCAAAACACTTTTATTCCAAAAATTCAATTTTACAGCAAAGTAGAAGAATCCACCCAAAATACTTCCAAGAGTGAAGTATTTATACAAATTCTAAACTAAAATATCTTGAAAAAAATATCAAAATTGGTTCACAAATCTCTCCAACTATTTTACATAAATAGAACTTAAGTAAAGGACACTCAAACTAATTCATCTATTTGGAACTATTTTGTATGGATAGGTGATGACAAAGAGGAGAATTCGAATTTGATCCAACTCTTGGCTGATGATGAGGCATCCAAGTCACTAACTGCTTCCCTTTTTTGTGAATTCTGCTCCAACAATTCTGCAAACTTGGGGTCCAATGATACCTTGTTATTTCTCAATCCGTAATATATATGTAACAAGTGAAAGAGGTTATTGTAGATAAATATGTTGGTGAGATAAACCTCTTTCACTTTCCCAAAATGTCTCTCCAGCTGTGCGCAATAGGCTATGAACAAATATGTGTAAAACAGAGTTTTACAGAGTCTGAAAAATAGCTTGTAAAGATGTGCATGTATCTCTCAGTCTGAAATCACTGTGAAAAAACTGAGATAGTTTTTTGTATATGGGCCTCTTAGGAACAAAAACCTCCTTCAGTTTTGTATGATGTATTTCTAATTGGCCACAATAGTCTCTTCAAAATGATGACTTAACAGGATTTTTCTGCAAAAAGTGCTTTAAAACATTGTTTAATATTTCCAAAACCATAATAGCTGTTAGAAAAGTGAGAGAGGTTTTTGTATATGGTCCTCTTAAGAACATAAACCTCCTTCAGTTTTGTAAAATGAATCTTTTATTAATCACAATAGTTTCTGCAAAACTATGACTAAAATATGCAATTTCTGCAAAAATGTTCCTTCTTGTTATGTTTTTTCATCTTTTTACTTTCTTACTCTTTTGACTGTTTTACTTTCACTTTAGACAAACCTCAATATTGGTGAAAGTATTCTCATCTCTTTTTACAATTTTACTGCCTCTGTAATTACTTTTACTTTTTACCTTTGACTGCTCTGTAACTTCATTTTAACTTTCATTCTGACTTTTACCTGATACACTTTAACCACTGATACTCTTTAGCTGTTATGCTTTCTAACCTCTGTTTGAATAGATTTGATAACAATCTTGGAGTAAAAAAATCTTATGACTAATATTAAGACTGTTTATCCAAGGATGTGATCTTCTGATCACCTCTTCAGGGGACAACCGAGTAGATTTTTCAAGCAATTCCCCAATGGACAAGGGAGTGAGATTTTGATCAAGTTCAAAATGGAGCATTGTATTGATAGCTTGAGGAGTAATGGAGAAAAGAACACTCTGATCAGGGGACATCACTTCTCTTTGAGTTGGATCATCATTGGAGTGACAGTAGTGGATAATTTCTGGGAAAATAAGGACTGAGGGGATGAGATATCTTGGGAAATTGGATTCCCATAACCCTATGACATCTAATCCTTTTGAATAATCATCTCTGTAGAGACAATAACTTCGAAGGGGATTTTCATCAAACACTAAGTCTTTAATTTGAAAATCTTTATCCACTAATGGCAAGTATTCTAACTCTCTGTGAGGGGCATTTAATGAGGTTACATTCAGAGCTGCCGGAGCTTCCATTTTGGTTCTTGTGTATTCAAAATGGAAGTTTTTGGGTTTTCTTCACAGGCCGGGGCGCGATTTCAGTTTTAATGAGGGAAATTGGCACAATTAGAGGTTCGGGGGAACAATTCACAGTTTTAAACCTTAGGGAATGATCTTAGCGATAAGATTTAATCACTAATCCAGTGGAAAACAAGGAAAATAGAGTTTCTTTTGAAGTTCGGAGCGTAGTAGAATAAATACCTGTTCTGGGAGGCAAACTGGATTTTAACAGGTATCAGGCGGTGGCAATATGATGCTCCAACACTGGTCCAGTAGAATTCTTGAGTGAAATCGAACATAACAGTGGATTTCAATGAAAATTTGAATTTCGTAGCGGAAGGCGCAGTCACTTTTGAATAACGAAAATGACACAAAAAACATGAAAATTTGTTTTATTTCCCAAGTCAAAAAAGGGGTTTTTAGTTTTTCGAGGAATGACGTCACTTCAGTACAGGCTGACGTGTGGCAGGGGTCGGGCGGTAAGCGGTAATCCCCGCACCGCTTATGGGCAAAGGTGGTATTGAGCGCGGAGGGAGCGATTCCATTGGGAGAGTGACACGTGGTCGGAGGACGGTTTCAAAACCACCGTGCCCCCGCGCGTTAAAGTTCGAGTATTGGATGGCTAGCAGAATGAATGTTAGCCGTAGATCTCGTAGCGGGAGATCGGATGGTGGAAGGGACGTGGAGTAAGCGGGGGTTTAATGTGCGGGCTCGTCGGGTTTTTGAAACGATTTATTGTTTAATTAATCATTCCGGGAGGCTTTTGATATGCGGAGGGAGTGGTTATCAATTAATTCTGATAATTAATTAATCCCATGGTCTAATGAAAAATTGGGGTCGCGGCAGGGTCTCGATTATGGTTAAAGTGTCGGGTGGGATGCCAAGTGGATGGGCCACGGTGGCATGGGGGTTTTTCCGAAGTTTTTAGTTTTTAAAATAAAACTTCGGGTTTATTATTTTTTGTATTAAACATATATACCATATGTTTAAAGCTTTTCTCATATATTTTTTTTATTATATGATAATTTAACCAATATGATTAACTTATCATAAGGGTGGGGATATTACATAATGATATATTTAACCAAAGGGCGCATAATGCGGGTTTTTAATGAATAATTGGGAAATAAATACTTTGGTTAAACTTTATAATAAGATGGGTTTTTTGGATATTTATATAAAAGGAGTTATATACTTAGGATAAGGCATTTTCACTAGCGATTTAGTAAATAGAGTTAAATGTAAATATGACAAAGGGACAAGGACAACTCAAAATACTTTGCACATCTAAGAAAGTGAAGATTTCTGAAGTAAACCACATTATCTCAACTTCAACACTTAAACTTAGAATAGTAAGTTATTTTGAGGGATTTTTATGGAAATTTGCATGATTTTCCTAAGCAAAATGGGATTTTACTTAGGAAAAGATTGAAAGTGAATGATAATGGATAATTTCAAGTACTTAGGTCTTTTTGATCATCAGGCCGAGGGTCCGGTCCCTCCAAAAGTCAAGGAAATGCCTTGAGCCCCTTTGATCTCCAAATACCTTAGCACTTTGGGGAAATTAGTAAAAACTTTAGGGAAAAAGTGATGTGGGAAGTTAATGATTTTGACTTTGCTTTCTTTGAATTTTCCAGTGCATTTCTTGCTTCAGTACTTGTGATGAAGGTAAAATATCAAACATATTTAGCACCATCATTCATCATATAAACTTTGCAACACCATCTACCTACCCTATCTACTTGACACTACCATTTTCTCTTCTTTATTAGGGTGCATTTGGACTTGCAAACCCTTATCAATCTTTCTCTTTTTACATGGCCAATCTATCTAATTTTACCCTTATTACATCCAAGGGCTCAGATTAAACTGTTGAGCACCTCTTATTAACTCTACCTATCTACTTATCTGTCAAGATTAAACTGTTTGGCCAGATATTTATTCTCTATTCTACAACATGAAATTGAAAAATGAATGAGTCAAGTTTAAACAGTTTGACTCTTCACAAATTGTGGCAAAAGTTTAACAAGCTGCACACAATTGCTTTATTACAAAAATGAACTAGTAGTGGCATTTGGATTTGCACACTTTCCTTGGTATATTTTTTGCTTGGGGTTCATTTCTTTCATTTTCTGGACCATTTTATTTTTCTTACCCTTTGATTTTTCTTTTAGGGTATACCCTCTTTACATTTTTTAAATTTTTTGATTTTTTTGGTTTTTCAAGAATATGGAATACCTTTGCTCAAGAAAAGGTTTGAACATATTCCATAGTTCAATCAAGACAATCATGAAAAATGACACCTATTGGTATAGGAGTCTAACAACACACACACACACTCTTGGAAACTTAGAGTTATCTTGAAGCACTCTAGCATTGGATCAAGGAAATAAAAGTAAGGACTAAGAAGAAAATGGAAAGAAAAGATCAAGCAAGGAAGAGAAGGATCAAGCGGCTATAGTGAGATTACTTGCATGTATTGATTTTCATGTATGATTTCCTTGATATATTTGGTATGCATGGTGCATGCATATGTGTATTTGGGTATATTTCTATCATTGGCATGGTATTTCCCAGGTGTGATGGTTTTCTTCAACCTTGCCTTTCCATTTCTAGATAGCCATGGTGTGGTTGGTTCTTTTGTATTTGGTTCAGCTAGATTTTTAGATGGTTTTGAAACTAAGTGAGGTGATCTCTAAAAGAAAGAACACAAGGCCTAGGAATCCCTGGACCAAAGAAGGTGGGATTGCGATAAATATGAATTTGTGTACCTCGGTAGTCATAGGAATCCTCGACTGGTGAATTGTGGGATATACAGTAAATCCTAGAGGTGTGTGTCCTCTATTATACGTAGGAATCCTTGACTAGTGTATGGTGGGATATATGGTAAATCCTAGAGGGTGGAGTCTCGATTAGGCCTAGGAATCCTCGACTAGTGAATGGCGGGATATACGGTAAATCCTAGAGACTAGGATGCACGAAAATTCCTCACATTGTAGGTGGAGAAATCTTGTGGCATCCATGCTTGTTTAGGGCCTAGTGATCCAGTGGGGATTTTGTTAAAGCTTGAGGAAAATTGGATTGGTTTGGTTTTGAGTCCCACATTCATGCTTGGAATATGGCATGGGGGTGATTACTGAAATAAATATTTGGTTCAACCCAATCTATGATTGGGTGGTTCATGGAAGTCCCAGGCCTGCTTGGATTTTTCATTCATTAATAAGATCTTCTTATATTTGGTATTTCATGTGTAAATTTATTTGTTTATATGTGGTTTTTATGGTTGTTATATCCTTTTTATATTTGTTGGTTATATGCTAGTTATGAGTATGTTTTATGAAAAACTTGATGTATCATTCTCATCATGTTTTGATTAGTAAATGAATGTACAATGAGTATATGTCCTAAAACATGATAATGTTTCTATTTTGATATGAAAACAATGCTTCTTTACAAATATTAGATAAGTATGAGACCTTGATGCTCATATCTATTGTTATGACTTGCAGATTGCATATTTGTGACATGTTTGACGAAATGTATGTCATGGCTAATAGGGGTTAAATCAAGTACCTTCACCAATGATTTAATTAGTATCTTTGTTTCATTGTTATTTTTCATTTCTAAAGGTTTCATGAATTTTTGGGAAGCGTCCTGAATTGTGGCCCTAAAAACGTGGCATGGAATCTGGGATCACTGGCACAGAACTGCCTAGAAAATTCCATAATCGTTGGAATGCCTTGTTGTGGGAGGGACTCGAAGGCCTCAGTCGCATGCATGGCTTGTCATGGGAGCGGCTGAGGGTCCATATCCATGAAAATTTCAAGTTACTTCATGGTTTGGTCACGTGGAAGGGTTAGCTGGCTCCTGAAGGTTTTGTAGCATGTGTGGAAGGTCAATTTCGTTTCGTCACATGTTTACTCCAATCGACTAGTTAGCTTGGGTAAATGTGGGAGGGGGGAGTTACAATTTTATTAACATTTTTTTTTTAAACTATAAGTTATTAACGATAAAAAATTGTTACACTGTGAGGTTATATACTTATTCATTTATATTGGAAATGTATTGTTATTAATGAGTTCCCATAAAGGATAAATAGTTTCATTCAATATTGCATAGTCATTGGATATTTAATATCCTAGACAAATTGAGAAATCTCTCTAAGTATACTTCCATCTTAGGTCGAATATTCATGATTTATTTGATGAACCAATATCATTTCCACTATCATTGGGAGCACCATCATTTCCCACACCGAATTCATATTTTTATGAAAAAAACCAAACCATCATGCAATTCTATGTCTAACATCTCATTCTATAAAATGAGTTATTAGTCAATAGAGTATGGTATTCTCATCAAAATTTAGTTGAAACATGAACAAAGCACTTTATTTTATGTCATCCATCAGTATTATTTGTAATATGTCTAGTATTTCTTGTGCATCTTGTAAATAAACATCCATGAGCATATTCCTAAGTAAATATATCTTACAACTTGTAAGTTCTTCATCATCCCAACTAAAAACCATATTGATTTGTTATCTATCAAGTCCCAAACTTGGTACCATTGGCAACAGAACCAAAGTGTTGAAAGTAGGATTCAACACACATTCAATAAGAGATTACATTATGGAAGAAACATCACACACATTAAACTTAAGAAATAGGAAATCTTTTATGGAAGGATATGGAAGGACATATTTCAAGGTATCTAGAAAGTGAGAGAAATATTAAATGAAAAAGAGTTAATTATGGTCCTACTATGTCAGGTGAACACGATCGAACAGTGTTGGTGGGAAATTTTCCGTAAGGTAAGGGTTGAAAACCGCAACAAAGTATAACAAGGTAAACAAGACGAAGCACTCAGAAAAGCATGCTAGACATGTGAATTACCAAAGTTGGATTTAGAAAGATACCTGAAGGTCCTACGTTTGACAATGTTTCCGTAGGGTCCAAACCCTCTACTTCCTCCAAAATGAATATACATGTAAATAAATTCGTAGAAACATAGATATAACAAGTAAGTCAATGTGAATACATAAAAAAAATTGTTATATCATCATATATAAGCATATAAAATATTAATCATGAGACAATAACATATCAAGAATGAGACATGAGCTTCTTTATTGATTAACAACAATTGGTAGAGGAAAGGTACAACTAGATCTAGTCCAAGGCACCAGCAAAGCCTTCCTCTGGATCCGTCCAACCTGAGCCACGAAGACCACCTCTCTAAAAAAAGCAAGAAGATGCTATATAAGGAAGATGAGCATCTCTACAAATGAAACCATGGTTTCCTAGAGACTAGGAGTGTACGAGGTGTTAGGTCTCCGTAGTTTGCAAGATTGGCAAGTACAAATGTTGTAGAGCCTACATCAAAACCGCTTTAGAATCTGAGGAACTAACCATCCTAGATTCAGAGAGGGATCTCTCTATATGTGTGTAAATATGTGATCTTTAAGTCTTGAAATATGATTTTTGGCTAGTTATCAAGAACAAGGTTGTTTGTTTTGTTTTGTTTGGTTGGGCAAGGATATTATGAAGATGAAGGAAGTCTTTATGAAGGGTGAAGGTGTAGGTAGGTGAAAGAATGGTTCAGCTAATAAGATAGGCTTAGGAACAACATCAATCCATTGGGCTATAGAGTCATAAGAGGATTTAATTGCACAGCAAGGTTCAAGAGTGGTCCATGGGGCAAGTCATATATGTCAAAAGATCTCTTTAAGTTGATTTTATGGAATGAAACAATAAAAGTGGAGTGAGGGAAATCAAACAGATGAAGAAAAAAAGAACAACCTAAGATCAAGTAAGTACTTTGAAAGTATCCTGCTTTTGGCATGCACTTTAAGAAAGACAAAAAGTAATCCAAGATCAGGTAAGTACTTCTAAACTAACCTGCTTTTGATGTACTTTCAAGAGAAAACATGTAAAAACACAGAATAGCTTAAGATCAAGTAAAGACTTTTAAATTAGTCTGGTTTTAGCATATTCGAAGGGGAAAAATTTATGATAAATAGAAAAATTAGTCTAAGATTAGGTAAGTACTTTGAAACTATCCTGCTTTCAACATAATCTTTAGGGAACTCTTCAAAGCAACTGTTGGAGAAGAGACTAGAGGATAGGGCTAACCATAGACTTCCCTAGCTTAGCTTTAATTAGAAAACTTATCAAGAACATTCAAAGATAATATCTCAAGCTACACTCAGCAAAACATGGGCTAACCAACATTCCTTGACTGATCACACTCTATTGAATTATCTTTAAATAAACTATCAACAAAAAACATGAAGGATAAATATTTTCAGTGAGATTTAGGGTACTTCAGAAGTAAATCCTAATCTATATTTTTTTTTCTTTATCAGAGAAAAGTGGACAGAATGGAAACAAAAAAGAAAATAACAATTTACAGTGAGAAACACATCACCATTGACATAGACTAGGATCCCATAAATCAGCTATTTGTATTTGATGTTCAAACCAGTTACAATCTTCAAGTCCAATGGGCCTTTACAACTTCAAAATTCTCATCTCAGCTTATGTGTCTTCAATTAAAAATAGAGCTACAACAGCCTCAAAATCTATTTACATGCAACAGACATCCAGAGACCAACACTTATACTGTCTTCTACAACAGTATTTATAGAAGAAGGAGGAGGTGGAGTGTAAGAAGGGTCTATCTGTTCAATTAATGCAGAGTTAGTGCTTCTCGGCCTTTGAAGGGCTAGATGGAGGAGTTTTCACATGTATTAACTCTGTAAATAGATGATTACATTAAATTCCATCAACCCAAGTCGCTTTTGTTGACTTTGGGGGCTTTTTGGTAGGCTGGAAATTTATATCGAGCTTTCTTTGGAAAATATCTTTGACTGTGTATTAACTGTGCATTCCTTCGAGGTAGAATAATATGGTAGGTGGCATTTTTGTTCTTCAGAGAAGTAAAGGCTTCTGATATTTGGCATTTAAAGCCTTTCTTCTGCGGATCTATATGCTTTAGTGGTTTAAGACACTGATTTGGCCTTTAATTTGTGCTTTATTCCTTTTAAACTGTGGAATTAAGTCTTTTGATCTTCAAATTTGCGCTTTAATCCCTTTTAATTTCTAATAATCTTTATTGATCTTCATTAACCTCAATTATTTGTTGACAGGTGCTTTCTTTATGCGCGGGAGGGTCTTCTCCATTTAACTAGTTCTCATGAAACACTAGAAATAACATGAAACACGACCCCTTCTTTTTTTGTCCCTTTTTTACTTTTGATGGAGCTCTGAGGATCATCACCCTCGGCCTCTGTCACCTTTAGTGACTGTGGGACAGCTTTACGTCATGAAACCGTCATGAAACCTGCAAAAACAATAAATATTATAAAATCCTGCGTTTTGGGCTAAACTACTAACAAAGGCTTGGTGGAGGCGGAGGAGCAATGCAGAGGAGGTGAATGCGGGCGAAGAAATTTCCATGGTAAAAACCACAAAAACAAGGGATTAAAACTGAGATTAGTGCGAATATCAGGGTCCGCTACTTTATAAGGTTTTAGGTGGTAGGTGGAAATGGGTTAGGGGGGTTAATACATTTTTTTATGGTTTAACTGGGAAAAATGCCCTTTCGCACTAAAAATGGACATCAGAGTGTTATGGAGAAATGGAGGCGGGAGAGCTTGTGGGTCGTTGGTACTGTGAGATGGATGGTCAAGATTCAATCGGCGGATCGGAGATCAGAGGGGGAAAGGCTCCGGGATAATGAATTTAGATTTTTCAAAGGAGCGAGAGTCGTTGATCTGAAAATTAGGACAGGGAAGATTTAACGATAAAGAAAAGGAGGAAGGGTGGATTTTGGAACAAGGGAGCAATATGAGCTGTTAGATCTAGGTGTAATAGATTAGATCAACGGTGGAGAAATGATCATGGGATCGCATTGGTGAGAGGAAAATAACCATGAAAATGGGTAAAATGTGTTTTGCCGATGCGATGAGGGGGCTTAAGAATAAGTGCTGGGGTATGGCTATATGGTGGGTGCGTAACTAGGCGTAGAGAAAAGGGAGCTTATCGCATCGGCATATTTCCAAGAAGGTGAAAAGAGGTTAATAGTGCGATCAAACTCAAACTGTTGGATTAAGAATGAGATCAATGGTGGGGATCTAATCGGGGAATTTCATCAGCAGAAAACAATGGACGGGGTGAGCAGAGTCTGTGATGCAATGGGATCTTGGTCGTTGGTTCTTGTGAGATCAATGGTGGAGATTTAAGCGGGACATCGCATCGACGGAAAACGGGAGTGCAGGGTCGAATGCCAGTGGGATCGCACGATGTGATGGAGCGGTGCGATGGGCCTAGTGCTCGGTCATAGCGCGGGTCATATGCGAAAAAAGGGGCTAAGGCTTAAGGCCAAAAGGGGCTTTAAGGCCTTAATGTTAAAAAAAATGGGTTTTTGGCCAAAATGAAGGTTTTTGAAGGGTTCTGATAAGGTTAGAAAATGGGTTTCAAACCTTATAACAAAGATTTACAAGGCTTAAAGGGATTTTGAAGGGAATGGAGGAAAATGAAGGGAAATCATAAGGGAAAATGAGGAATATGGAGGCCTTTGAAAATCAGCTTTCTTTAATAAATAGCAGGGTTTTGATGGAAACAACAGTGAAGATGGTTCTTAGGACATAAAACATAACCAGGCTTCAAGAATGATAGATTTTCACAGGAAATTTTCTCTTGAAGACTAGATCACAGTTTTAGCCACCCTTTTTCTTTGACAAAATATTATGGGTGGCTAACAGTGGATACAACTCGGGATGGCACCTCCTTGGAGGTGTCAAGAACCTCGGAATAATATTCTCTAGATGTAGATCTGTGCCTTTATCCATTGACAGCCTCTTCCTCTTTGATCATGCAGTTTTGAAAAATGATCAGTATTTATATCAAACAGAGTTATTTCCCAATCAACTACCTACACAACCTAGTTCCTAGCATTTTTTTCTTCTTGAAGGTGCTCTTGGACTTGTAAACCTTTCACATCATCATTTTTATTGAAAGAAAGAAACTATTCTAAATCTAACCTTGTTTCTCCATGAGTCTAGATTAAACAGTTGGACTCATAACTTCTCTACCTAAGCTACTATCTGCCAGGATTAGACTGTCTGGCAAATTTTATTCTCTATTTTCTAAAACAGAAATTGAAAAACAGACAAACCAGGATTAGACTGTCTGAGCTCAAGATCTTAGATTTTGAGCTTTTAGAGTCACTTTTCCTTCTTCATTTTAGCTCTGGGTTTAATCTTTTTGAGTCGTTCTTCTCTTTTGTCTTGGTTCAAATTTTGAGCATATTAGAACCAATTTACATCAATCTAACATGTTCAGTTTTTCAGTTTATTTGAACCTTTGCTTTTCTATCCTAATATAATCTTCTGATAAGCCAATATTAAACAGTTTGGAAAATCTTCTTCACTAACCTATTAGCAGAAAATTTAAATCTATCTTAGTCATGATTAGGCTGTATGACTAAAATAGCAGTGTTGTTTTTTTGGTAGTGGAATTTAAGCTTGCACACTTTCAAACTTTCTTTTCTTTTTGGTATGAGGCCATACCTTTCTTCTTTTATTTCTGACCTCTTTTTCTTTTTCTATTGTTTTTGTATTTTTTCTTTCTTCAAATTAAAAAACAGTGTTATATACAACGGATAAAAACTTTGAAAGTGAAACATCAGTCAACAGAAATAATGTTTGAGAACCCTGCCATTAACAGGACCTCCAAAGTATTCAGCTCCATCCAACTCTTGCAGAAAAAATGCATTGTTTCCAATAACAGATTGTATGAGATAAGGGCCTTGCCATAAGTTATCAAATTTTCCATGTTTGCCCCTATCTTCTCTTCTTGAATCCCATTTCAAAACTTTATCACCAATTTTGAAATCACTTGCCTTGGTTCTTGTGTCGAACAACTTCTTGATGTTTTCTTATAGTTGTTGTGCTCTAATGTATACTTCCTCTCTGGTTTTCTGTAGATGTATAGTTTGGTTTATCCTTCTTGTTATATCATCATCTTCAGACTGTACTTCCTGGATCAGCTTCATGACTGACACTCCTAAGCTGGTTGGAAATATTGCATCAGTTCCATAAACTAGCTGGTAGGGAGACATTCCGATTGAATTTTTAATGGTCCATCTGTCTGCCCATAAAGCATGTACTAGATTATTGTGCCATGATTTCTTGTTATCTTCCATAAAATTCATGATAATTTTTACCAGAATTTTATTTTAGGACTTTTCCATCCCATTACCTTGACGGTAATAAGCTATGGAATGACCCAATATGATCTGATACTTATGACAGAATTCTACCATATTCTTAGAACTAAATGCAGAAGCATTATCAGTGATGATCTTTCTAGGACAGCCGAATCTGGAAATTATATGGTTTTCAAGGAATGAAATGATGACAGAGTCTGTGGCATTCCTAGATGGGATGGCTTCTATCCACTTCGTAAAATAGTCTATTGCTGTGAGGATCCATCTATGTTGGGCAGATGAGGGAGGATGGATTTCCCCAATGAAGTCTAGACCCCACTGTAGAAAAGGAGCTTCAACAGTGATTGGTTGTAGAGGTAAGGGAAGCAGTTTTCTTTTGCCTTCAAATATTTGGCATTTGTGACAGGTAATAATCATCTTGTGGACATCTTGAAAGAGAGTGGGCTAGTAATAACCAGCTCTAATGATTTTGTTGGCAGTGGATTTCCAGTAGAGGTGGCCTCCACATTCTCCTTCATGAAACTCATGCTTGATCTTATCTGCATCATTCTCAAGCAAACATTTAAGCAATAATCCACTAGCATTTTTCCAATATAAACATTTATTCAAAATGCAGTAATTTACAGCTTTTAACTTTAAAAATATTGCCTTTGTTTTAGACAAACCAAGAGGAACATTCAGATTGAGAAAAACATACAAAATATCAGCATACCAAGATGAATTCAGAAAATGATCTTCAATAATTGGAGTCGAAAACTCCTCCTATTCATCTAATGCATTAAACATGTTTATATCAAGAGCTTGGAAGTTAGATTCAACCATTATTTTTTCTAGTCCTTGACCCTTTATGAGTTTAGTGGTCTTGATTTCTAAGTCATACTCTAAAATTACAGCATACACTTTCCTCTTTTTCCATCTGGATCTTGGGTCAATATGTCTTTCACCATGAAATGAGGCACAAATGCTACGATGTGGGAATGTAAAATGTAAACTCTGAAGTCTTTTAAGGCTTTGACCAAGGCAAAGGCTTGTTTTTCCATTATGTTGTACTTCAGAGGTGCATCTCTTAATGCCTTGCTGAAAAATGCAATGGGCTGCTCTTGACCATTCAAATTTTTCTATAATAGGACAGCAGATATAGTGTGTCTGATGCAAACGAAAAAATGAAGAAATCTTTGGAAAAATCAGGACTAATAAGAACTGGTGTTCTAGTGAGTGTTTGTTTTACCAGTTCAAATGACTTCTTTGCTTCCAAGGTGTTATGTTTCTAAGGAGTTCAGCTAAATTGGGTATGAACATTCTCAAGAAATTAATCTTTCCAATGAAAGATTGAAGTTCCTTGATGTTTCGGGGATGGCTGATTTGCAATATGCCATCAATCCTTTCTGGGTCTATCCTTATCCCTTCTTCTGATATGATGTGTCCAAGAAGTTTACCTTCTTGGAGACAAAAAAATGTTTTCTTTGGGTTTAAGGACAGACCAAATTTTCTGCACTTTTCAAATACTTTTCTCAAGTGTATAAGGTGTTCTTCATCTGTTTTGGAATAAACAGTTATATCATCAAGGTAAATCACAATGAAGTAACCTATTTCTTCTGAAAATGCAATGTCCATGGCTCTCTGAAATGTGGCACCAGCATTCATTAAACCAAAAGGCATTTTCAAATACATGAAAGTGCCCCGAGGTGTAGTAAAAGTTGTTTTAAGTTGATCATCAGGATGTACCAAAATTTGATTGTAACCTAAGAAGCCATCTAGCAAAGAAATTCTTTTGGAACCAAATACCTTTTGTAAAATATGATCCATTTTGGGTAGAGGATAGTTGTCCTTCAGTGAGGCCTTGTTTAAGTTTATAAAATTAATACAAAGCCTTATCTCTCATGTTTTCTTCCTAACTGATACAATATTTGACACCCACTCTGAGTATCTAACAGAGAAATAATTCCAGCATCATACATCTTTCTGATTTCTTTCTCTACCAGAGGTAATTGAACAGGGTTGATTCTACGCAATTTTTGTTTAAAAGGTTTCTGGTTTTCTTTGAGGGGTATCTTATTCTAAAATATTTCTGTATCATAGGACTTTAGATCTTCATAGATCCATGAAAAAACATCAGAAAATTTTCTAAACAGCTCAATATATTTCAGTTTAATGTGAGCTGAAAATGTTTTAGATATTTTGATTATTTTGGGTTTTTCCTCACTGCCTATGTTGCATTCTTCTACTTCAGATTCTATTGGTTCTAGTTTTGGCTTTTTGGCCACATCATTCAATTCAAATAGTTATTCTAAAGGGACCAGTATTTTTGGCAAGCTTTGGTCTTTAGATTGCAGCACTTCTAAATCTTCATTTTCTAAATCTGTGCTATTCTCTGTTTTATGATTGGGTTCATAGGTTAATAGATTTATTTCATCGATCTTGGGAGAATTTTCTTCTTCAATAAGTGGATTTTCTTCAATAGGACAATCTTTGTCATAATCTGAATATGAGCTTGATGCTTCAAATTCATTTTTGGACTATAGGAATTCTTCTATTTGTTTATCTCCCTCAAAAATTTGCCAATATTTTTCATTGTCTGGTACAGCTAGCCTAAATTTGACTTGGGTGGTGCATTTCTTGGTTTCATAAGGTGTAAGACAGGTTCTAGCAGCAAAGGCTAAACCATTGGCAAGGATATTTTGGTTTCCTGGGACAAATATAAGTTAGAATTCATCAAAATATCTTAATAAGTCCATGGCATCATCTCTATAGGCTCTAAGTCTGGGATGATTAGCGTTATATTCCCCATTTACTTGCCTAATAATCAACTCTGAATCCCCATGAACTTTTATCCTTTTGGCCCCTAGTTTTTTCAATAAATGAAGGCCTAAAAGGAGAGCTTCATACTCTGCTATGTTGTTGGTACATTGAAATTTTAACTTGTAGGAATGCCCCTCAGCATGATTACTTTCAGTATTATGTAACCGTATGTCTGCTCCTACATAATTTTTAGTGCAAGACCCATCAAAGTTCATGCTCCAAAGAGGACTGTTTTCAGATTTGAGATTCATTTTATTGTTTTCCTCTCTGCATTCTTCATCATTATGTTCTGAACTAGGGTCTGTACTACATTTTCCTGAATTTTGTTCCTCAAGTTTTTCAATGTTTTGAGGTTTTACTTCTTGTTTTTCATGATCTACGTTGTTTGTATGACTATTTTGGACCTCAAGACCTCTAATCTGTTTGCTGAAAATTTCTAAATCAGCAAACTGTTTTTTAATTTCCCCTCTATTTTCCTCTTCATCCATGACTGCAACTATGTTTTAATGCGAAGTGATTGCAGCATTGGATGTTTTTTCATTGGTTAACTCTTGCTCTTTATGAATATCATCATTAAAAAGAATAAAAGAGTCAAGCCTAGTGTGCATAGAGTAAAGAGGAGAATTCTCCAGTCTTTCTTGGCTACTCACCATGTATTTCATGTGGGTTTCCCTATAGAGTCTTCTAGGTTGACTGAAGACAGGGATGGTGGCATAAGTCATATCCATTTGCATTGTGCCTTGTAACTTAGCACCCCATGATCTTGAAAGGAGCATGCCATATTTGGGGGGTATATCAGCCACTACGATGTCCATCACTAAACTCTTGGCTGGTATTTGGGCTAAGTTAACACACAGATCCTTAATTAGGCCTAGACATCTTACCCTACTTGAATCAAAGGAATATAAATCTTTGTAGGGTCTAGTTACCTCTAAGTCTAATTTTTCCATTATCACCTTGGGCATGAGGTTGTGTGATGCTCATGAATCAAGCATGGCATTGTGAAAAATGTTATCATGAATGTTTAAGCTAATGTAGAATGGAGGGGTGGTTCCTTCTTGAAATTTCCCTTCAATTTTTGGTCCAAAAATTAGTTCTGGTGTATCATCATTTAAGTTTATTGTATCATGAAAATCCTCTATGTTCAAAGCTTTCAAAATTTGACCTCTATATACATTCTGAGTGACTAATTCAGTAAGAGGGATAGAGATTTTAATTTTGGATATTTCATTCTCCGGGCTGAAGGGAATCTGGTTCTTCAACATGTTTAGTTTGGCCTTCTTAGTCACTATTTCATCAGCAAAATCAGTTTGCTGATTTTTATTATTTACAACAGGTGGAATGGTTTTTTCAGGAGCATCAGCTGAGGTGCTAGTGCTACTAGGGTTAATACTCTGTTTTTCATTAGTTTGAGCATTTTTCCCTTTGTTTAAATCAGAATTTACAGCCAGTGTCCTGTGATTTTCAACTGTCTTTCTGGGTGTATTTTCAGGGTTGTTTTTGGCAGGTTTATCAGAGGTTTTGTTCTTGGGAGTTTCTTGATTCTTTTTACTTCTAAGGTCATACTGTTTAGGTGACCCTATGATGGCATTTTCAGTGTATTGATCATAATAGTCAGTTTGTGGTCTTCTGTCATCATAAGGTGTATATATACCTTGTTTTCTTTCATAAATGAGATCAGAATCCTAATTACTTACTACCAACATATTCATGATGTCATCCTCTGCATGTTCATTGGTTTTTTCATCCTCATCAACATAATTTTCTTGAAAAGGAGGTCTGATCTATTTATCATCTTCCCTTTGTCTGTTTTGAGGTTGATTTATCCTAAAATTTTGATTTTGATTTTGAGATTGATTTCTGTTTTAGGGAGCTGATTGGTTTTCCCTAGATTGTGCTCTCTCAAGTATGCCCTTCTTATTCATCATTTCCTCCACAATTCTCTCCATTTTTGAACTAGATGTGGAAGGTGAAGTTTCCTCCCTAAATGATACTTTCTTTTCATTTCTCAACCTAACTCTTTTTTCATTCAGATTTACTTCCACAGCTAAAGCTCCCTTGTGCATGTCTTCTAAAGTATGGGGGTCTCTTTCTCTTAGCTGATAGGCCATTTCAGGATCAAATCCTTCGGGAAATATGGCCAAAGCTGAGCCTTGTGGGGGTTTTAATTCTGGGGATAGGGCATTATAAACACTATTGAACCTAGTGCAATAATTTTGAACACTTTCCCCAGTGTTTCTTTTGAGGTTGTTGTAATCTGAAAGTATTTGGAGAGGGTTTTTTCTAACTTCCCACTTTTTTAGGAATGACTGATGGAGAGTTTGGAGATCATTAATACTGTGAGGGGTTAAGCCTTTGAACCATTTTCTTGCTTCTCCCCCTAGACTTTGAGAAAACAATCTAAGTTTGATAATTTCGTCATCAATCTCATTTCTGTCAAAATAGTCATTCATCTTGTCCACATGTTGTGATACAGTAGTAGCACCACTGGCATCATACAATGGTATCTTGGACTGATAGTCCTGCGGCAGATTGACTAAAGGAAGGACTAGGGGAGCATACCATGTTGCCATGATAGGAGGTTGTGGGAAAAATGGGGGGTTTACAGGTGGAGGATGTAAGATGGGAGGGGGTTGGTGAAATGGGGTAGTTTGGACTGTGGGTGTATGGATAATAGATGTGGATGGACCAGCGAGAGGCTGTTGAGTAGATTTAGGATGAGAGAAACCAAAATTATGAATGATATGGAAATCAGGTGCGGTAGTTCCTCTGCTACTAGGATGTTCACCTCTGTCTTGGGATGAAGGTGGAAACTCAAAATATATCTAGTCTATATCATCAAGTGACCTAGTTCTGAATGGGTTCCTTAAGTCAACTTGTGAATCTTGTAGAGCTATAAGGTTTTCAGGAACATAATTAGCTCTATGGAATGGCCCGACAATAGTTGAAGTTTTAACCTTCGGAGATTTCCTAAGTATACTCTCTGGATTATCAACTATTTCAGGAGGATTTGGGTCAGGATAGGCTCTAGTATGAACTTTTCTAGAAGCCACTATGATATGTTTTTAGACCCAATAATAAGAAAATTTTTAACCAAATATGACAATATTTAGTAGGATAACTGATCTTCTAACATGAAAACTCAATCTTTAGAGTTTCCTTAACTGATTTTATATGATGTTATGATAATAAAGGGTTTCCCAGTGGAGTGTTTAGGTCTATTCAAGATTGTGGAGTCACCAGGTGGAAATTTTTAGCTTTAGAAGGTAAAATGTTTTATGGTCCACCACCATTAATGGGTTTGAATACCAATCTGAAATATTTTTGGGTCTTTTGAGTTTTTACAGTCCCGTGGGTTATGAGAGTGTCCTAAATCTATTTCAACACTTAGCTACGGTGATGAGACAAACAGAGTTACCTTGTGACTTACCTAGCTGATTCCTTCAAGGTTTGATAAGGCTCTATGAGTATCCTAAGGGTCACTTAGTTTGTCACTTATTTATATAAGTCCTATCACGATCACCATTATGCTTGGTAGTGCTTGAAGAAAGCTACTTATACTGCACTGAACACTGAGTGTTTTGTTTCCAAGGATTTTACTCAGAGGTTCCCCAGTATGGTCTCCAGTATTTTAGGTCTCTGTAGTTTGCAAGATTGGAAAGTACAAATGCTACAGATCCTACATCAAAACTGCTTTGGAATCTGAGGACCTAGACATCCTAGATTCAGAGAGAGATTTCTCTATATGTGTGTAAATATGTGATCTTTAAGGCTTGAAATATGATTTTAGGCTAGTTATCAAGAACAAGGTTGTTTGTTTTGTTTTGTTTGGTTGGGCAAGGATATTATGAAGATGAATGAAGTCTTTATGAAGGGTGAAGGTGTAGGTAGGTGAAAGAATAGTTCAGCTGATAAGATAGGCCTAGGAGCAGCATCAATCCATTGGGCTATGGAGTCATAAGAGGATTTAATTACACAGTAAGGTTCAAGAGTGGTCCATGGGGCAAGCCATCTATGTCAAAATATCTCTTTAATTTGATTTTATGGAATGAAACAATAAAAGTGGAGTGAGGGAAATCAAACAGATGAAGAAACAAAGAACAACCTAATATCAAGTAAGTACTTTGAAACTATCTTGACTTTGGCATGCACTTTAAGAAAGACACAAAGTAATCTAAGATTAGGTAAGTACTTCTAAACTAGCCTGCTTTTGATGTACTTTCAAGAGAAAACATTTAAAAATACAGAATAGCTTAAGATCAAGTAAAGACTTTTAACTTAGCCTACTTTCAGCATATTTGAAGGGGAAACATTTATGATAAACATAAAAATTATTCTAAGATTAGGTAAGTACTTTGAAACTATCCTCCTTTCAACATACTCTTTAGGGAACTCTTCAAAGAAACTGTTGGAGAAGAGACTAGAGGACAGGGCTAACCATAGACTTCCCTAACTCAGCTTTAATTAGCAAACTTATCAAGAACATTCAAAGACAATATCTCAAGATACACTCAGAAAAACATGGGCTAACCAACATTCCTTGACTGATCACACTCTATTGAATTATCTTTAAATAAACTATCAGCAAAAAACATAAAGGATAAATATTTTCAGTGAGATTTAGGGTAATTTAGAAGTAAATTCTAATCTATATTTGTTGTTCTTTATCAGAGAAAAGTGAACAGAATGGAAACAAAAAAGAAAATAACAATTTACAGTGAGAAACACATCACCATTGACATAGACCAGGATCCCATAAATCAGCTATTTGTATTTGATGTTCAAACCAGTTACAATCTTCAAGTCCAATGGGCCTTTACAACTTCAAACTTCTCATCTCAGCTTATGTGTCTTTAATTAAAAACAAAGCTACAACAGCCTTAAAATCTATTTACATGCAACAGACATCTAGATACCAACAACTATACTGTCTTCTACAGTAGTATTTATAGAAGAATGAGGAGGTGGAGTGTAAGAAGGGTCTATATGTTCAATTAATGCAGAGTTAGTGCTTCTCGACATTTGAAGGGACAGATGGAGGAGTTTTAACATGTATTAAATCTGTAAATAGATGATTACATTAAATTCCATCAACCTAAGTCACTTTTTTTATTTTGGGGGATTTTTGGTAGGCTGGAAATTTATATCGAGCTTTCTTTGGCAAAGATCTTTAACTGTGTATTAACTGTGCATTCCTTCGAGGTAGAATAAGCTGGTAGGTGGCGTTTTTGGTCTTCAGAGAAGTAAAAAATTCTGATATTTGGCATTTAAAGCCTTTCTTCCATGGATCTGTCTACTTTAGTGGCTTCAGACACTGATTTGGCCTTTAATTTGTGCTTTATTCCTTTTAAAATGTGGGATTAAGTCTTTTGATCTTCAACTTTGCACTTTAATCCATTTTAATTTCTGATACTCTTTATTGATATTCATTAACCTCATTTATTTGTTTACAGGTGCTTTCTTTGTGCGCGGGAGGGTCTTCTCCGTTTAACCAGTGCTCATGAAACACCGGAGAGAACATGAAACTCGACCCCTTTTTTTTGTCCCTTTTTTACTTTTTATGGAGCTCTGAGGATCATCACCCTCGGCCTCTGTCACCTTTAGTGACTATGGGACGGCTTTATGTCATGAGACCATCATGAAACCTGCACAAACAATAAAGATTATAAAATCCTGCGTTTTTGGGCTAAACTTCTAATAGAGGCTTGGCGGAGGCGGAGGAGTAGTGCAGAGGAAGTGAATGCCAAAACTGAGATTAGTGCGAAGATCAGGGTCTGCTACTTTATAATATTTTAGGCGGTAGGTGGAAATGGGTTAGGGGGATCAATACATTTTTTATGGTTTACCCAGGAAAAACGCCCTTTCGCACTAAAAATGGGCTTCACAGTGTTATGGATAAATGGATGTGGGAGAGCTTGTGGGTCGTTGGATGTGTGAGATGGATGGTCAAGATTCAATCTGTGGATCAGAGATCAGAGGCGGAAAGGGTCCAGGACAATGAATTTAGATTTTGCGAAGGAGCGAGTGTCGTTCATCTGAAAATTAGATCAACGGGGAAGATTTAACGGTGAAGAAAAGGAGGAAGGGTGGATTTTGGAACGAGGGAGAAATATGGGCTATTAGATTTGGGCGTAATAGATCAAATCAATGGTGGAGAAATGATCGCATGATCGTATCGGCGGGAGGAAAATAACCATGAAAATGGGTAAAATGTGTTTTTCCAATGCGATGAGGGGGCTTAAGAATAGGTGCTGGGGCATGGTTATATGGTGGGTGCGTAACCAGGGGCGAAGAAAATGGAGCTTATCACATCGGCATATTGCCGCGGAGGGGAAAAGAGGTTAATAGTGTGATCAAACCTAGACCGTTGGATCAAGAATGAGATCAAGTGTGCGGATCTAATCTCGGAATCACATCAGCAGGAAAAGATGGGATGGGGTGAGTGGAGTCTGCGATGCGAGGGGATCCTGGCTGTTGGTTCTTGTGAGATCATCGGTGGAGATTTAAGTGGGACATCGCATCAGCAGAAAATGGGAGTGTGGGGTCGAACGCCAGTGGGATCGCACGATGCGATGGAGCGATGCAATGGGCCTAGAGGTCGATCACAGTGCAGGTCATACGCGAAAAAAGGGGCTAGGGCTTAAGGCCAAAAGGGGCTTTAAGGCCTTAATGTTAAAAAAATGGGTTTTTTGGCCAAAATTAAGGTTTTTGAAGGGTTTCGATAAGGTTAGAATAGGGGTTTAAAACCTTATAATAGATATTTACAATTCTTAAAGGGATTTTGAAGGAAATGGAGGAAAATGAAGGGCAATCATAAGGGAAAATGAGGAATATGGAGGCCTTTGAAAAGCAGCTTTCTTTAATAAACAACAGGGTTTTGATGGAAACAACAGTGAAGATGGTTCTTAGGACATAAAACATAACCAGGCTTCAAGAATGATATATTTTCACAGGAAATTTTCTCTTGAAGGCTAGATCACAGATTTAGCCACCCTTTTTCTTTGATAAATTATTATGGGTGGCTAACAGGAGGTGGGGGAAAATCAGAGTTGATCTGGGGATAAAAATGGGTATAATGTCGACATCCTCCCTTTTGGTGTAATTATTAGTACCCAAGGAGTGTATATATTCCATCTGAAATTGGTTAATTTTGTTAGGCCACTCGCTCATGTAGGTGAGATTTCGGTAAAACTGGTAAACCCTGCCTGAAAAATGGGATATTATTTTATTTTTTCATATTTTTAAAGGTATACGTGGGTGCAATGTTAGAGGACCCATGTATGTACATTCTTTAGTGTGGGCCGATTCGCATATGGAATTTGAATATATATATATATATATAAGATCAATTCTGCATGGGAAAATGGTTGTCCATGGCCATCAAAGAGTATCAGATCTACAAGAGTGTTCAATGATGCGATAATAAACAAGTAAAGAAAATAAAGGCAATTGCTTTGTTAAAACCATTTAAAAAAACATGAGAAAAGGGTCAACTAGAAAAAGGAAACTGATCGATTTGGTTAATCTAATCAAGAAAGAAAATTTATCTAGCTATAATGACTCAACATGAATAAATAAGCCAACCAAACGAAAAGACTCATTCAACATAATGAGATTGACTAGGTTTGTGGAATTGAAACACATATAAATGTTGACTCAACAAGTCCTCAATTAGTAGCATTCAATCAATAGAGACTTGGTGGTCACACATCACCTTTGCATGAAAACACATTAAATTCCATCATAAATGTTGTAGCATGTCAAAGAAGAATTCCCTCATAATAATGTATTCCACCCCCTCTAGAAAATTTTATAAATTGGGAGGATGCATATAACTTTATCACTTTGTTTTGTACTCTTAAGTGATTTAATGGCCTAGCAAGTGAAGTGTAACATACCCCATTACCACCCATGGACCACACTAAGGATAGAAGGAGGTTGTTACTATGATGACTCAACCTCGAAATCCTAGTTATGGAAATGGAGTCTAAGTTTTTTGATCATTTTTGAACTTTTCAAAACCAAAAATAAGAAATTCCATTGCATTCATATCTTCCAGAATTTTCTAGTGATCTACAATTTTCCTCGATATCCCAGAGAAGAATTTATCGCTATTTAAAATTCTGACCAATAATATCCTACCACGTCATTGTGACCTACCACGTGGCACCCACATGGTCCCCACATTACACCCACATAGTTCTCCAAATCCTTTTCATGTAACCTTCTCAAGGGTTCCATGTCATATTTGTGTCCTTAGTTTCCACCATGGCTTATGCCATATCAATATGCATAGCCCCTTTTCCTTTTTCATGAAATACACATTTCCCTGTTATATTAAAAACTATGTAAAATACCCCCCCCCCCCCCCATATGCACTTAAATAAAAAAAATTATAGTCCACAAAACACCCTTGGGCAACACCCATAACCAAATATATATATAATATAACATGCAGTGCATGACCATAGTCAAGTGGGGTCCATCTTGCCACGTAACCCCGAGAATAAAATTTCAGTCGTTTTGCACTACTCCTCCATTCATAACCTCCAAGGCCCAAGGAATATATATATATATATATATATATATATATATATATATATATATATGCCTAAGTCTCCTACTTTAAAAACATATAAAATATGGCGCAAACCATAGTCCATGGGCCCAATTTGCTACGTAATCTCAATATTTAAATCACGGGAGTTTCAATCACTTTGTTATTTAAAACCTCTATGGTCTAGGGAAGCATGATCAAATGTCCCTCCATGTTAAATGACAGAAAATATTCCCATCCCAGGAAATAAATCATGGATGTTCCTTGAAATGGCCCCTTTTCAAAACACTGGGGTAACATCAGTGGATAAAACCTCTAGGGTGACGTTTTTTGATGTTTCATACCCTGAAAATTTTTCCCTTAATACTTTTTCATCATTCCCCTACATAAATCGTTAGGGTGACGTTAGCCTAGGTTGATGTCATGTTGACACCACACCCTCCACGCGACCTCGTCCAAGAGTTCCACATGTCACAGATTTATAGGCCAATTGGCCCCATCAAACAGTTGATTCTCAGTGCCATAAGTGACTTCATCATGGTGCTACATTACCATTTTGACCATGTCATCTGCCATGCTAGCCTAGGTCCCACCAAGGCTTCTGACACTTGCAAAATGAGGCTTTCCCATTATAAACTAATTCAACGAAAAGGGTTAATTTCATCATTTTTTGAAATTATTGGCCAATTTGGCATCTACAACCATACACACTACTCCAAATAAACATGTATGCATGCCACATAATCCTATGATTTCAATTTTGGGAGTTCCTTCATGAGCCTCATTTGAAGCGTTTGGTGTCCCTAACCTTCAAGGTTCATCCAACAGCTAAAATTCCCTATGGCCATCAACATCCCTGATCTCCTAGACTACTTCCATGTTCACTCATAGCCCTTGTCAGTATGGATGATTAAGGCTCATAGCCTTTTACTCCAAAATCTTAAATTTTCCATCTCTCATGCATTGACAAGTTTTAATACATATGTAACGAGACCTTTTCCCAAGGCCGGAAGCACATAATATATGAACACATATACAAGCTCTTTCGAGCTCTTTTTAAGGCTTCCATTCAGTTTGGCCTATAACATAATTATAATATATATAATAAAACACTATCCTTCTTAAGCTTATAAGAAAATTACTCCCATGCTTAACACTTAGAAGATTTCAGGGTTATCTCTTTCGAATATTAGAATTTACATACAGAGGCCTATTATCATAATTCATCTTAATTCAAGAACTTAAACTATAATAGGGATTCACCCATATCTTTCGTAATTAGACCATTTAGTCTTATTCAAGCCCATATTCACATAGAGATACATATAGATGTTGCATTGAGGAAGTTTGAGCTAAATTTAGGCTCAAGAAATACACACATGAATGGAACCATTCCTTAAAACATTTTCAAAAAACATTAACAATACTCATTTATTCATAAAACAACATCCCTCAACTACTTTTATTAAAATGGTAAAAGCACATTAAAAAATACATAACATCCATATGCATAATACACCTAACAATAACCATGTTTCATACAATATTCACATAACACAAGCCTACTCATACTATACAGTCTATGAATACATGATTAATCAAGGTGCATAGGTTCAACCACCTCGTATACACAACCACTATGCTAAATATTAAGCTCAAAAATAATTTATAGATCCATAAATCCCCTGTATACAAGTGGTTGAAGCCATCAATCATGCTCATAAAATAAACACCAGCATCAACTCATTCCTCATACATTACACAAGTAATCAAAATTCCCATTTTTATAGGAAATAAACATTCCAGGCACTTAAATAGAATTTACACAACACAAAAAGAATCCATGTAGAAATATATCTCACATAAGGCATATTAACACTTATAATGGCATATAAACAATTTAGAAGTAGTCATGTAAGATATACATACACACAAAGTTACATGAGAACTTATCTGGTAATGAAGAATCTTGGAAACTGATATTGGGACTCTAACTCTCCACCCAACCTTAGATGAGATACATCAAATATATCTTGCAGTTGTCAACCCCAATCTAGATTTTATAGCTTGAGGAAGAGTTCTCAAAGGAGTTTCTCATTCCTTCAACAAAATTAAGAGTCAAAATATCCTAGGAGTCTAGATATCCCCAATGTCTCCACCCTAAAGCAAGCACCTAGAGGACATTCAAACACTACAAATTCGTAGTCATAGATGAATTTATTTTTCTAGTCACTTTATTCTTCCCGTCAAGAAATTATTTTTCCTAAAAGTGTTGTTTACCCTCTCTTTCTCTTGCATTTTATTTATAGGGATTTCATCCTTCTCTTTTGCACTTAGAGATGCCTCTATCTTCTTAACTCCTTGCACTAGTCTCTCCTGGCAATTATCAAATCCCCTTTTTCCCTCTCTTGCATGCCTACTTTTGGTCCCTTAACCTTCCCATCATATTTTTTGGTCATTGAAGGTTTTGGGAATGATTTCCTACCAGGGGAACCCACTTCTTCCAACTAATTTCTTTGTCCATTTCACTTATGGTTGTTTCAAAAATAGGGTATGTACTTTTCCTTGTGTTTTTCCAACTAATATAATTGTATCAGTGACCATTAAAGTCATAGCAGTCATCCCATGAATGATATCATTATGCACTTTCTCAAAATCCCAAGAAACCTTCTCCCCAAGCTCTGAAATTGATGTCCTGTATCTCATATTTTTTATACTTTATTACAACAATATTAAAATTGTTTGTAAGAGGGGAATTTTTCCAAAGGGGTTGCCACATGAACCATATCTCAATAAAAAAAATCTACAACTAAAATATCGGATCCAACTTTTGACCAAGGATTAACTACAACCATGCCAAGAATGAGGTTACAAACTAAAACATTGAAAACTTTGTTGAGTGATGAAGAAAACAAAAATTCAATAAATTGAGTATTATAGTGCTAGTAATCCATCTATTCAACATCAAATAAGCACAAATGTTGGATATTATATGGGATAGACACCGATAGATCTTTACATCTTGGGTGGAAGAAGTTGGGTAGGAATCTCAAGTGTTGGAACGAGAATATATTAAACATTACTTTGGTCCCCCCCAGAATAATTATTTTGGGGGTTGGAAAGAAGAATTTATAATGAGTTGGTTCCATGGAGGATCTTTATAGCTACAATGACCACTACCCATAATGGCAGGATTGATTCATCATATCACAATACATCCTAAAAAATGGGACATTATCACAAAGAAAAATGACCCTAAATACAAGATTTAGAGATTGGTGGGGTCGGCTTCCATGAAAAACTCAAAGAGGCTCATAATTAGCATGGTGATAGAGAAAAAATCAAAATGAACTTGTATAATTGTTTCCTTATGATTAACCATAGTAGATCAGGTATACTACATCAAAATAAATATGTTAAAAGAAATTAGTTGGATTATTGAAAACAGAAGAGTTTCCATGAGGAAAAACACTTAGCTAACATCATAGAGTTTATGTGCAAGGAGTGCCAAAATTTAGAAAAAACCAATGTTCGGTATCCATCCCTCTTGATATGACTAGTAATGAGCCAATTAACTTCAGTGAGGGAGGCCATTATTTCAAAATATAAATTCCTTACAATTTTAAATGATAGCCTCCCTAGCTAAAGTCACTTGGGTCAAATGTCCTTACAATGAAAATTTTTCAGTTTTTTGCAACAAAAGCACGACGGTTAGCTGACTCCATCCCATCAAAGGAAATCTTCAAGCACTAGTTTCAAAACCTAAAGAATTTCTCTCATAGGTGGGATGTTTTGCAAAGGGTCCATCAAGAACTCCCCAACTTGGCTCACATACATCTCTACCTTGATGATACTAAACTATGGTATGTTAATAGAACGATATTGACACCCAAGGATCTAGCATATTAGTTTACCTATTAATATATTTTTGCAAAACTATAGAGGAAATTAAACACTACATTATTCATTCCAATAGAAACATTAAAGGAAACTGCACAATTAATTCTTTAATTGACAATTGTAGATTTAGAATAGGAAAAGAAAGCCAAGATGTATATTGCACCTTTTGTAGATAATCTCGACAATATTAGCAATTGAACCAAAGTGTTGAAAGTATTGTTGTAACACACATTTGAAAAGATATTACATTAGGGAAAACACATCACACTCATGCATATCAAGAAAGAAGAGATATTTTAGGGAAGGTTATCTAATGAAGCTTGCATTCCTTCCTCAAGAGTGTTTTTACAATAAGGATATTGTTATAACAATTTTAATCAATTCTAACTAATCATACATTAGATGTGTTTTATCATTTATTACAATTACATTTACCTCTACATTCTTGTGCTTATTCTAATATAATGTGCGATGATGTTTACAAGGACCTAAAATCCCTCCCAACATATCCTATTACTTAATTAAATTAAATTTTATCTCCATTTCTTTTATTCTAATTAAAATAATATTTTATATTTTATATCTTGCAAAATTTCTTTAATGAAACTATATTTCATGTTTCTTATACTTTATATCACTCTACATGTATTTATGAATCATGATTTATTGACATCACCATGTATATGTGAAATATCCTATTAACCAAAAATATTTGTGTCATGTCATTATTGACATAATCATGAATGATGTGGTTTTTTAAAGTGGCTTTATGTGATGTAACATTGAGTTTATATTAAAATATTAAGATGTGTAATACATGCAATAAACTTTTAAATTTGTTGGCATTCCTCAAACTTGAAATATTATATTGTCTAGTTACAAGGAATGGTTGGTTTAGGAATATTTGTGCATGGAATGTGATTAATATATAATATAGGTCTATCAAGAAACTTAAGAAAGAACAAAAATAATGTTATGAGTTATCCATTATTTCTTTGAAAATGATTATAGAAGAGATTTTTATAACTTTTCAAAATTGAGGGGTATTGTACAGGAAAAAAATAAAAAAGAGTATTCTTAATTTCATGGGTATAACAAATTAAAATAATGCATTATCTTGAAGGGAATGAAAATCTAGATATG
Organism: Pinus albicaulis; assembly: GCA_034641835.2. Classification (NCBI taxonomy): domain Eukaryota; kingdom Viridiplantae; phylum Streptophyta; class Pinopsida; order Pinales; family Pinaceae; genus Pinus; species Pinus albicaulis. The sequence goes on along the minus strand of CM076581.1, from coordinate 469,819,935 downwards.
CTTTTATTTTACTTAATATCATTTGGATTGGTAAAATAGTAACTAGTTACAATCTTAATTGCATGTCACAGGTTAAATTGTTAAAGCTACTAGTATAAGCCCCAATTTTTACACAAAGAGGCTACAATCATACACCAAGTTTAACTGGGGATTTCAAACAAGTTGGTCAACATTAACATTCCTAGCACCAACCACTTGGGCTACCTATCTCAACATATCGCTAGATATATTAAATATATAGCTGGATGCATTTAATTGGAAATATAGGTCATATTTCCATCTATTATTTCATAATTTCCACATATGGACTCCATGTGGAATTATGTCACTACCACATGGTTCTTTGATAGTAGTGTTGCATTATGGATCGTCCATTTAGGAATTTATGTGATTTATAAAGTTCAAAATAAATTCACCATAATTTCAATCTATTTATTTTGTTGGACTATGAATATTTTATGATCTTATCACGTTAGTTATTTGAGTTTAATTTTAATTTCAAGTTCATGGTTTTAGATTTATCAAGAACTTTGTGTTTTGTATTGTGCCTAACGTTTTCAAAAACTAAGATTTCAAGTTCATTCTACTTTATAACTGCAAACACATATTGTTGAACTGTTATTTTCTTACATCTTCATGCACATGTGGAAATATCATATTATTTATCACTCCTTCATGTTCAAATTATTATTAGAGTCATGATCAAAAGTTTCATTATTCCTTAAGGAATCATGTGGCATGATCATAGGTGTCCATCAAATCTCAAGACTTGCACTCTCTAACACAACCTTGTGAATTGATTCTTCTTTAGTTTGGTCCACAATTATGCTTCTTCATACAATGAACTTCTTATTCCCAAATATGCACAATATGGCACTAAATATATGTAACATGAAAATAAAAATCCTTATGTTCCCATGTCCCATACCTAGAATATTTATAGAACTATTTTATTGAAGAGTTTTCTAGATTATTCATAGTGTTCTAGACCATTTTATCGTGTATTAGGTATGAGTCTTGTACTTAATTAATTTTTGGTAAAGGAAGATCTAGCATGGCTAAGCCAAGTGTGATGATTATTTGTGTAAGAGATTAGGGAAGATACCTATCATTTCAAGACTCATTTCTATTAATGTAATCTTTTCATGTGGTAAGATGTGATTTGATTTATATATCCACCATATCAACATACTAGCATCATCATCATGACATGAAAAGGTTATAACTTGCAACATGGTCTTTAATTGATTCCCCGACCTTGGTAAAATAACTACATCAAACCATTTCCTTTCTTCACACAAAACCTAATTTGATTTAGTTCGATGGTTGGGTTTGTGGGAGCTCTTAACATGCTACAAAGCATAAATTTCCCAATCCATTTGGATTTTAAAATTTTAAAATTACTAAATCAAATTAATTCAAATGTTCAATTTGTCAAGAATATTATGAAAGACAAAAAAATTAATATATTAATTAATTTGAATTTTATATCTTAATAGATCTAAAAAATATGTTTGTTCTAAACATGATATTATATAATAAAATAAAAAAAGGAACCCATAATTCTAATAAATATATATACTTGTAAATTGCAACACAAAGACAAATCCCTAATTTGAAATCGAAATTTAAAAAGTTGAATTTTAATGGGCAACATTAATTCAAAAATTGGGTTCATCTAATTCAATTCTAAGAGATATAAAAGCCAGAATCATGGAGGTGAGAGTTCAAATCATATTATTTTGTGGTGTACCATGAACATTGTGAATTATGTCTCCAACTTCATCTTTCATAAGTTCAATTTCCATTTTTTTGATCAATGCTGGAGATGTTTCAGTTTCCCACCATCGTAGGAGAGTGCCAGTAAAACATTGGATGAGAATTTTACAAGCTTCAATTTCATTTTTCCCTCTCAAGCACATAAGCTTGTACTTTGTAAACATCATATCAATCATTTGTCTGATCTGGCCCGTACTTAAATTATCAATATTCCATTCTCGATGAGAGTCTGGATAGAAAGTATGGGTTTCTGGAAGCTTTCCCTTTCCACTAAGATCAGGAGCAGAATATCTGGTAAACTAGCTCTCTAATGGCTCATAGATTTGGAATATCTATGATTCTATCTCTGGTTCCTTAAACAAGGAAGAAATGGTAATATTTTTTCAATATTCTTCCTAAGAACGATAGGCAACTTCTCTAGGTAACAAATTGGGAAATCTGTCAATTGGCCTGACAGGATTCTGAATACGTACATTTCTCTTATGCAAGAATGAAGCAGGGACAAGCTTGTTAGTTTTGGATATATTTACTTTGTCAAACCTTTCAGACAAATCTGTTATGAGTCCTTTTGTAGAGCATATTTCTTGTATAACCTTCCCCTCTACTTCATCTAATTTTCTTATGGACTCTCTTGCATAAATTTTTAAAACAGAAGAAGAAAAATGAAGATCATTCAAACAATTATTTACACTATTGAATGAAACTTGTAAACTTTCAATCTGTTCTCTAACTGAAGATGATTTTTCAGAGTTAATTTCCGATCCCTTAATGGTTGTGTTAGTCCAGTTTAATTTTTCACTAGCTTTTTTAATTCTACCATCAATGCCTAACACATTGTCATCCTTCAAAACTAGAGGGATAGCCTTTGTTGAGTTTTGGGATTCTCCAAGGATGATTCCTTTGTATGGAGGAAATGTGGATGAGGTTTCAATTTTACTACCATCTAATGCAGACCAAGAGTGCTGAGTAGCTGTAGAGGCTGCAGTGTCATTCATTAAAACATTCTCAGTTTGTTTCATATTTTTCCAGATATAAAAAGATATCCAAGAATTTGATTTATCCATAAATTCTTTCCATTCTTGGGACAGTCTAAGTTTTTCTTCACTGGAATGAGTCAGGCCAAAATATTTTGCCTCTGGATGGGTATAGATATCCCATTTTAACATCTCTATCATCCACTGGGTAACTATTTTATGTTTCTTGCAACCATCCATCAGGGTGAAGAATTTGTGCATCGCTGTGACTGACGGCTTTTTGCAGTCTTCTGGTAGAACACCAAATCTGGATTCTGGAATTAAGTCATTCAGTTGTTCTAAGTATCTTAGACCATATCTTGGCATATTTGGTGGTCTCATCTAGCTAAACATTTATGTTAGTCTTGGATCTTCTTCTTCCAAAGAGGGTAACAGATGCATCATCACAACATGATCAGATTCATGTGGGAAGGGAATATCTAAACACTTTGGATTTGGACAAGGGTTTATAGATGTAGAAGCTGGGGCTTCACCTGTCCTGGGATGATGGTTGGCATGAATGACAAATTCTGCAATACTACTCAAATTTATAGGTAATTTACACTCAGGGAAAATAACTTCAATAGAGGAAAATTTTACAATTTGGGCAAACTCAAATAAAGAAATATGTTTACAAGAATTTGAGACAGAAGTGGAACACGCAGTGTCAACTTCAAGGGGATATTTATAAAAATAGGAACTTCTGCAGGCTTGGTCAATCCTTCTTGTATCTATGGTAGATATTCGCGTAAAAGACAAAACAGCAGAGGACTGGTCTTCTTGGATATTTGCAGAAGTGATATTTCTCATACTTGGGGGCTTGGGATTTGATACAACCCAATGCTCAAAGAAATTGAGATCTTCCCATTTGATAGTTTAATTTTATACCTTCTAATTTTTTGAATCGGTGAGAACAACAACACTTGACTTTGAATCCTTACTGGGTGCATGGAGGACTGTAGGGTAGAGGGTGTTGGTATGACGGAAACATCCTCGGGTCTGAATGCCTATATTAGCTCTTTTCTTTGAAATATCAAATCCAGTGGTCTGGATCTGTAACTGAAGGATATTATCAATTTTTTCATCAAAAACATATACATAAAAGTTTGGATAACAATCGACCTTTTGGCTTCAACTTGAAGTTTCTTAGAATTTAGAAAAGGAATGGACTAGACACATTCGAAGTCTTGGATTTGACTAATAGATTCCTTAATAGAAATTCTAGTGGTGGCCTTTAAATGGAAAAAAGTAAGATCTGAATATACATGAGAAGCATCAATACTATGGAGCTTCCATATAGAATATGGTTGTGATTCTTCATATTCTAATTCAATAGAATTAATCACACGACTAGAAGAAGATGCAAACATATCCTTAAGGGGATTTTCTTCAGCTTTATCTTTCTCATCTAATTCTCGGAAAGAAACAGATCTTCTGGCTGGATCCATTTATCAACAAATAGTTTTGTATTTGAGTACTAACCTTCACAAGCTAGATGATACTTCTGGCTCTAATACCAATTTTACACAGGGGCTTCCAGATGAAGCTTGCAACAGCAACACAGGCTGACTGGCCTTGCTGTGTCTCTTCTTTATTTTTACTTATACACCCATACATGAACCCATACATGAACCTACTCAGGTATTTCACGCACTGGCAACCTTCTTCTGTGGCTTCCCTTGCCTATTAATAGTCTTGGCGTCCCTTCTACCCTTTGGCGAACCTCTAGCGAACTTCTGGTGTAAAGAAATAACACAAATACTACCTCAAGAGAATTTTAAATAAGATCAGAGTTTTCAGTACTCAAAATACGCAGAACAATCTCACTCTTTATTGATCAAAAGATTTCAGATTACAGATTTCAGATACAGACTCTGTTTGTTATTTCCTGAGATAGATTGTGACGACATTTACCAGTATTTTCTTCTTAATGAATAAGATAGCTTTCTGGAGGCTACCTGGCTAATTCACAGACTCAGTATTTGAACATGAAACAAAAAAACCAATGGAATATCTATTTATTTGGCCACTTTAGGTTATTATCAGTGCCGAGTACACTAATACGTAGGCTTCTCAGATCTCCTAAGACTTAGATATTTCAATCTCCTTCGTGGTACAAGCAGATCAGACTAAACCTCCACAGTTGCAGAGAAGGAAGAGAAGATCTTCAGATCTCTTACTCAAAACACAACAAACACAACACTCTATCCCACACTCACCCTGACTCCAAATGCCCCAAGTATGAGCCTTACCCTCCTTTTATAACAAAGGAGAGGGGACAAACATTCCTGTAGAACCCGTGACTTGGAAATGGAATCATTGCTTTTGAGTAACGCCGAGGCGACATCTGTGCAGAGATTCCAAGTTCAAACAAAGACATGTGGGGAAAAAAGAAAGACAAAGCATAGTAGATGCTTTTTGTACAGAAAGCCCACAAGAAAGCTGTTTATTACAAGGAGGAAGATTTTTACTAGAAAGCCCTCAAGAAAACCGATCACAATATACTCGTGACTAGGTACCATGTACATTGTGGATACTTTTGGATGGAGTCCACGAGAACCATTTATGTCGGATTATCTAGAGGAGTAATGCTGGGAAATCGATATCTTTTATACAAAGGTTCATCCCATGCTTTAGTATAAATCCTTCTAACTATCATGGGTTTGTTTAATACAATTTGGTGTTTAATCTTATTCATGACCAACCATTCGTAATTTCTGGTCATATACTGGTGCAAAACTTGATTTTTTGTTAGTCGAAGATCACCAACAGCTCTGCAAGGAGTATGGAAGCACTCAGGAATATTATTCTCTAAATGCCAGTCACAATGCAAATGAAAATATGATTCATAATAAATAGGATCAATGGCTGTATTGTTGATGTTGAAATCACTCCACCAGTCTTGTAGCCAATCACACTATTGATTCTGTTGCATAATCCAAGTTGAACCAAATTTCAGCTTTGTGTAGTGGGTTTCATTTTTCCCATCAACATTTAACAGATCCCACCAGAGCTTTGTATAACATGCGAAATTATATATTGTTTCAGGAAAAATAAGATTTGGATCTCCTCCTGGCCACTGGGAAAAATTAAGTCTATGTGTCCAAGCAGGATTTCTGGTTCTGTTAATACAAAAATATTTTTGATAGACTTTATGTCTGTCACTTCCTTCAGACCATATCATGGTGATGTCATGGCAGTCTGATCTTAGTGTTTCTTCTATTTGATGAGCAGTTTCCATGCTTCTCGAATACACCATATCATGGATCCATCTGCTACCTTTGGGGTACACCTTTCTCTCAGGAAGTAGGTGTAGGATGTCTGTATGATTTTGCAGATTTGCATCCAAAACTTTAGTGTTTCTGAGCTTCCAAGTTGGCTTCCATTGATCACAATATTCTCTCCAACTCTTATCTTCAGGAATGGACCTAAGTATTTCCTTCTGTTGATTAGGGTCCCATTCAGTTACAACCACCATTATATGTTCTTGTTGCTGGATATGCTCTCTGTTGAGAAAGTCTGGCAGACAATTTTCAGATCCTTCAATGTGTTCTACATCAAAGTCAAAATTGGCACATAAGGCCTGCCATCTGGCGAATTTTGCTTCACCTAGCTTTTTGATGTCTTTTGTTAACACTTTCTTTAAAGCAAAAGCATCTGTTCTTAATAAAAAAATTCTATTGACCAAATGAATTTCAAATTTATCAATAGAATTCCACACAGCTTCTACCTCCCTTTCAATGACAGAATAATTTTTCTCTGCTAGGCTCCATATTTCGGAGGCTAAATGAATTACCTGTTCTTCATCATCCTTCTTTTGCTTGAGCACTCCTCCCCATCCTAAATTTCTAGCATCTATTTCAACAATTTTAGGAGAACTGTCATTAGCAACATACAAAATTGGAAGATATTTTACCTTAGGCTTTATATTCTTTACAAAATTAGTATGAGCACTAGTCCAAGGCGAAGGATTCTTTCTCAGTCTTTGATTCAAAAGATTTCTATCTTTTGCACAATCCTGATAAAAATTACTGACATAGTTTAGACATCCCAGAAATCTCTGAAGCTGGGTTTTATCTATAATGACATCAGGAAATGTTTCTGCAAATTCAAGGGCATGCCTTTGGAGAGATATCTGGCCATTCTATATTGTGTGACCGAGGAACTTGATAGAAGTTTGAAATAATTCAATCTTCTTTTTACTCAAAACAAGACCATTTCTTTTGACCACTTGTAGGAAAATATGTACATGTTTAAAGTGGTCATTAATATTCTTAGAGAAAATAAGAATATCATCTATGTACACCATCGACCAATCAAAATAAGGTTTAAAAATTTAATCCATTAATTTCTGAAACTTTGAAGGAGCGTGTTTTAGACCAAATGGCATGACATTCCATTCATAGTGCCCTGTAGGAATGCTGAAGGAAATTTTGAATTTATCCTTTTCTGCAATAGCCACTTGCCAGAATCCTGACTTGAGATCAAACTTTGAAAATATCTTTACTCCTGCAATTCTGGATATCAACTCACCCTTGTGAGGTATTGGATAGTTATTATCAGCTAAGATATAATTTAGGGGTTTGTAGTTTATGATACCCCTAATCTATTCAGATCTTTTATTCACATAGAATCCATAACAGTTCCAAGGACTGTCAGATTCTCTTATTAGCTTTTTATCCAATAACTGCTTGATCTCTTTCTCACAGAGATCTCTATATTCCTTGTTCATAGGAATAGCTCTGCTCTTGCAAGGCCTTCCTTCATATCCATGTTTATATGGTAGATCAACACTATGTTTCTTTCTGTGCCAGAAAGCATTGGGCTCTTCTGAAAAACATTCGTCTTCAATCTTTCTCTTTAATTCAGAGATTTTATTAATGACTATAGGAGTTTTTAATTGTTCTCCTATCTTGATAGTAGATTTTAAATCTTTCAATTTAGTCAGTTTGGTTTTAGCTTTATCTAGCTCTTTCATAGCCTGAACCATAGTAGAGACTCTAGGATTTGAAATATATGGCATTTCAATTCTTTTCTGACTTCCCTCAGAAGTAGGGACAGTAATGAAGTATCCTGCTCTATTTCCTTTTAATCTGACTAAACCATGTGGTTCCACAGCTACAAGAAAGACATTTCCTAATATACAATCAACAGGAATGTCTACTACTGCAAACTTTAACTTAATACAATGCTGATCAAAACATATGGCAGCTTTGGGAACTTCATATTTAAGGTTTTTATCTCCCAACCCTACTACTTTTCTAGTAGCAACAACCCAAAATTTGGCTGGTATTACTTTTGTATTGAAAATATTGATATCTGCACTTCAATCAATTAAAGCTGTTAGGGAAAACATTTCCCCTTTAATGCAGACATTTATGAGGACATGATGTTGTTGATATTCTATTGCTAATATCCTCATTTCTCTGAAACCTACTGTGGGATCTCTTTTTCCCTCAATTATTTAAACTTGAGATTCAGTAGATTTTGGTGCAGAATGCAGAGTGTATGCAGTTGTGCATGCAAAAATAATTTGTGACAAAGGCTACTTGCCTTTTAATATTTTTCTCAATAAATTCCTCAGTCCTTTGTTCACAAGAGGTCCAGTAAGAATCTTTGATTATAAAGACCATGTTGAGAAGAAGTAACTTGTGTTTTATCCTCAAAATCTCCTTGATATCCTTTCTATTACAGAGAAAATACAACACTCGTCTTAAATACTATAAATCTACAGACTCACTACCTGTTTAGCCCAACCATAAGATACATGAGACCGGTGACTGAAAAAAAAAAGGCCCTGGCCATCGACTAAATGGATCTTCTAAAACCATCCAAAGATCTCAAGGGAATTGAACTGTGTAGCAACTGTTATCCAACATCAGTAAGTTTTGTATTGATGGCCCTCAATGGCATCATTAGCTTAAAGAAAAATGCCCAAAGGAATCATCAAATAGAAAACAACTTAGCTCCAATGAAATACATAATAGAATTATCAAACTCAGAGATCCCAAATCAGTTACAAGCTACCCGCCTCATAAACTATAAAAAACAGAGAACCCAAATCAATCTTCAAGAGCCCCACATCATAGATTATCAGAATCAGAGACCCAAATGAGACAAGAAGAAACCCACGTCATAATTTATGAAAATCAAAGAACCCAAATCAAACTACAAGAAACCCACAATCATATTTGATCAAAATTGGAGAATCCAAATCAAGTTGCAAGAGACCTACATCATAAAATATCAAAATCGGAGAACCCAAAATAGATTGCAAGAAACAGACACGGCCTTAGAATCCTAGAGTGCTCATCGGAAGCTAACAACAGACAGTGGGTAATGAAGAGGAACAACTTGCAAGAGAGGAGGAGGAAGAAGAGGAGAGTCCTCTAGGACATCTTCCATATCAGATAACAGAGCTACCATTTTCTTTTCAAACGTGGGAAACAACTCTGATAGATGCTTTTTTACTTCATACTTTACACTTTCATCTACTGCAAGAAGAGATGCATCATCATCTTCAACAAGCATATACTCTACCTGCTCTTGTGCAGATGCTTTGAGTTCGTCTGGTGATGCAGGCAAATCGGAACATTTTCTGTCAACTTGAATTGCAGCATGTATTTCAAAGAGAAACACATTTCTTACCGCAACTGAGTCAACTGGTTGAAGTCTATCAAGGATGGGAATGACTTCTGAACCTAGTTTTGAAAGGGTTGTTAAAATTTTTAAATTTGAAAGTGAATAAAATTGAACGAATATACAAGTTTATAAGCATACTTGCTGATATTTAGAATTTTATTTTGATATATAATTTTATTTTATATATAATATTTTTGAAGCTTACTATTATATGGAATAAAATATATATATTTGTAATAATGATGCAATCTTTAGAAACATTATAATGTATATGTGATAATATCTTACTTTATTATATATAAAAGTTGATTTATCGATTTAGGTTCAATGTACTTAGAAGTTGTTCAATATCGTGATTGTTATTATGAATTATATTTACATATAATGCTAAATAAAATATTATGTTAATGGCTAAATAATGACAATTCACTAACATTTCTAACTTAATATAATATTAGATAATGAAGGTTTCCCATCGACATTGGTGGATGTGAGTGATTTTAATTCACTTGTGAAAATTTATTACATTCACAATTATTTACACATATATACTTGTGAAAATGTATCCTAATTTGTTCCTATAAACTGATATTTTAAATAAATAATAAATATTTACACAAATTCATGAAAGGAATTATTCTTTCCATTGTATTAAAAAAATGTACTTGTATTTTGAGGTATGAGTTAATAATGATACAAATCATAATGAATTATGTTTGGATTCCATTACCATACTAATAACATAACTTTCAAATAAGAAAAGAGACTCTAGGGATATATATGTTGCACAAGGAAAAAAATGAGAGTTTTGGTGGTATAGTGTACCTCAGTACTATAAATTGCTTCACATTTAGTCCATCTCTATTCCAAGTAGCATAAATAAGGTTTCCACATGGTTCTTTGATAGTGACCTATTTTATGGGATTTTTTCATATACTATTAACATAATACAAGCATATTTTCCAAATAAGGAAAGGGACTCTAGAAATATTATGTTACATAATGATTAGGAGGATAGTTTTGTTGGGATGATGTAACCCATTGCCATGAATTACATCATAATTGGTTCGCATGTACTCCAAATGGATTAAATGCGGTTTACACATGGTTATTTTTGTAGTGAATGTATTCCATGAATTATGTTCACCATTTTTCAAACATTAAAATTAGTTAAAAGTGTTTTTTTAATATTTTGGTTCCCTTGGCCCAAATGCATTTTGTAAACTTATCTTATTAGTCCCTACCCCTTCAAGGCTGTAGGGACTATTGTAATCGATTTGTGGATGCCCATTATTAGTCCCTGCGAAACAAAGTAAATTTACCGAATCTTTTTCAATTTATATTTGAATGCTTCTTTTTCTCAGCCTGTGAGCGTATTCCAATGGTTTTGTCTACCAATAAGGAATTTAGAGGTCTTATTTGGCCTCATATCGAGGCCAAATGTAAACAAACTTAGAATAAACTGCAAAATTTCACTTTCAATTAAGCAATTTTAATCTAATGCTAACATTACTTTCCTAACATTTTATGTTTAGGAAATTAAAAATATAAAAGGTCGCTAGACTACCATATATGTATGTTTACTGTGATACAGATGGCTTGTCTGTGGATAAACACTTGCATGCCAATCCTCCAGATGTCTTTCGTTTTCCTCCCTTGTGTTTCGTTTTCCTCCCTTGTTTTCAATGGATTTAGTCAGTATGTCTCAGTATGTCTTTCATTTTCCTCCCTTGTTTACAGCTCTTTTTTTAAACCATTCAGACCCTGTTGAGTCTATCCTATTGAGCTCGTTTTTCTAACCATTCAGAACCAATTTTATGCAATCGGTACCTTCAGCGAAAGCACATGGCGGAGCTGTGAGCCTGAGCTTGTGCAGCGCCTACTGCCGCCAGCTGTTAAGAGGACGCCACTCTGAGATTTTACCGCTACTGCAAGGTTTGTGTTAAAATTTCATGAATCCCTATGGCAGTGAATGTGAGACTGTAGATCTAGAATTCTATGTTTAAAAGCGTTGGATCTAGAATTCTATGTTTAAAAGCGTCGGATGTTTATAAACATGAATGAAATTTCACGTGCTATATCTCTTTTTGGCACTTTGATGGCCATTTCCATGCATGCCATTACTATCTCAATTTCTAATGTAATATGAAGGATAGAACAAAGAAAATGCTAGCTCACCTCTGAGACTACTGGTTAGTTTTGTTGGTCTACAGACCTTTGCATTTCATTTTGTCCTTCACTGTTTCCCCGTTGCTCTAACATATAACTGCTCAGTTTTTTAATCAACAATAGAAAGTCTGACAAATCTTTTAGTATTACATGAAATCAAAATATAAAAACACAATAGAGACAAATGGAATATCGATACTTGAAAGCCAGAGAGTGCTTCAACATCAGAATTGTGTGCTATATCTCTTTTCGGCACTTTGATTGCCATTTCCATGCCATCTGGTAAAATTCCTTTAAACACTTCATTGGTTCTTCCTTCTATTTTATTACTGAAGCCCTCAGTGTATTGTTCAATCTCCTTCAATGTGTATTCCTTTCTATCTGCATTTTAAACCACAAAATAGAAAATAGATGAATCTTTTCTTTAAAACCTAACATCGTTATTGATGCTCGCACTGTCCGGTACAAACTGTCTCAGTTTCTAATGATTTTCATCAGCATCATTAGAACCGGCAGCAGCATTCCCAGTCGGCCAAGTAGAACAATCAGCTCTATTTTTTATTCTTTCCTCCATGTGTCGAGCAGCATAACCGGCTCTGACACTTGCGAAGCCAGAGGGACAAGCGTCGATTACAAAGCTTCATAAATAAAATAACCCAATTAATTTACATGTCATATACTTTTATTTTTCAATTACTTTTCAAACTGTAAAATATTAAAAAAAAATAGTTAAAAAAAGAACCCAAAACAACAATTATCCAAAAGCAGCGCTCTCAGTTCATAAATACATAGCAGCAGCAATCAATCATATTACGATGATTCTCCCCGAACATGATTTTGATTTTTTAATAGTTGGAAAGTGACCAGCAGTGGACTGTGGTCTCGGCCTCTACAAAACCATTACGCGATATAAGGCATCGCCTTTTGTTCCGAGAAGTGATGATCTAGTTAATGTTCTCATTATGTTAAGACCAAATGAAATCTAACAGTAAACGAATTCTGAAAACGCTGACATGAACAAATGAGACACTTAATAATTTATTTATTTTAAGCAAGCAATAAAATTACGTCAACTTCAACATCTTTCGAGCAACAAACTTATTCCAGCGCAAGGCAGGGACTAGCTACCTTGCAGCCACCCTTGTTACTTAATGAAATTAAATTTTTAAGTCGACATTTGTTTCTTCAATAGAATCAACCTCCAATTTTGTTCTACTATATATTTCTCCACCTATATTAATGAATCATGCTGCGTTGACATCATCATACACATGTGAAAGATATTATTGTCCAAACCCCTTTTGTCAGGTTAATAACGATGTAATAACAGATGATGTGGTTGTGTTGTATGGATCTATGCATCATGATATTGAGTAGTTAGGAAAATAATAAGACATGGACTCCATGTAATAACCTTTTAAATTTGTTGGCATTTCTTATATTTAAAATAATATATGGCCTAATTCGAAGGCATGTTTATTTTGTAATAATATTTATGCATCATGAATATAAAGAAAATGGAAAGCAATTAATTTAAATGATAGGTACATTAAGAAATTTATGAATATATATATATATATATATATATATATATATATATGAGTTATCCATGGTTCGTTCAGGATGTTTTTAGAAGAGACTTCTATAATGTGATAAATTTGAAGCGAGATTTATAGAAGAAAAACAAAGCTAAGGATGTAAAATCCTCTTAAACTTCTGGACTTGACAAGTTATCAAATAGTGCTTGATTGATCTAAATTTTGTATCTGAGTGTATAAAATATAATAAATACCGAAAACCAAAAACTGTTTAATTTTGTTAATTTTCTCATTAAATATATGAGGGGGTATTTGCATTATAAATACAAGGATATTAATTTTGTTCGGGTGCTGGATTTTAAATATCTATATAATAAGCCTACGGGGCTTTGGATTAACAATAAATGCATGTACAAATGTTGTTTTGGAGCTCTCGTGTAGCCGCTCTCACGTCCTAGCCCTCCCCCTTGTTTCTCTCGCTTAAGGCTCTCATGGTCCCTCCAGAGTCCATCCCAAAGGAGGCTTCCTCCCTCTATCATGCCTCGACCTTCTCAACCCTTATCGCTTTCCTAGAACCCCTCCCTCGTGGCCTGCAACCACAAAATTTGTGAAGAAGTTGGATGGAATCTAAGAAGTCTCTTTGCCCCCGAAAATCCCTCAAATTGCATTCCTATCCCTCGCTGAGAAAGGGCTTATTGGGAAATTTACGAATCTATGGCCTTAGCCAAAGATAGTTCAGAAATGGTTTGAGCATAGTTGGCAGGAAAAAATGCAAGGAAAAATATCCTTCAAATTTTGTGGCAGGGGTTTCTTCACCTTTCATTTTGAAACCAAGGAAGATAAAGACCTGATCTTCAAAAATGGTCCATACTTCATGGATAACAGGGGGATCTATCTGAACAAATGGATGTGGGATTTTTACCCAAAGCTATATGTCCCAAATTTTGTCCCAGTTTGGGTTCGTCTCCCCCACTTAACTCTTCATTGCTGGGGGGACGACTCTGTAAGAGCGATCGGGAATGCAGTTAGAAATTTTTTAGATAGAAGTGAAGCAAAGGACAACATGCAGACCTGTGCCATAATCTTTGTCGAGGTAGATCTTTGCAAAGGAATCTCGTAGGCAATCAAGTTGATGGTGGATAACTAGACACATATTTAACAGATAGATTATGAACAACTATAGTTCGAATGCAACTTATGTCATGAATATGGTCATTTCGCAAATAAATGCCCAAAAAATATTGAGATTTCAAACTCAGACAATCCCAAACCCTAGTGGTAAGTTATAAAAAAAAATAAACCCTCCTCCAATTCTAAAAACCCGGTGCCTCTGACCTCTCATCTCCCCCCCTTTTTCGGTCGACCGTAGCAACCCTTCTCCTCCAGAACCTTCTCTGGTTTCCTCTCAACCCCCATATGAACCCATCTCTTCAAACCCTTTCTCTACTCTAGATTCTCTTAAAGAAGATCCCCCTTTCCATTACTCCCCCTTCAGACTTATTCTCCCTCCCTCTCCCACCAAAAATACTCATCCCTCATTCTTCGAGCCCTGCTTCGCCCAGATTATCACAAGAAATTTGGCTAAGGATCTTGGATCTATCTTGGAATTGTCAAAAAAATATGGTCTAAGAAGGAAAACAACCAAGCACCACAGGGATGAGGTAGCTCAGAAGGATATAGCTCTAGGAACCCAATGGCTAATAGACTCTTTTATTGGAGGGCATAGTAACAAAGAACCAAGTTTAGAAAATCATAGGAGGGAAGTCTGGGTCTATACCCTCAACCCTTAAGAAATTAAAGCTCTCACATGGAACTGTAAGAGATTATGGCACCCCTCTAAAACCAATGCCCTAAAATATCTCATCAATCAAGAACAGTGAGACATAATTCTCATAAAACAAACCAAACAGGAAGTAAATCATATGAAAAAAATCATAAGCAGACTCAATAATTACTCAGCCCGAGTTGTAGGATCCACAAGTGCATCATGAAGAATAATTATAATTTGGAATAATAATACATGGCAACATCAAACAATCTCAAAGGCTCATCACTGGATAAAATCCAAGTTACAAAATGTGCAAGGAGACATCGTGATCACAGTTTACAACATATATGGGAAAAATCACTATGGTGACAAAGAAGTGTGTTGGTGCTCTCTTCAGATAGATATGGTAAGTGAAGGCAGTAGTAATTTTATCATCGAAGGTGATTTAAACCTAGTTCTGTACCCAAAGGAGAAAAGAGGCGGAGTCTTTTTTCCTGATCCCTCAAGAGATCAGTTGGAATGCATTATCAGAGATCATGATCTGGTGGACATCATATCAAGGAATCATAGCTCCGCCTGGAATAATTGTAGGCTTAGCCTAGGTAATATCATGGAGCGACTATATCAGTTTCTTGTGGTGGTCTCACTCATCTCCTTGAACGTCGCCACCTCCTCTATTCTGTCATGCTCAGCCTCAGACCATTACCATGTCTCTCTGTTCTTATGCACGCAATCGAATTTTGGGCCCTTAACTTTTTGCTTTAAAACATTATGGTATGAATTCCAGGAGGCAAGAGAAATTGTCGAAAGCACATGGCGCGCGCAAGTAGAAGGGTCTCCCTTGTTCAGATGGGAGACAAAATTAAAACTCTTATGCACATCTCTTCTAAAATGGGCCAAAGATAATTATAGAGAACTAGAGTTGGTTAAGCAAGATATAAATCAGAGGTTAGAGGAAACACATAATGAAATTGAGGATAAAGGCATCACCAAGGAAAATAAATATCAAGAGCAGGAACTATATTGGGAAATGTACTACTCAAACAGAAAGGAGGAAGAAAAATCGAGGATTAAGTCCACAAGTCTTTGGCTCCGAGCTGGGGATAAGAATACCACATTCTTCCACAATCAATAAAAAATCAAAACTTCTAAAAACATTATCTCAGTTATAAAATAATATGAGGGAAACACCTTAATATATCAAATTGAGATCAAATTGGAAGCACATCAACATTATAAAAGCCTGCTAACAGAAAATATGGGGCTAGAGGATTATAAATATCTATTGAGGCACACCTTGATCATGATCACTGAAGAAACCAATGCTTCCTTAACTAGATATATTGGCGAAGATGAGATTATTAAGGTGATATGGAATCTTCAACTAGATAAAGCTCCAGGGTCTGATGGATTTTCTACTAGTTTCTATTGGATCTTTGGGGAGATAATAAAGAAATATCTCATCAAAATGATACATTAAAGCCAAAGGAAAAAAAGATAGGTGGATTCACCAACTTGACCTGATACATAAAGAAGTCCTTCCTTCTTCCTTTCCTTCTCCAGATTTCATCCTATATTTTTATGTAATTCCTCTTATAAAATTATCACAAAAATCCTTTCTACCCTTATAAAATATTTTCTCCCCAGCCTTATCTCCGAAAATCATGGAGGCTTCTTAGCCAATCGGAAAATCTCTGATTCCATACTGTTGGTACAAGAAGTTATACATTCTAGTATGAGTAGAATGGAAAAGGGGTTTGTGCTAAATTTGGACCTTGTTAATGCCTTTGACATAGTAAGGCACTCTTTTCTCTAGTATGTCTTAAGAAAAATGGGTTTCAATGAAGAAATCATCTCTCTTATATAAGCTTGCATCTCTCACCCTTGGATTTCCCCTTTGTTCAATGGGATACCATGTCTTTTTTTCCAATATTCTAGAGGCCTTAAGAAAGGATGCCCTCTTTCCCATTTCCTATTCATCCTCATGGTTGAATATTTCAGCACATCTTTGGACTTAAATTGCAGAACGAGCTTAATTATAGGCATAAAATTCTGCAATGGGACCAAAAACATGAACCATTCCCAAATTGTTGATGATACCTTATTGATGGGAGGGGCTTCTTGCATAGTTTCCAGAAGATTTAAAATCCTGCTCGACAGAGTTATGCAATATTTCGGAAGAGAAATCAATTCCCTTAAAAGTTGTATATATGGTTGGAATTCCATTCAGAACAAAATTCATAGCATAGCTCAAATTTTTGGGATCCCATATAAATGGAACTAGAAATAGTTCAACAATCTCGGGATTCCAATAATTTGTGCACCTTTGAGTAATGAGGTGTGGAACATCTCCCTTGAAAAGATGAAGAGGAAAATTATTCAATGGGGAGCCACTTGGCTCAATATGGTTGGGCGCTTTGTCCTAATAAAAGTTGTTCTTTAGGCACTACCTCTATACCAATTCTCCCTGCTACAAGCACCAGCATATATTCATAACAAAAGGCGGTAATCCTCAGGGATTTTTTATAGAAAGGAGGAAATTAAGACAAAAAGAATTAGAATCTGGTAAAATGGAGACATGTTACTGATATGTAGGAGAATGGAGGCCTTTCCATTCTCATTCTCCAATTACTCAATCTATCCTTTGGAGGTAAATTTTTTTGGAGGCTTATAACAGGGCAACTGTCATGGTGGAAACAAGTTCTGGAGCAGAAATATCTCTTTGCCTCAAGACAACACTTACTGGATCAATCCATCCACAACATACCATGCTCTCGCATTTGGTCCCTCTGTTAGAAAGTTGCAGCCTTCCTGCACGATCATATCTCTAAAGTTCCCCATGGGGGCCTTAGAATTGACATATGGAAATATAATATCATGGGAAATCCACCCCTTGAAAATGATCCAATACTCCTTCACATTCAACACCACCTCCGACGGCTTGGAATCAACACATTAAATAAAATCTCTAGTTGGAACGAAGCCAATCGTCTTTTGGATAGTTGGTTTCTCCCAAAATTCCCTCCTCATCTCCATCACGATAGATTAAAGCTCATGAGTCTGCTCAATGGTGGTGCCCCCTTGGATATGGGAGAAGAATACGGTTTCATATGGGATCCCACTGGGTCTCCCTGCTCCATAAAAGCAGGATATGAGATCCTTCATGGTGATTTATCTTCCTCTCCACCATGGGCTGTTTGGAAGTAGGTATGGAAATCAGAAGCACTCCCCAAAATAAAAAATTTCATTTGGACCTTAGAAAAGGGGAATATCCTAACGACAGATAACTTGAAAAATATTGGCATCTAGGGGGCCTCTAGATGTCCCCTTTGTAATGCTGCTAAGGAATCTATGCAGCACCTTTTTTTTTTCTGTCCCTTTACTCAAAACTGGTTGAAATTCCTCACTTCTCCCCTTATTATGGAAATCGAAGAAAATACATCTATTTTAGACTCCATAGATCTATGGAAAAATAAATATTCCTGGACAAAAAATTAAAAAATCCTAGTCAAATGAATATGGTACACTCTACCTTATGTCCTTCTTTGGAATATATGGCTTATGAGAAACGAAGTCATCTTCCGTGATCAAAAACTTGTGTGAGAAAGGTGCAGAGTAAGACTTGGAGTCTAAATGTTGAAGCCATCCTTGTTAAGAACAACAACTATTTCAATGCAAATGATATGCAAGTTGAGGAAAGACAAGTTTTCAGATGTGTGCTCGACCACCTCCCTAAATATCAAAGGCCTCCTGCAAGGCAACCTAATTATAGCAAGTAGTGGAAGGTAAGACTAAAAGAGAAGGAATTCTTAGAATGGCTCAATGGTATCCACCAGGCCAAGATCTTCTTTGGTGGTGCATCAAATTCAAACCTTGAGGCAACTGGTGTGGTGGGCCTCATTATGGATGAAAATGGCTATCATATTGCAATCGGTCCTGGGCCTGATGTCGAACAAAAAGGCAGAAGCATATGCCCTGATGAAAGGTCTCCAATTAATTAAGAAGCTCAAAATCAAAATGTATTGGTGTTCGAAAACTCCTCTACAATTATTTGAATACTGTTGAACTCCTCAATGAAAACCAACATTTCTCTTAATAGACTTATAGCTAGAAACCACATCCTATCTCATAACAGTGGGGATATATCCTTTTATAACATTCACAGAGGCAAAAAAAAAATTTACTCTTTGGCCAAATCAGCGTTCTCTGAAACCCCTGTCTTCTCTTATCTCAAGGTATCTCACAAATTACCCCAATCCCTTGATTTTCCAATTCACTCCCTTTTCATGATGGCCTGCTCCATTTTATGTTACCTCTCGATTATATTCTCGATTCCATGTCATGCCCATCCCTTCCCCGTCTCCTACCCCATGACCCTATCCCCCACTCGTTTCCTAATCCCCTCCTTCCCTCGCGCACACCCTTCCTTTCCCACCTATATTTATTTATCTTCACGTCCCTCTGTATTAATCACCCTCCCCTACTACTTCTTCAGCATCTCTCGGTGCTCCTCCTTTTGAGCCTGTCCTTCTTGGCGTGCTCTCCCCTTCTTTCTCGGCATTCCTCTGCCTCTAGATCTGAGATCCTTCCCTCCCTCACTCCTTCTGTTGTAGCTTCTTTTCAATATTTTGTTCCTCCAGTTAACATGAAAAGTGAGCATTATTTACATTGCTCTGACATGCAAGCAAAACTAGAGCAGATAAAGGCACAGCTCAAGATCATACATGAGAATCATGTATCGGACATTAAATTCCTCCATTATTGAGCTCATTCCCTTACAAAACAACTAAGAGGAGTCAACAACCGTTGCGTCCATATTGAAGAGTCTTTGGAAAGCCTTTGTGACATGATGGAAAAAATAACAACACCAAACCCAAGCTACAACAATGCAACCAACACTAACTCAGAAAGTAATCTCAAACCTCTAGATAACTCCAACAGGCAGTGAAACCAAAAGGGCTAGTTCCTTTTCATTTCTCTTTCAGTTCTAGGGACAACTTCTCTATTATTTATAATGTCATTTAAATTCAATATTATGTTGTTCCAATTTGTCAGGATATATAAAAATCCTAGTATTAGGTAAAAATTCTGGTATTAAGTATAGTTACAGTGGTAATTTTCCAGGAAGTTGGGTTTTTGGCATAATATCCCTCCTTTTTATCTCTTTTTGCAACTCGGATGTAACAGAGCTCTGACTCCCCTCTTTATTTGGAATATAATCAGCAACCGACTTTGTAAAAAAAACAATGAATGGGTGTACTATTAATAAACTCCTTGTGATAGGTCACTAGTTCAAATCCCTCATGGGTATTAGACTATAAATAAAAAGAAAAAAGAAAAAATGAAATGGCTATAGAATACTATTACCTCAAAAATTAAGTGTGTTTAACATCTTGTGTAGTTTGAGAAATACAAAGCTTAAAATTTATATACCCTATAAAATTAAAATAATATTAATTTATGGTTATAAGAAGAATTAGGCCCATTTTTCACTGATACACATTAAAAAATAGCATCATACAATGCACTTAATAATATTTAAATCCAACTTTTAGTACTTATGTGGCTTTATGAAAGGAAATAATTCAATTTTCAAATATTCAAGTGCCATATGAAACTATGTTGTAGGCTCGAAATTCTTTGCCTCAACATCAAGGAACACCACCCATTCAAGAACTTAAAGCAACTCCTTTTCCATTTGGAATGGTGGCTTTGACTGGGATTATGGGACCAATTTCCCTTAAAAAATATATGAAATGCATATGATATATATATATATATATATATAAGGCTAATGATATTAATATAACTTAAGCGATAAAGAATAAATAAACCTAAACTATCTAAATCGAGAAAGCTTTATGTGTATATGTGACTTTAGAAAGATATCATAAATAACAAGACAATATAGATCATTAAATCATCTATGAAGTTAAAACAAATAATGATAACTAATTCAATTAAATAGTTAATTAAATTATTTGATGAAGCATATTGCATATATAAGATTTCATTGTTCATGCATATAATTGTAAAACTGCAACCACACTCATCAATAGTGATAAATATTAGATTGTTTTCAAAAAAACATATATGAATAAACACAATTAAAATAACAATTCAACTCAAAAACACATCAATGATACATAGATAGCAGTACCTGATATATTTTGACTCTTCTCATGATAAAAAGAGCGGTGATTCCGCTTTCTATTAAGATTACCTGAAGTGACAATAGTGCAAACCAAAATCTCTCTTGCAAAAATTCAGAATCCTTTCTTCATATCCATGAAGGGGATTTAGAGTTTCTAATGAGAATAAAAATAATAAAAACTATCACAAAATAATGGAGTGGTTTCAACAAACCATCCTTAAAATAAAGTAACATACAATAATAGATTTTAGTTGTAACAACATGACTATGACTAAGATGAAGGTTGTTCTCCCATTTTTTGTCGAAGATTGAATATATCTGTAATTGCTTTTAATTCGGGTGGATGATGAGGCTGGATGTTCATGTGTCCCGTAAATATTGCGTCGTTGAGTGCTGGAAGGAGATGTGTAGTTGTGGTGGAGAGACACCTCAGCATGAGACACTAACTGTGAGGTTTAATTAAGTACTCCCAATGGCATTCTAGCTCAACCTTTGACAGATTCTTGAAGCTTTCAACTTTCTTTTTAGATAAATCTTTCCATGATTTGGTTAACAATTTAACTTCCATAAAAGTACTTTCATGACATTCTTGGATAATTTTTTTTGGTAGTAGACTATCATTGATAGATTCAGTAAGATTGCTGGAAATGTTCCTGGCAGTGACAATCACCATTTCTGCATGCTTTAGTTTGATTTCCCATTCATTGAAAACGATCTCCTTTTGTGATTCTTCAATTCTCGGGAGATCATCTCATCTCCCTACAGCACTATATTTCCATTGTAAGTAATCATACATCTACTCCTCGACCTTTTCATATTATGTCCTCAGCTCGGGAAATTGATTCACTAATGAATCACCTAATTTTCATAAGTCATTGATAGTGGCCAATTTATAGGATAAAATGACTTGTTGTTGAGCAAGGAGAGTGCTTATTTCTCCTGCCACTTTCTTAAATTCAGTTATCTCAGAGTTCTCTTTCGACTGCTCAATATTTTATTGAATTTGTTTATTTGACTTTCCCTGATTTTCAGATTAGTTTCATGTTGAAGCTTTAAGTCATTGAAATTCTTCTCAAGTTCTGCAAGTTGTGCGTGCCATTTTTGTTCCATAATTTTCTTTTCATTTTCTAGACTCGTTCTATCTGCATTATTCTTTCATATTTCTCTTTTAGGAGTTTTTGTACTTCAAAATATTTTTCAATAGTAGTAGTCGCATATGCTCCTGCAAAATTTGAGAGCATGATGAGATCTCCTGTAGGGTCTGCTTGAGGATCTTTCCAAACTAATTCAAACGAGGCATTACCATGGACTGAGGCTTGGTTTTGTTCAACTTTCCTTATTTTTTTCTATCTATTCACCACAAATTTATTCTTAGGACTATAAAGCACATCAAAAGGAGGGATTTATGCAACTTTAAACTGAGGTCAGAAATACTGGGATAATTTCTAAAACATCAATATCCAAAAAGTTATCGGAAGCCCCAGTAGTGAGTGAGGTCTTCCCTTTAACTTCGGGGGTCTGTGTAGACTTTTCCTACACTAGAGTCTTGAAATATTGAACCCTGGTTGTTTGTATAGTTTTGTTGAAATCTTCCCATGTTTGATCAAGCTTGTTGCATGTTTTAGTTTCTTTAGTCTCTGAAGTCTCTGAAGTGGTTGTCTCTTTGATTTGAGATGTATCAATATATTTTTCTGAAGTGATCATGTATTTATCATGTTTTGTATCATGTTGAGGAATTCTCAAAAAATCCAAAGGAAAATGAGCATCCTTTTATTCCTATATTGATTAAACTTAGCTAATTCATCAGGAATAAACTGTGTTTCTACTAATTTCACAACTTGTTCATAGGTAGAAGTTGATTCAAATAAATCATCAAATTGTTTGGCTCATCTATAAACTGTATGATCTATTCTTCTGTTGTGAAATTCTTGGTAGTATCATTAGGATCAAATTATTTGTTAGTCATAAATGGGAAATTTAAACATTGAAATTCTACAATTTGAATACCAGTATGCTTGAAATTGCAAGTGCATAGACACCACATGAAATAGGAAAGGTAGGCCACATATTCCTTTTAGCATCTTTCAAAACCTTTGAGAGGTCATTCGCAACAATTTGGTAAGTTATTTCTTGGGCTACCAGCTTATGAGGAACATAAAGGGGAAACACATGAGGGTTTTAAATATTGCCAAAGATCCAAATATAAGTAAAGGATTCCTCTCCAAACCATCTCCCCATTAATAATAAATCATTGTGAGCTTGAGGGGAAAGAATAGGGGCTTTCTCATTGTTGACTTAAGGGTTCTGACCCGCGTTTAGAGTGTCTTTTTCAACCAACAAAAACCTTCGACTACTGACCCTTTCGGTAGTGATCCGCTTGTGCAGACCAAAGACTCACCTGAAGCAATATCGGGGGGTGCTGGAACCAGGTTTCCGCACCCTGAGGAAGAAGTATGTTGTGGGTCTAACCCTTCCAATATGATCTAACTACTATTTTTCAGTGCAAGTTCCGTCAGCCCAATTCAAATTTGTTCTTAATAAAACCCTTAGCACTGAAACATACTTGTGCAATCATAGAGATCCACTTTATCGAGCTACTAACTCAAAAAAACCCTTAAGTAGAAATAGACACAGATCTCGTGCACTTATATAATCAACTCAGAGAGATACGCATCAGTAAAGTAAGTTGCAGGAGATTTATAATAAAATCAATACATCAATACATAAACATCAACCATGCAAGTAAACAATATTTTCGCCAAAAAATATTTTTATTAGTAGATCTTCAATTGTTACAGTTCAGTCTCTTGCGCACACATCCGCCATTATGGGGAATTTTTAGGTCTAAAATGGGCCTCCTAACAAAAGTGTACAACCAAAATAAAATTTATAAGAAACAATAGGATTCAAGATGACGATGTCAACAATGGGGGATGATTCTCCATTTTTGGAGTAAAAGAGTAAAAACATTATAAAATAATAAAATAATAAAACTACTTTTTCAACTCGTGTTTTCAACTTATCTCTCTAAGAGTTTCCTCAAATTTCGAGTGGTATTACTCATTGGATTCAAAATTTAATTCCTCATCCAAGGAGTACCCATGTTGCATACCTTTTATGGACCCTACTACATGAAAAATGAGAAATACATTGAAAAAAGTGATTGCAATCACGTTTTTCATGTATTTCTCATTTTTCATGTAGAAGGGTCCATCGAAATTATGAAACATGGGTATTCCTTGTATGAGGAATCAAATTCTTCATCCAACGAGTGTTTCTGCTTAAAATTGGAGTAAACCATAGGGATATAAGTTGAAAATACGAGTTTAAAAAACATTTTTTTCTTTTTTCCCTCTAAAATTTGATAATGTAATGTAATCTTATTTTATTATTTCCATTATTATTTCATAATTTCCTTAGGAGGCCCATTTTAGACCTCAAAATTCCCCTAATGAGAGTCCTTGCACACAACCCAAGACTTAGGTCTCCATGCACACATCCGCAGGAGCCTACCTCTACTTAGATGTATCCCAAAAACCTACCCAAATTACAGAAAATAGATCATTCATTCATCAAGTTTCTCTCTACTTTGACTAGACTCAACATGCTTATTTATATAATTCAATTGCGCAAAAAGCATGGGCTCAAACCGTGGTTTGAACCCCATGTTTTATCCTTTAACCCATTGCAAAAATAAGGATCTTTGACCTGCACCAAAGCCCCTTAACCTGTGCATTGCACTTTAAAAAAATAGACAAAAATTGACTCGACTTTGACCTTAGGGGACCCTAGCCCAATAGGCCCCCAACACAAACTCATGACTCTTCCTTAAGTCACTCGGGTCTGGATTCTTGCATATTTTCCTTGAGCGCCTGGATATAAACCTCTAGTGGTTGGATGGTCTCAGTGCTCTATGATGCGGTGTTCTACACTTCTCCAAGCAGCTTCTTTGTGGTAGGTTCTTCTGCTGCTAAACTAATGGTCCAATGAGTCTATGTGAGCCCTTTGAGTGCACTATCGATGGTCTATGAAAGTTGGAGTGCCTCCTTGGCCCAATGTTTCATTTTGGCTTCTAGCAACTACTCTTGCTGGTGTAGTGCATCTATCTCTGTCTGAATGGCATGACCTTCCTACAGTCAGGATAATATTTTGGCCAGTACCAGGGTCGGTGCAACGACCCATATTTCATTGAACTACTGCTCCTTAGCTCGTAATTTCATCCATAACTGCTGAACTATGGGGTCATCCTAGACGAAGGTCTAGATTTCCATGGCATCCTCAAATAAATTGGTGCATGCCTTCATAGCATCAATGATGCTTCCAGTACCCTCCTATATAAAAGCGGTGCATTGTGATTTGACTTCGGGTTGTGTCTCTGGTTGTAATTTTGTCTGTAGATCTACAATTTTCTGCTCCAATTCAATGCACATCATAGCTATCTCTAAATTCAAGGTTTTGAGCATGGCTGCAAGACTTTCGAGCTTTGTGGTGGCCAATACAGTGGTGGGTATTATGAACCCGGGAATTTCGAAGCACAACCTATTGATAAGGGACTCTAATTATGTGCACTAGCTTTTCGTGGTGCTTTGAGCTTCTTCAACCAACTCTTGCCCCTTATGCAATGTGTCAGTCTTCTTCTGGGCTTTAGAGGTGACCAGTGATGCCTTGTATTCTCTGTACTACAACTAAATGGTGATCATTGTATGTATGGAATGTAACTTGCCACTAGGAAATATAGCCAAGTCAACTTCAATCTCAAGCCATGCATGAATGGTTGTGCACATCCTAGGATCATCAAGGTGGAGTGTTGCACCTGAAACCTGAAATATATGGCTTTCTGAAGTGGATGGGTGGCCGACAGTCAACAAGCTCTCTTGTCCCATGCTTGCTTGATGCACACTCAGTTTTATCTCACCCACTTGGATTATTAACTATTGAATTCCATGTTTCACATCATCAAGGACAGACTTGTACTATGACACAATGTTGCTCCATGCATCTTCGGTGACTACCTTTACTGTGTTGTCGATCTCATCGAAATCGCCATCTGTTAATATCAATTTTTCATGCTCAGTCTTATTGGATTCTTTTCTCTTCTGGAAATGTCCCAATAGGGGCTAATGTCCTCTCTCGGTGCTTCAACACGTGTCTATCAAAGGGGTGTCTACAATATCTCCCTCACAATATTCCATTTAAGCATCACTTAGAACATCTACCATTTCCTTAGGTAGTTTCTCTGTCTTCGTCGTAGTTGTAGGTTCTTGTGTGTCCTTATTATAATTCTTCTTTATGTGCGGCTTTGATGTAGATGGTTTTGGTTGGTAAAAAGAGGTTTCTCTAACAACTGTCACTACAGTCAACCAAACAGGGGGCCATCTAGTTGTAATCCACTCGAGGTCGTCTTCCGTAACTAGGTATGGCAGGTCGTGCGAGACTCCTACCATGTCCACCTTCACGCGAATTTCCAATTTGTGTAATGTATCCTTGAAGTTTGTTATGTTTTTGTAATGATGATATAAGGTTGGAAAAAACTGTAGTTTGGACTGAACCACCTAGTAAAGCTCAGTCTCGAAGAGAACCCAAAATATTTTTTTTGTTGTGACACTCGATGGAATATTCATTGCCCGGAGTGATGCGTAGTGTGCAGATTCATATACATCAGGCTCAATATCTAGAATCCGAGACTGCACTGGTGGCTTCCATGCAATTAATGTGACAAGCAACAACAACCAGGAATAATGAAATAGCTTGTCGCCTTCTTGCGCTTCTCTGACATTCTCCAAGAATTTTTGGTAGAGTGTTGCACCCAGAACCTGAAATAGATGGCCTTTTGAAGTGGATGGGTGGCTGACGGTTAATGCACTTTCTTGTCCCACGCTCGCTTGATGCACACTTGCTTGCTTGCATTCTTAACTGCTGAAGTCCATGTTTCACATCATCAAGGACATACTTGACTTGACTCAATGTTACTCCATGCATCTTCAGTGACTACCTTTACTTTTTTGTTGATCTCATCGAAATTGCCATATAATATCAATGGTTCAGTCCCGGTATTCTTGGATGCTTTTATCCTTTGGTGATGTTCCAATAGGGACTGATGTCCTCTCTTGGTGCCTCAATGCATGTATGTTGAAGGGGCATCTACACTATCTCCCTCAAAATCCTCCATTTTAGCATCACTTAGAACATCTACTATTTCCTTGGGTATTTTCCCTATCCTCATCATCTTTGTAGGTTCCTGTGTGTCCTTCTCTTGTTTCTTCTTTGTGTGAGGCTTATAAGAATATGGTTTTTGTTTCGGTAGAAGAGGTTTCTCTAGCATATTTCACTGCAGTCAACCAAACATGGGGCCATCTAGTTTTAATCCGCATGAGGTCATATTTTGTAACTAGGTATGGCAGGTCATCCTAGACTCCTACCATTTCCGCCTTCACGTAAATGTGTACGTTGTGGAACGTAGCCTTGAGCTCTATTATGTTTTTTTACTGATCATATAAGTTTGGCAACAAATGCATCTTGGACTGAAACACCTGATAAATCTCAGCCTCGAAGAGAACCCAAAGGATATTGTTTGTTGTGACCCTCGACAGAAAATTCGTTGCCCAAAGTGACCTGTAGTGCATGGCTTCACATAACTCACACTCAATATCCATAAGCTGAGACTGCATTGGTGGCTTCCATCCAATTAACATGACAAGAAGCAAAAACTAGGCATAATGAAATATATTGTCGTCTTCTTGCACTTCTCTGAAATTCTCTAAGAATTCCTGGCTGAGGTATTTAGCCCAATTGTATTGAACCCCTTTGACATAGCACATAGCCAATGAAATAATTGGCACTGGCACTTCCTTGGCACACAAATTTCTCATCATCATACATGCTAGAATCATTGTAGAAAATCTGACCACGGGGTCATTTACAACACTGACTACGAATCCCTGAGTATTTTTGGTTACCCCATATTTATTCTTGAAATCATATATTACCTTATTCTCATGAAGCTTCCCTCCAAAGACTGTCATAGGGTCTTCTCCTTGATAGGGAAAGTGAGCGATGTGATGAATAAGAATCACGTCGATAGGAATGGACATTCCCAGCCCTAGGTAGTTTTCATGCACCAAAGCCATCAGCTGGCATAGACAAATGTTGTTGATGGGGTTGTGCCCGAAGTGTGGAACCATAAAAGAGTTCAAGAGCCTCGACTTCTGCAATACCAAGACCCATTGCATAATTCAACTTTAATAATATCTTCGTCATAGGGCACCCACTCCAAATATTCGGAGGCGTAAGCTCTGCAAAATTCAAATGGCTCCCCAAGTTCCAATCCTCAAAATTTAGCATGGGGACCTTGGCCAACAACTCACCTTCAAACGACACAGTTTCTGGAAGAAAAGGTGTATTTATGTGTGGTTTGTCCTTATCCAAGAAATTTTTCACTTCGACTGTTGGTTTGTGTGGCGCCATGTATTTGGGCAGCCGCGAGATTGGGTCAACCTCCTCAACAATATCCTCTTCCATAATAATCTCTGGTTCTTCTACCATAGGTTTCTTCTGATGATATACATGGTAGGAATTTAGCTTAGGATTGTACTTTCGAGGAGACTTTATGGTCCTCGATGACTGTTTCTTCTACATTTATGGTTCGGGTGTTTCAACAACTTGTGGGTAGAGAGGATAGGCTTTGTTGCAGTCATGGCTCTAGGAATCAGGTGACCTATCCATTTATTTTGCAACATATCTATAAATGTTTCAAAATGTTTAGACATACAAATAAGCATAGGAATCAGGAGCAAATACTTCAATGTACTCAGGATACTCAGAAAGCGAAGAGAGTGAATGTAGTCCTTCATGCCATATTTATAGCAATGGTGCGGCCGAAAAAACCTTATGTCCATTGATACATCTTCATAAATGCTAAAATAGATCCAAATCTAGCATAATCTCCTCCCCAAATGCAGGTTATCCGCTCATCCAAATGGTAACGAAGATGTCTTATTCATATTTACTGTTCCAATGGCTATTTTTTGGCTAGTCTATGACTGCAATATCCTTTTGGCGCATTCTCCAAAAAAGCCTCACAAATACCTGTGTTTTCTCAAACTTCGTCACACAAAATAAGTTTTACAACTTCTGACGGCCTTCTTTAGGTTCTTGCGCCCTCTTGCAACTGTCTAGAGTGTTAAGACATTCTTCTGGCAATATAGTCATTTAGTGTGCGCAAGGATGGGGTCATCCTTGTAAGGTTTTAAGTTACTTCCATTAACATATCTAGGAAATAATTCACCATTTAATGTAGCCAAATGAACCAATCCTCCTTCTGTGATTTCCTTGATAATATAGGGTCCAAACCAGTGCATTTTGAACTTCCCTGGAAATCGCGCAAACTTAGTATCATAGAGTAACATGAATTCCTCCTTTTTGAAAATATCTTTTCTAATGTGTCGATGATGCAAAACCTTTTCACATGCCTTATCGACATGTTGGTGAAACCCCACAATGAATCTATCTTCTTCCAGCACAATAAGCTGTGACAACCTCTCCTCCATAATTTTTGGATGAGCCATGTTGGTAACCACTGCGATGCGCATATTGGGGATAATGTACTCCATTGGCATCATGGCCTCCTTCATGTAGACCATCCTAAAAGTTGTTTGTCCTATTAGCTTGTTGCACGTAGTCCTATATACCTATAAAACAACAAGTATGTGCACATCCCAGTCATTTCAATTGGCGTTACAAATCTTGGTGACCATATTTTCAAGTATCTTATTGAATGCTTCTACTGCTTCATTCACCTGAGCCTAATATGGAGTGCTCTTCTCATGATGCATTCTGAATTCTTTGGTTAGCGCCTAAATGTTATCCTTTACAAAATGTGTACCCTGATCACTCATCAGAAATTTTGGGCACCCAAACTTTGTCAGAATATTCTAAAAAATGAAGTGCACAGCCAGGTCTGTGCTGCAATCTTTCACAAGTTAAGCCTCTACCCACCTATTCAAATAGTTTTTAGTTGTGATGATATATCGTGTGCCATTCCTCTTCCATGGAGGAGTAATAGGTCTGACAAAATCAATTTCCCACTTGTCAAATTCCTACAAAATTACCTGTGGTTGTAGTGGCATCTTGTCTCTGTGCGAGGGTCTTCCTGTCTTTTGTGGCCCTATAATTTATAATATTGGAAATAATAAACAATAAAGGACAACATCAAACCTCTTTGGAATCCAGGACCTAGCCTTCCTAGACCCAGAGAGGGCTCTCTTTATTTTTATGATTCAACTTGATGGTTATAAATGCTAATGTTAGGATAGTTACAATGATGGTGGTATTGGTTGTTTTGAATGATTTTGTTGGTTGGATGAGCACGTCTGCAGGGACTAATCCATTGGGATATGGAGTCAAAGGCTGGATTGGTATATCAATGTTCAATAGCATCATAGGGCAAGCTAACTATGCTAAATGGATATTTAGAGAATTATGAATTATGAGGTGAAAGAAATAGTAAGCTTTAGTAGTGACTAAAGAGTAGTTAAGAATTCTCTAATCAGACTTCAGCAGAAAACATTTAGATTGCAAATGTAGATAGAATTAAGGTGCTACAACAACAAATCTTAATCTAAAATTTCTGATTTACAATTAGATGAACATATGCACAGCAAGGAAAACAATGGAAATAGTTAAAACATAGAAATACCACATCACCATTTAGCATAGCTCAAGAATCTTATAAATGGTCCTCAATTATTGATTTCCAGCTCCAAAATTACAGTGCTCCAATATAGTAGTTCTTAAAATGCATGGTCTAACAATACCAACCATTGATAATGAAAATTCATGCAGTATTAAACTGCAAACTATGTCGGTTGCCCTATCTAATTTGGAAAACTTTCATTAATTACAATCAAACTAAAATTAGACAAGTATGGCCATGCAAGGCTAAAAAAAAAACCTTTGACAAAACACTGACTCTGGCATTAACTTCGACATCTCTTCATGAATCCAAAAAATTAGACATCTCTTCATGAATCCAAAAACTAGGCTTGAAGGTGGCTCAGGATACCACGAAGAGGTAATGATCAATGGCTCTGACATCCAGCCCTAATTTTCAGAAAACCGACGTTGGGTAATTAAATCTGGTGGGGTGCTAGCAAATTTTCATTGATCAGTGACTATGCTGATGTGTTTACTACCTTTTCTACTTCTACTGATATATCATAACAGTTCTATATGAACGCCCTTTGCCTGACTCGGCATCTTCTGTCTATCTCCTTACTACCATGATGTTCAACATTACTCTAACTTTTGCTCCTTGTCGGGTCCTACCCGAGTCCTTTTTCTGTGTTAGATCCTACTTCATAAAATAGTGCATAAACCTCATACGCTCGGATTTAAAATCCTTTATATTTCATATTGGAACCACATCGCATCCATGCCAACATCGCACTTCACACTCCATTTTTTCTAACTTCTCTTTTAACACTGATTTTTCTGGACCTGCGAACTGCGATATGTGATTGGGTCCCACCCATATCGCAAATTGCAAGTTTTATCACACACTAAAACATTTGAGGCTTATCGCACATCGTAAAGTTTAGGCTTATCATACATTCCAAGGTTTAGGCTTATCGCACATTACAAGGTTTGGGCTTATTGCACATCGCAAGGTTTGGGGTAGGGGAAATGAGGTAAGTGCTAAAACCCATGAAGTGTGATGTGTTTTGGTGGAAAGGTGATGCGGCAGGAATTATTACAATCAGAAATGGGAAGTTTTATCACAAATATGGAGTCGGAAATAAGTGGTAAGGCATGTGATGTTGTGAACTTGCGATGCGACAAGGCGATGGACCCCATTATAGGCTTTTCAAAGTGGAAAAGTGAAAATTTAGTTAAGAAATGGTAATATGATAAAAATTTCCTGAAACATAATATAAAGGATTTCAAAGCATTTGAGGTGTATAAAAGGGAAATATGGGTCCCACCAATCCTGCAAATCACATTTCAGAGGATTTTGTAGGAGACGACAATTGTGATATGGATGAAGTTTGGTCTGTGAACCACCGATTGCGATGAAAATTAAGGGTCTCCCTATGTTTGAGTTTGGAAAGTGACAAATACGATATCATATAAGAAATATATGATATGTATCAAAGGTTGCCCGTGGGGGGAAGAGCTGTGGTAAAGAGCATAATTGGTAATTTTAAGGGATATATGATACGACTGTCAGTGGGTGGGCGGAGCTGTGTTAATGTCTCGAAGGCATATATATTTGGATTTGAATGGTTTTAATGGGATTTCGAGCATTGGAAATCATAATTTGGAAAAAATGAAGGGTAAGAGAGGATAAGTGATATGAAATGTTGAAATAAAAAGAATTTTTCTCACCATTACGTTTTTGTGCAACACTTTCCTCCTTCACTGAACTGAAAGGAAGATTGATTCCTTTGAAGCTCTTGACAGTTAGGATTTCCATTTTTTTCTGAAAATAAATTATAGCCATGGAATATAATTTTTAGTATGAAAGATCTCAGAAATAATCAGTCACCTTGTGATACTGTGAATTACAGGAGTCTAACAATGGCTCCAGCTGGGGATGACATCTCCTTCAGGAGGTGTCAAGAACACCGTAGACTAGTAGCTATTATCCATCTATAATTTTGACATATTCAGAGATGGCTAAATAGGTCTTTAGCCTTCAAGAAACAAATTTCATGCAAAATATATGACTTATTGAAGCCTCTCTATGTTCTTTGTCCTCAAGAAATCCATTACATTGATAATCTTCATTCAAATTTCCTCAAGAATCCCCATTGTTATAAAAGAAACTATTTTTCAGCCATTTTTTTCCATATTTTCACCTTCATAATTTCCTCCACAATCCCTCCATTTTTCACTCATTTTCACTTATCCTAAAAATTCATCTCATTCCCCTAAAAATTCCCTTTTATCCCTCATTTACCCTCATTTTCCCATAAAAACCCTTTAAATCATAAAAAAATCCCTTTTTGGTATGGTTTGAGCTATCCTTTTTATCCTACCGGAAGCTCTAAAAAGCCCAAAATACCCACTTTTAGGCCTTTTCTACCATGAGACCCTGTTCCATGACCGAGCGCTAGGCCCATCAGCCCATCAGCCATCAACGATCACCCGTTTCCTCATTCTCGAACTCTTTTTTCCGCCGATGGCCGATCTCCCGATCACATCTGTACCCTTCATTCTCCCAAGATCAGATGACTCTCGCTCTATCGGCCATCGCACATCAGTGATCCCAGTTTCTTTGATCCCATACCCTTTACTCTAGCAATATGTCAATCCTCCGATGAGATCTAGACCGCCGATCTCCCTCAGATCGGACAATCTGCGCTCCATCGCATTGGCGCATCGCATCGACGCATCGCACTTTCCCTCCCGCCTGTCCATCCTCCGCCGATGAGATCTCCACCATTGATCTGATTACCTCATATCCAATGGTCTGTGCTATCTCACATTATCATTTTCCTCCACCCCGTTCATTCATTTCGGCCATTCCATGATATGATCTCAACCATTGATCCCCCTGATCGGACGGTCAGCACTTTATCGTCTCATCACCTTTTCCCCTCCCCTTGCACCATTCATTCCATTGTGTGATATTGCATTGCATCCTGGACCATTGATCATTCTGATCCAACGGCCAACGATCCTCTGCTTTTAGCCCACTCCCTTTCCTCCAATCTAATCTCCGCTGTTGATCCTCAAGATCTAACGGCCCTCTCTTCTCCATTCATCCATTCCCCGCCCATATGTTTTATTTTTTGTGCATTCCCGCTATTCATATCCACCATTGATCCATCAGATCTAATGGTCAGTGCACTCTCACTTTTCTTCTCCCACTCCTGACCATCCCCCTCTACCCAACTTTCTCCGAGTTAATCCTCACCATCCATTCCTCCTAGATCAACGGCTCAGGATCACTGTGGGGGCACCCGACCAAAATGGCCCGTACTCCCCAGTCCCCCCGCAGTTAATCTCCACCGTTGATCTTCTCCAGATCCTACGGCTAGTATTTCCCCATTCACTACGGAGGCACCCCACCAACAAGATCCTTCCATACCCCCAGTCCCCCCGCAGTTAATCTTAACCATTGATCTGCCCCCCCCAGATCCAATGACCCAGAACTCGTCTCACCCTAGCCCCACTCCATCCTCTCCCCATGCCTCGGTGTTGTATCTCACGACGTGCTGACCGTCAATTTTCATGTCTCCTCCCAGATCATACAGGAAAGATTGTATCACACACAAACGTGTTCAGTGTAATGTTCCCAATTTTTAGCCTCAAGCTAAAAGGAACATTATAGTTTGCATATTTTCATTTTTTTGAATAAAATGGGTAAGGATACAGCTTAACCCCTTTAGATGGAGAAATAACACTCCTTGTGTGAAAGGAGGAATAATAAAGCAGCTGAATTTAGCACCACATGTTGTGAACAGGATTGGATCATGCTTGATCTAGTCATTTTAACTAAGTCAACTAAAACTATCTAGATACATTGAACCTTCTTGGAGAGCGTAGTTTTAGTGGAGGCTCCACTTGCATGAGCTAGAGGCAAGTGTGAATGGGACCCATGGTGAGAAGAGTTCATTTTCTTTATAAGGAGGAGATGGCAGCCCATTATGATTATGCATTTGCTTATTATTTTCATAGGGTCTGCAAAGACTTGCATCCCCGGGCTATTTAGCAGGGTTGTAGTGTTCTTGAACCCAAGGGTTTTCCCGGTCGGGAATCCTTACCTCATCCTCAAGGAAGCAGAGGATTGGAGCTACATTTCCTCATTCTGAAATTTGGCCAAGCTACCACCTCCAGTATAGAATTATTTCTATAGCAGATTAACGTTGTGTTGCTGGGTGAAACAATAGAGGAACTCATAGAGTCAATCTTTGGATTGTTCTTCAGTGGAGTTCTTGCACATTATTTGGAGGAGTAGTAGAGGAGACTCCTAGGCTTAATTTTAGATCTTTGGCACCATTCCAATCACTCACCATCTCTCACAACGCAGTCTTGGGAAGAAACTGTGTTATTTATATAGGCAGTTGCTGGGAGAGCCATTGGAGCTTGTCAGGAGGAGTGTTTTTGAGTGAAAGGGATAAGCCCTTTTCTTGAGAAAATTATCAGAGGAGGGCCTGAGTACTTCAGATCTGCCATAGCCTCATTCTCATTTTGGTTCAATTGCAGTGACAATTATTTGTCACATTTTCTACTTTCTCCGGCATTTCTAGCAATCTCTCCTAGATTGGATAGGAATCTTGGATTAGAGCCCATTCTTCTATTCTTGGGAATTTCTTTGTATGTATCAGTCATATTATCATTTTATATACATTCAACAGCTGCTACTATCATAGAGACAATGCATTCATTGCTTTCCGACATTCTGTGCAATTGCATCAACTCCTGTATTTCATTGCTTGATCATTGGAGATTGGTTCTTATAGCTTGAGTGGCTTTTCCCTCATTATTTTCTTGTATATTATTGCTAATATAATAATATAATGTTGGCTGTATTACATCTCATCTTATGTTGCATTCAAATTTGTAGATTTCAATGGTTATGTTGATATATTGTTGTAAGCTCTCTCTTTGAGCATCGTTTGAGGGATCTAGTTTGGGGAGATCTGAATAACCCATCTAGAGACATTTATTTGGGCTCAACTTCTAGAAGAGAAGTTTTTAGTGAGTTAAAAATAGGATCCAAGACCCCTTTCAGCTTATTTTTACACTACCTCTCTTATGCAGCATCCTCATGGACCATAATGCAGAAATTTCCTAAAAAGGGACATTATAGTGGTATCAGACCATCGATCTTGGCTCAGCCTGTGCAGCCCAAGATAATATGCCAGTAGAAGGAGAAGCTCCTCATTTAGAAGAGGATATGTACAGAGAAAACAAGAAAAGAGGAATGATGGGAGAGGAGGTTTCCCGTCTTATTTTCCAAACCCTTGAGGGTATCATTGAAGACCTTGAAGAGAAAGAAAGGGAAAATTGGAAAGATTTTCTGAGAGGGTTTGAAGATGAAGCAAGCCCTAGCTATTCTTATGATGTGTGTGAGAATTCAGCCACACATGCTAATCCACAGCACAGTCCATTGCCCACTTTCACTGTCGGGAGGATGGAGGAAAGAGATGAGTCACCAAGGGGGGAAGACTTGAGTGATTCTCTTTGGGAGTATGAATCTCAATCACAGAGATTCGAAGTGCACTTGGACTTCCAAGAGTTTTTCAGACTCAAGGGAGCAAGATCCAGTAGCAACAAAGGGAGAAAGAAAGATATACTCTTTCTATCTACTTTCGATGGATCAGCAAGGTGCGGAGCCACAGCTTGGGTGGAGGAGCTTGGTGTGTATTTTTAGCTACACCAAGTTGCAGCCAAGGAGGCCATCACTATAGCAGCACTGCATCTCAAAGGTATGGCCCATGATTGGTGGTTTAAAATTTCTGTTTCATGTTATCATGCAAATGTAAAAACATATGATGAGTTCACTCGGGGTTTGGTGAAGAAATTTGATGGGAGTCTATGTGAATCATCAATTATCATAACTTCAAACACTCTGCATGCATGGGGAGGAAACATGAAACAAACTCCACTCCACATATCTAGAGGGGAAGAAAACTGGAATGATGACTTTATAGAGGCAAGACCCCCATTGTATGAAGGGCACTCTTCCATTTGTGATAACATGGAGATCCCTCTTTCAGAAGAAGACCGAAATCCATGGTCTCTCAGTGAAGGGGAGGCATACTCACATATTGATGAAGAGAATGTGCATGAAAGAACCCGCAGCACTGTATCATTGGAGGAAGATCCATCACCACATGGAGATGAGAGGGGAGCCATTGCTTCCATGGGAGGAGTCCTTGTTTCTATGCAAGGGATTCCAAGAGATTCAACATGTGGGAACCAAAGCACAATTCCAGAGCCATTTGCAGCAGTTTTTGGGGATTGTGAGATGGAGGAGGAAGAGAAGGATCAAAATCAAGGGTTGATACACCCTTATCTATTCTAGGGAGTCTTTGCACAAGGGAGAAAGACTGTATAGTGCAGTGAAGAGGGGGACAAATAAGTCCACTCATACATACAGTCCACTTCCGAGCTTGATGTCTCATTATATGGAGGCATTCCACCTAGGAGGCCACCTGATCTAGAGTTGATGAGAGGCATATTGTCATTTGGTTCACCACTCTTGGATTCCGGAGAGGTGACTACATTGGAGAAGTCCAGCATAGCGCAAATATTTTGGGATAGACTCAAGGAGGAGGGAGGCACTCTCTCATTTTTTTCACTACCCACACTCATTATCCATACTACGCTGACAGAGATTGTTGCAGGGATGGAGGAGAGCATCTTCATGATGTAGGATGAATTCTCCATATATTTAGAGAGACAGAGGATACTTCCTTTGAGGAAGGACTCTTTCACACATGGGAGTAGATGGAGGTTACTCATTCTTACACTGACCAGGATTGGGAGATTCCTTTTGGATGACAACTTCTCATGGGAGGCCAAATTCCAAGGATCACCATTAATATTTGAGCATGAGCAGCTTCATGATGGGCATGGAAGAATTTTGGAAGATGAATTTGGCATGGGGGATGTCAAAGTAGCAGGCAATAGCATGAGGGGAGCTTCATAGGCTAGATTAGCAGCGTTGTCTATGAGAAGGATGGATCCAGATTGGAGGACTCAACTCTTAGTAGAGTACTCCCAGGATCTAGGTGCATGCATGATTTTGGATGACCTGGAGGGAGATGACAGATGCATAGTGGATGATTTGGTCATCTTTCATTATGGCAGGATCTTCTTGACTAGGACTCCTAGTCTCAAGGAGAAATTATTGCATGCAACACATGAGGACTTCCTAGCTATGCACTTGGATGCATACTTTGATTTGCTAGAGGAGTTCACTTGGGAGGAAATTCAGTATGACCTATATCAGCATATGGACAGATGCATAGCCTGGATGATTTTGGAGAGGTTGTCACAACCATTTCCCTACTCATTGGAGGTGAGGGAGAGCATTCATATGAGCCATTTCAGCTCCAGGACCGGAGTACATGGTAAAGAAGGTATATGTTCTCATTTTGATTTACCTCTCTTTACTTTACATGAGTAGTTTGATGAGCTAAGGATTATCACACCTCCTTATGCTCCTTATTATGATGTACTTATGGCCCATTGCAGCAATGGGAGTGGCTATTTTCGTGATGGGCTGTGGGGGAAGCCACATATTTCTCGGTGTGCACCATTGGCACCAATTTTTACTCTCATGTTTTCACCTTATGAGATGTTTGTGGAAGCAAAAAAGAGGTTGGAAAATCACTTGTTTTTTTTAGTTTTGATGCAGGTAAGAGGTGCACTACGTTGATCCCATGAATGGAGTAGTGACCCACTCTCTAGTTGTCTTATGACAACTGGTTTCTATTGCATGTTTCCTCCTTGTATTGCTGATGTTTATACATTCACAAGGAGCACTATTGTGAGAGTGTTTATATTTTGGGACAGCCCATTGGGAGCATGATTCTCCCCATTGTACATTCTTTACATTGTAGGAGACACCATGGGCAAACCATGATTTCCACATTGCTACTTTTCTCTTCTTGTGGGAAAAACCATTTGAGGAACTTGAGGGGGGCACTTCATGGCTGATTTTCTTGATGGGGAAGCTTGGGCCATTCTTGGAGGCCATACTATTTCAGCCCTAGGACAGAGGCAGCCCCATATGTACCACAAATGGAGGGAGAAACACCTTGGGAATCAAAATCCCAACTCTCCATTCAACCCCAACACATTGCATATAGCAGGGGTTGAGATTTATATTTGGATGATAGCATGCATGAGAGGATCATCATTGGGGATACATTTTTCCCATGCATGTCATCACTCCTACCTTAAGGAGGCCATATCACAACAAGGAGGTTTCCACCTACATCTTATATCTTTCCATGATGTGCATCATTATGGTTTGCATACTTGGGAGGAAGCATTGGAGGATGGATTTGTTGAAGGATATCCTGAGAAGTGGTGGAGATTGTTGATGAGGAGACCACAAGAGATAAGGGGGAGAAATTTTGTTCTCTCTATGCAGTTTCTTGATGACAAGCAACATGTGGGAGGGGAGGACTGTAATGTTCCCAATTTTTAACCTCAAGCTAAAAGGGACATTATAGTTTGCATATTTTCATTTTGTTGAATAAAATGGGTAAGGAGACACCTTAACCCCTTTATATGGAGAAATAACACTCCTTTTGTGAAAGGAGGAATAATAAAGAAGCTAAATTGAGCACCACATGGTGTGACCAGGATTGGATCATGCTTGATCTAGTCATTTTGAATAAGTCAACTAAAACTGTCTAGATACATTGAACCTTCTTGGACAGTGCAGTTTTAGTGGAGGCTCCACTTGCATGAGCTAGAGGCAAGTGTGAATTGGACCCATGGTGAGAAGAGTTCATTTGCTTTATAAGGAGGAGATGGCAACCCATTTTGATTATGCATTCACTTATTATTTTCATAGGGTCTGCAAAGAC
Source organism: Pinus albicaulis (assembly GCA_034641835.2). Lineage (NCBI taxonomy): Eukaryota > Viridiplantae > Streptophyta > Pinopsida > Pinales > Pinaceae > Pinus > Pinus albicaulis. Next base: position 469,780,318 of record CM076581.1, on the reverse strand, counting down.
TTGCATCCCTGGGCTGTTTAGCAGGGTTGTAGTGTTCTTGAACCCAAGGGTGTTCCGGGTCAAGAATCCCTACCTCATCCTCAAGGAAGGAGAGGAATGGAGCTACATTTCCTCATTCCAGCATTTGGAAAAGCTACCACCTCGAGTATAGTGTTATTTCTGCAGCAGATTAACGTTGTGTTGCTGGGTGCAGCAACAAAGGAACTCATAGAGTCAATCTTTGGCTTGTTCTTCAGTGGAGTTCTTGAAAATTATGTGGAGGAGTAGCAGAGGAGACTCCTAGGCTTAATTTAAGATCTTTGGCACAAGGCCAATTACTCACCATCTCTCACAGCACAGTCTTGGGCAAAAACTACAATATTTATATAGGCAATTGCAGGGAGAGCCATTGGAGCTTGTTAGGAGGAGTGTTTTTGAGTGAAAGGGATTAGCCCTTTGCTAGAGAAAATTATCAGAGGAGGGCATGAGTATTTCAGATTTTCCATAGCCTCATTCTCATTTTGGTTTAGTTGCAGTGACAAGTATTTGTCACATTTTGTACTTTCTCCGGCATTTCTAGCAATCTCTCCTAGATTGGCTAGGAATCTTGTATTAGAGCCCATTATTCTATTCCTGGGAATTTCTTTGTATTTATAATCCATATTATCATTTTGTATACATTCAGAAGCTCTTACTCTCATAGAGACAGCGCAGTCACTGCTTTCTAGCATTATGTGCAATTGCAGCAACTCCTGTATTTCATTGCTTGATCATTGGAGATTGGTTCTTATAGCTTGAGTGGCTTGTCCCTCATGATTTTATTGTATATTATTGCTGATATTATAATATAATGTTTGTTTTATTACATCTCATCTTATGTTTCATTCATATTTGCAGAGTTTAATGGTTATGTTCATATATTGTTGTAAGCTCTCTCTTTGAGCATCCTTTGAGGGATCCAGTTCGGGGAGATCTGAATAACCTAGCTAGAGACATTTCTTTGGGCTCAAACTATGGAAGAGAAGTTTTTAGTGAGTTAAAAAGGGGATCCAAGCCCCTTTTCAGCTTATTTTTACACTTCCTCTCTTATACAACATCCTCATGGACCATAATGGAGAAATTTCCTAAAAAGGGACATTACATTCAACCCCACTTCTGTGAATTTTTAACGTGAAAGTGGTTTTTCCGGGGTTATGTGTAACATCCAGAGACATATCGCATTCGTATGGGCCTTTACCACTTACCACCCTTTTCCAATGTGAAAACCGTCGTTTTTTCTGCAAAACCGCCTTGCCTCTACTCACTCCCAAATTCAAATATTTCCTCTGTTTCTTCCTGGTTTTGTTCAAAAAACCCTTCCTTGCAATAACCCCTTCCTATGCATCACTACATAACCCCTCCCCAAGCCTCTGTTAGCAGTCGAATCCACAAGCGCAGGTTTTCATAAATGTTTTATGTTTTAAGTTGCAGTTTAATGGCGGCCAATTATGCAAGTCATCCCACAGCCAAAAACACTGTGGCAATGCCCAGGATGACGATCCTAACATCTTGATAAATGCAAAAGTGGACCCAGGTTTGGAGTTCTGAGGTTTAATCAATGTCTCATGAGCATTAGCTAAACGAAGCCATCTAGCGCATAAAGGAAGCCGCCTGTACACTGAGAGAGAAAACATCAAAAGACAGCAAAGGTTAAAGGTTAAAGTCAAAAGCATGAAGATCAATAACTTAACCCGTGAAGATTAAAGATGAAAGGCCGAAAGATAAAGGACAGAGGGTTAAAAAATAAACAAATGTTTTAAATAGAAAACAGGGAAAGGACAGTTAAGTGAGATTAACGAAAGATCGAGGCTAAAGGGCCTAAAGCACAGTTATTGATTTAATCAATCAAAAGGTAGTAAAGTGGACTAATTAAAGGCAACTCGGAGTTAAAGGCCTATTACCAAGTTGTAAGGTTAAATCAAGGAAACTTAGGCCAAAAAAAGTCATGAATACATCAAACAGGGAGCAGTTATTTCATCAGAAATATCAACTGACTCCTTTGGCGATTCTTTATCTAAAAAGGAAAATCAACAATTATTACACAAAAGAATATAGTTTAAACTACCAGGACAATTATTGTAAAAGATAATGATAAATCCTTAAAGTCAATATTTTCACCTGTTTTATCCTTAGAAAGTAAAGACAGATTTATTAAAACAAAGAGGTATCTACAGATGTTCCTACATTATGCCTTGCATGGTTATCAAGGTCAGGAACATATTTACTCTATCATAAATGACATTTGAACTCTAAAAAATCATTCCACCTCCTCATTTGCAGCATTAATACTGCACTGGAACTCATTGTAACTGTTGGATTTGATGACTAATGCTGGAATAATACATAGTCCTTTGAAGCTCTTGAAGAGAAATTGATGTCTTGGAACTCATACATCATCCGATTTGCTTGTTGATGGAGAAGGATTTTTTACAGGATCCATAGGCTTGGTTGATGGTGAAGTTTTATTTTGTTTATGTTTTTCTAGCTTTTCATTTTTTTTTCCATCTTGCTATGTTGCAGTAGGACAAATAATTTAGATTCAAAAATGTTTCTAATGGCACCTTAAATCTGTTTTTCCTTCACTTCCTTAATGTTTTCTTCTACTAAGATATATTAGGTAAATCATTCATTGTTCTCTAACAAGTTCTTAGCACATCCATTTCTTGAATAAATTAGATCAGTTAGGATAAATTATGATTTATGGTTAGCCGTGCATACTGTTGCCATTGAAATATTCTGTTCTTGGAATCATCTCTTTAAAGCAACTTTGTCAAGTTTTGTCAAAGAATTATGTTTAAAATCATGCTCTTTGCCTTTACTTAGCTGAAATTGTTTTAAGGAAACCTTATAGTTGTAATCTTGGATGTTAGAGTTTTCTCTCCTTCTATGGTTATATTTACTTGTATATCTTAAATGTTTTTCTGCTCTAGATGATAAAAGCTCTGGAAGTTGGATAATTTTATTACCTTTCTATGTTTCTATTTGAATGTTTGTCTTGGTTAATTATCTTTTTTCAGTATAAAATCAAACGGATTAGGTTCTGCTTATGCCTTTGATTCTCTTGCTATTCTTATCAATTTTCTAACTCCCTCAGTTTACAAGTACATAAAGGATTTGGTTTTAGCCCTTTATTTAGTTTGTTGTTCTCAATATTTATGTCCATCTCATAAATCCATCATAAACTTAAAAGATCCACCAACCAAGTAAATTTTCCCTGAACATGCTCTTAAAACCATTGATGAAATCATCTGGACCTTGTTAGACTCCATTGCCCAATGACTTAACAATCTTCCATGTTTCCTATCTAAAATATATCAAAGTATCATGCCCAACCAAACCCAAACAAACAAACTTGCACATAATAACTAGCCTAAAATCAACCTCTTAAAAGCATCAAGCTATATCCTTACAAACATATTGAGAGATCCCTCTCTGAGACAAGGAGGGCTAGATCCTAGAAGCTCTAAAGCTTGGTTTGATGTTACCCTTGTCAATTTGTATCTCAATCAATCTAGAAAATTATGGGGAGCTAACAGTAACCATGATCCATTGGGCTAATCCCAACTCTGCAACTTAATCTGCTACAAAAACCTTTGTGCCTGAAAATCTTCAAGTTGAAATCAACCCTCTCTTCAAACTGAAGTCTGGCACACACTTGAACTGAAAACTAGAAGGCAATCTGGAACTAAAACTGGAACAATGCTAAAGGTACTGAGCTTATTTCCACACCTACCTACCCTACCCTACTGAGATTACTGTTGTTATAAATAATACAATAATGTTAGTGCAGCCAGTCAAGCCATTGCTCTATATCTTTGTTCTTTCATTGATTTTAACCCTGTTCAGAGAAAAACCTGATAATGGTGTTTGATAGAAATTCCCGGCATGATCTTGTTTACATGGCTCTTGGCATACTTGGAAAAAAACTGACATGCTGAAAATATGTGCTGGCTTTGTAAACAGGGAAAATTTTAAGGATAAAAATTTATTTTAAAGTTTAGAAACCTTGGTGAATCTCACTAGTCCATAATATGCAATATGTAAAATGTTTGGAGATATTTTTTTTTAAATAGTCAAATTTCTAATAATTTTATATAGTCTCTATATACATTTATGGTGATTTTTATCGTAAAATAATTTTATACTATAAAATTTGGGCGAATCATTTTTAGAAAAAAATGGAAATTAACGAATAATTTTTTTGAAAAAAGTATATAAAATTATCCCACTTGCGAATATTAGCCCCTAAAATTTTCCCTATTTGTAAAGAACAATCTCTCTATATATATAGTCACTAGATCAAGATACTCTTGAATTATTTTTGGGTATTCTGACTCAACCAAACCAACTTCATATCTTGGTACTACAGACGTGCTCTCTAGGTCTTCAATCAACTCGAAACATGTTTGCATGCCATCTTATGAATGTTGTGTCAATACTTCTACTAAATCAGACAATGGAGAAGACTATTTTATCATGTCCATATCATAGCATATTTTGATAGCATTATGAATATAGGAAGATTGACTTTGAAAGAATAAACCATCCCACGTGTCTGCTATTGGGTCATGTAGTGCTTTAGATGGTAGTGTTGGTTCTTCTGATATTTCAAGATTTCGTCTGTGATTATAAACCAAAATGTGACCCAATTTCCCTTTTATAATATAAAATGAATTAAAAAAATAAAGGTAGAGAATCAAACTTGATCAATTCATTATCTGTTGTAGACTCTTTGACTTCATCTGATACTTAACATTCAAAAGGACTCGAGGGATGAACCCCTGGATCTAAAACAGATTCTTTATCCTTCATGATTTCCTCATTTGATTGGTGAGAGAGTTCTCCAATCCTACGATTATCAACTAGATTGTGACCAAGATTCCCTTTAATAATCTCAAATGAATTAAAGCATAAGGGCAAAGAATCAACCTAGATCAACTCATCATCTCTTTTAGACTCTATGATTTCAAGATGGTTCAGGGACCAAACTTCTAGATCTGAAAAAGGTTTTGAGTCATCACCTTTTTCCTCAACTTATTCATTAAAACATCACTCATCCTTCACATTTACAATATGCTGGTAATTTTCTCTTAAGAATGAGATAAAAAAGAGAGGAAGTAATTTGGCACTTACTTGAAATATTTCTGCATTTTCATCCTTACAATCTTGCTTGGCATGCAGAGTTTGATTGCCATCTTTGCATTGTGATGATTGGGCTTCTTCTTTCCCTGAAGATAGTGATGGTTTCTCTATACAGTTAGCCTCAATCTCAACCATATAGTATTCCTCTCGATAATCATATTCGAGATGGTTATTTCTATATGCAACGTCATCTAATATGTATATTGTTGTTGAGGATTTTCATGCCTCCCTCTGATTTTGGACTTCATCTTTGGTTGTGTTGTTGAAAGAGTACATGAAACAATCATTTTATATTTTAGGGTGTCCATTATGGGCTGCAAACTTCTTTGGTACATTGATGCTTGTCTTTTCCAGAACTAATGGAATATGAGGTATTTGAACAGTAAGTTCATTTTTCATTCTAATCATATGCAGCATTTCATTGACTGTGTTTGTCAAAATATCTAGTTTTATCTCTAAAGATATCTATTGATATTATTTTCTTTTTTCCTTCTTCATTACTTTTAACTTTTCCTCTCTGATCAACAGGTTTTCTTCCACATCAACTGCCATATTTTTCATTTCTTCAGGGGTTGCAGGGTCCCTTTCTCTTAACTAGAATGCCATCTCTGGGTCAAATGCATATGGGTAGTGCCAGAGAGCTAATCCTAGGGGTGGCTTTATATTAGCAAGCATAAAATGGTATACCTTATTGAACCTTATGGTATACTCTTCTATGATGAGAAAAACATTTCCCATGTCCACCCATATATCTAGGAAAACCTGAGTGAATTGATGAAAATTGCTAATTCTTGCAGCCGGAAGATCTTTAAACCAATTTTTTACTTTACCTTGCCATGATAGGGAAAACATCCAGATATACACATCATCTTCTTCCACTTAAAACAATTCAATAAAATCCTCAATATTTTGAATGTGCTTTTCGGTCGTGATCTTCGCACTTTATCCATTAAACTCGAGTAGATTATGGCTATAATTTGTAGGAGGTCATGGAGAATAGGAGGCAAAACCAGAGGCTTGTATTTATCTGGGAATTTTACAGCTATAGGTGGTAAAGCAAGAGGATTACAACGATTTATGTATTTACCAAGAGTAGGAGATGAAGCACGAGGCTCATGCTTCACTAGGTTTTCCACAGGTGTATCCGGGATGTGCACAAGTGTATGAGTATGTTCGTGATCTACAATTTGGGGCTTAGGTTCTTGAGGCTCATTAGTTTTCAAATGATCAATGTAAGCTTCAGCAGCGTACTCTTGATTATGCTCAGATTAAGATAGAACATAATTACAGATAAAACCAAAAATCTCTTGAATACAATTTGGGCTTGAATATCTGTTTTTTTTGGATTATCTTCTCATGCTTCAAGTTCTTCCTCCAATGGAGTATTTGAATGGGACTGATCTAGATTGGAGTCGCCAAGTGGATTATTTCAACATTCTTGTTTCTGGCTATTGTCCACCATCAACAACCAGATACCAATCTTGGAAAATACTTGAATCATGCAATTTTGACTGTGTTTCTCAGTTCTAATGAAATAATAAGATTTTTTCAATAGTTCCCCGCTATGATCGCCATTGTGTTGTGGCCCTATAATTTATAATATTGGAAAGAATAAACAATAGAGGAAAACATCAAACCTCTTTGGAATCCATGACCTAGCCTTCCTAGACTCAAAGAGGGCTCTCTCTGTTTTTATGATTTATCTTGATGGTTATAAATTTTGATGTTTGGCTAGTTACAGTGATGGTGGTATTGGTTTTTTTGAATGATTTTGTTGGTTGGATGGGTAGGTATGCAAGGAATAATCCATTGGGATATGGAGCCAAAGGCTGGATTAGTATATCAACGTTCAAGAGCATCACAGGGCAAGCCAGCTATGCTAAATGGATTTTTAGAGTAGTATGAATTATGAGGTGAAAGAAACAGTAAGGTTCAGTAGTGACTAAAGAGAAGTTAAGAATTCTTTAATCAGACTTTAGCAGAAAAAATTCAGATTGTAAATTCATACAGAATTAAGGTGCTCTGACAACAAATCTTAATATAAAATTTATGATTTACAATTAGATGAATAGATGCACAGCAATGAAAACAACAGAAAAAGTTAAAACAATGAAATAACACATCACCATTTTAACACAACTCAAGAATCCTGTAAACAGTCTTCGATTATTGATGTCCAGCTCCAAAATTACAGTGCTCCAATATAGTAGTTCTTACAATGCAGGGTCTAACAATATCCAACCCTTGATAATGAAAATTCATGCAGTATTTAACTGCAAACTATGTTGGTTGCCCTATCTACTTTGGCAAAATTTTCATTAATTACAATAAAACTAAAATTAGACAAGTGTGGCCATGCAAGGCCCGAACAAAAACCTCTAACAAAACACCGACTGTGGCATTAACTTCGAAAGCTCTTCATGAATCCAAAAAATTAGGCAACTCTTTGTGAATCCAAAAACTAGGCTTGAAGGTGGCTCAGGAGGTCATGAAGAGGTAATGATTAATGGCTCTGACATCCGGCCCTGATTTTCAGAAAACCAACGTTGGGTAATTAAATCTAGTGCGGTGCTAGAAACTTTTCATTGATCAGTGACGGTGCTGATGTGTTTACTGCCTTTTCCACTTCTGCTGATATATCATAATAGTTTTGTATAAATGCCCTTTTCCTAACTCGACCTCTTCCATTTATCTCCTTACTACCACAACGTTCAACATTAATCTACCTTTTTCTCCTTGTTAGGTCCTACTAGATTCCAGGTCCTACTCAATTCCTACTATTGTATTAGCTCCTTCTTCATAAACCAGCGGATAAACCTCATATGCACGGACTTGAAATTCTTTATATTTCATCTTGGAACCACATCGCGTCCACACCAACATCACACTTCACACTTTGTTGTTTTTACTTCTCTTATAATTCTTATTCTATTAGACCTGCGAACTGCAATATGCGATTGGGTCCCACCCAAATCTAAAATCGCAAAGTTTATCGCACACTACAACATTTGAGGATTATCGCACATCACAAAGTTTAGGCTTATCGCACATTGCAAGGTTTAGGCTTATCGCAAATCACAAGGTTTTGGCTTATCACACATCGCAAGGTTTGGGGTCGGGGAAATGAGGTAAGTGTTAAAACCCGTGAAGTGCGATGTGCACTAGCGGAAAGGTGATGCCGCAAGAATTATCAAAATCATCAATGGGAAGGTTTATCGCAAATCGGGAGTCAGAAATAAGTGGTAAGGCAAGTGATGTTATGAACTTGTGATGCAACAAGGAACTGTACCCCATTACAGGCTTTTCAAAGTGGACAAGTGAAAAATTAGTTAAGAAATGTTAATATGATAAAGGTCGCCCAAACCATAATATAAAGGATTTCAAATAATTTGAGGCGTATACAAGGGCAGTATGGGTCCAACCAATCTCTCAAATCGCATTTCAGAGGGTTTTGTAGGAGACGGCAATTGTGATATGGATAAAGTTTGGTCTGTGAATCACCGATTGCGATGAAAGGTAAGGGTCTCCCTATGTTTCAGTGCGAAAAGTGACAAATACGATATCATATATGAAATATATTATATGCATCAAATGATGGTTGTGGGGGGTGAAGTTATGGTAAATAGCATAAGTGGTAAGTTTAAAGGGATATATGATACGGTTGTCAGTGGGTGGGCGGAGATGTGATAAATTCCTAAAGGCATAGATATTTGGATTTGAATGGTTTTAATGGGATTTCGGTTGTTGGAATTTATAATTTGTAAAAAATGAAGGGTAAGAGAGGGTAAGTGATATGAAATGAGAGCAAAAAAAGAAGTTTTCTCACCATTACACTTTTCAACAACACTTTCCTCCTTCACTGAACTAAAAGGCGGATTGATTCCTTTGAAGCTCTTGACAATCATGATTTCCCTTTTTTTTTTAAATAAATGACAACCATGGAATATAATTTTCAGTATGAAAGATTTGAGAAATAATTAGTCACCTTATGATATTGTGAATTACAGGATTCTAACACCGTCCACTGAAATACATCACAAGCACGATAGTATTCCTTGGAATCATTGTGCATCGTAGGCCACCACAACCCAACCCTTAACACCTTCTGTGCGATCAGGTTTCTAGCATAATGACCACCTGCAATGCCTGCATGTGCTTCATCCAATATACTAGGGCTTTCAAACTCAAAAAAATATCGCCTTAAGGCTTTATCAGCTCCCATCTTGTATAATTAACCTGCGATCAAAGTGAAATCTATTGCACACGTGACCGATTATTTCTTCTACTTAAGCATATATTCCGTAGGGGTAGTTCCACCAGTCAAATAATGAAATATATCGGAAAAATGATCATCAGCTATCTTAATGGTGAACAACTGCGCATCCGGTAATCCCTCCTCCAAATTAGTTGGCTCTTCCCCACTTTCAATGCGCGATACGTGGTTAGGTCCTGCATTGAACATTATAGGCTTTACAATCACCTCAAAATCACATCTGTGGAAAAAAAGGAACCACTTGCAGATCTTACCTACGAAACATAGGCTTATTCACCAGGTAATTCAAAGCAGAATGATCGGTGAACATCTTGAAATTACCTCCAATCAGATAATGACAGAACTTCTGCAATGCATACACCATGGGCAGCCCTTCTCTCTTTATAGTTGAATAATTATGCTCAACATTGGACAACTTCTGACTTGAAAATGCAATCAGATGATCGATATCTCCAACATCGAGTTGCGCTAACACAACTCCTAGTGTGATACATGAAGCATAAACATGTACATGGAATTCATTTTTCCAATCCGTAAATACCAAGATGGATACACTTACCATTTTCTCCATGAGTATGTCCAAACTCTTTTTCCTCATCCCAACAAAAATTGGCCTTCTTCAACAAATTTTCCATTGGCACAGTGATATTTGCATAAGCTTGAATAAACTTCCGATAATATCCAGTATGGCCTAAGATCGAGCATAGCTTCTTCACATTTGTGGGGGAATCCAGATTGATAATGAAAACAATCTTGGTTGGATCAACCATCATACCTTGTTCATAGAAAATATGTCCCATCAAAATACCAAAGGGGATGAAAAATATACACTTCCTCAAGTTCAGAGAGATTTGGTACTGTCGACAAGTGTCTAGCATCAATAGTAGGTTGGAAACATGTTTCTTCAAGAGCCCCAAAAATTCAAATCATCAGAGTACACCTCTAGGAATTTTTGGATATACTCTTTGAAGACAGCAACTATTACGGGCGAAAATATGGTTGGCGCATTCTTTAATCCGAATGACATCAAAGTATATTGAAATAAACCCCATTCCGTCGCAAATGTAGTATTGCCCTAATCTTTTCCAACACCTCATCTGAGAATGGGGTCAGAAAAGGATCATGCACACAAGCATCATTAAATTTGCGCAAGTCAACAAAGATACTTATTTCACATTTTATTTTCTTTTCTTGGACTACCATAGGACTCACCCAATATGACTCTTCCACTAGTTCAATAATTCCTGCAACAACCATTTTTCACATTCTTCTGTAACCTTTTGCGTATACTTTGGGTTCAATCTGTAAGGGAACTGCTTAACGTGTATAGCATCTAGTTTCAAAGTAATTTTCATCACACCAAGATCTCCAATAATCCCTTTTAGCTCAAAAAATTTATTAGGGAAAAACTCTTGATACTCAGTGAGAAGTTTTGCAATCTTACCCACTGTACCTTCATCCCAATAATATCTTATCTTGGAAAAATTACGTTGCTCTTCCGTCCTAATACTAAATTGTCTATATTTAACAGGTTCAGTAACATCTAGCAATGAAATCTCGAGTCCAGAAACTACGCGCTGACCCTCAGACTCGGGAATGTTGATATTTCTTAGATCCTCCTCATTGTCTCCAGTGGTCACATTTCAGCATTCAACTGTAGCCTCTAACAACACATTCCATTCTAGTGAGGCCCATACCACTGATTCTTTTGGAATATCAAAGATAACATCTCGAATCTCCTATAATACCTCATCAACACTCTAGAACCCACTTTCAAAGTTGAACGTCAAAATGAAGCTTTCTTTTAGCACAGTCCATTCAGCAGTACCATGTTGCTGCTCAGACTCCAAGTACCAATTCATAGGTACCCTACCTAATGTATGGAGGAATATGTGAATCCATTCTGGTTGCAATTATTCTTCCAAAACTATAGTCCAATCAACTAAATGAATGTGTGGATTCTCTATGCCTGAGTATGTTCCTTTCATTCAAGTGATGGGGCTACCAAACTGCAGGTGCATCATTCGATGGCAGTCCTTCCAAGTAGCAATATTTTCTTTGTGAGTTCCCCACTAGCATAGTGCTAATTCATTATGCACTTGACCTGCGAAGAATATCATAATGAAAAAATTCAAGAACAATATTTCGAGAAACACAGAAATAGCACATGAATTGAGACAAGTTGCAAAGATATTATAGTATTCAGAAGTAGAATGCAATGATCACTTGCCTCTTTAATGGGGAAACCTCCAACAAAGAAGACCTAAATTACGATAAAAATAGACAAGACTTCCTGTTATCATCAATAACAAATAGGTTGTTCATAGAGGTCATTTTGAGTTAGGTCAACTATGTTGATCAAATAAATTCATGAAAATTTTAAAATTTCATGATTAGTCTATAGTTTTAAAGGGTCCAAGGTATTTTAGTGTTATGTAATTAAGGTCTTGTCATAAGCCAATTTCAAAAATTCACATATATCAGGTCAAATAACTCATTCTTGACATTTGTCACCTTTTACCTGAGTCCGTGACAATTTCTATGCAAAAAAGGTGATTTTCACTACGAACTCACCAGACAAGTCCGTAGTGAATCTGCCAACATTCTAACTAAATTTGCTACGAAATCATGTTTTTTTTGCAAGAGGTATGGGGATAGATGAGCTGCCATTTTTTATTGGTTAGGAGCTCTTATGTCACCATGTGTATACCCTTTATGATTTATTATTTGGTGTATGACATGCTTAGCTATCATCACATCACCATCATTTTGTTTTCATCTCCCACTTTCCTTTCCTTATTAATCCTTCATGCATTCGAGCCTAATCACTTACCTTGTCATCCCTGTTAGATAATTTTTCCACCATTTCCCTATTTTTATTTTGATCTAGCTATTTTCATAAGGTGATTTTATATTTCTATCCACAAACAACTTGTTGTCAAAAGTCATATTTTGTAGCTGTCAACTTCCAAAGAAGGTAGTGTTGTTTTGGAGGAGATGACCGAATATAAAAAAACCAATAAAGGAGATTCAATGGCTAGGTATGAGATTATGGACCTTAAATTGGTCATGGAAGATCCCATTTTTGTAGAGGCCTTCACCAACGTTGGTTGCACGCATTTCTACCAGAACATACAACGAGATTGTTGTGTTTTTTTACTATTTAAGCAGTCAAATTCAAGGGTAGTTTCTGAGTAAACGGAGATGAATTCTAAAAAAATGATAAAGGTTATTGTCAAAAATGGATCAAAGAAAATGAACCTCTTTCACTTTTCTCAGAGATATTATAAATTGGGAGATTCGAATATTTCATTGGGCTCTATTTTCAAAGTTCGTTTTTTCCCTGTTTTAGACATGTTTTTCAAATGCATATTCCGGACATATGGAGATGGTTTTCAAAAAACAAAGTGAGTTGTTTCTTCAGAACACTCTTTTTAAAAAAAATGTCCTCCCATTTTGCAACATATATCAAGGATCTAGAGAGAGGGGAAAATTTTTGACCCCTAGTTTAAAAAAAAAAATAGGTCCATTTTTAATGGTAGATGAACCTCCTAAAGTTGTAATCGCTGCTTCTTGAGGAATGTAAGATGTATTTTGAACCAATTTTGCCTCAGAATGCTCCATATCATCATCTCACATAGCGATGGATTTTTTTTGGAGGTGGAAAGTGAAAATTTTGAAATTTGTAGTTTATCAGGCAAGTTCATAGCATACTCCAGGCTTAAAGCCGAGATTTCGCTACGAACTCGCTGAAGATGATTTTTTGCTATAAAAATCAATTTTTATATCAAAGGAGTAGGTAAAGGTGTCAATTTAAGTATTTTATTTTATTTGACACCTTAAAATCAACTAATAAGTCAATCAGGTTGAAGAAAAGGTCAAAACAAGACTGTTGCGAATTTCTCGCTATGAACTTGCCTAGAATACTCTGTTTTTGCAACGAAAATAAATTCTTATGCTTTTCAAGAGTTTCTCAAGGTTTTGAAGCACAAAAAATACCTGGGGAATTCAAAGAGTATCAGTGAATATTTTTATGGGCAGAACACTCAGCAAAGAGGGTGATTAGGCTTCCATCTCATCAACCCTAGACACATCATCAACTAGGCCAGCACATTTCCAAATTTCAAGGAGCAGACCCTTAATGTCAATTTGGTTATTATTTGGCTTGGTTATGAAAAATGCACCTCACTCAAACTGATTATGTTCGATAATTTCATCATGAATACATTATGTAAATGTTGTTAGTGTAATAAATAGAATTTGAGTCCTAATAGGTTTTGGACTCCTAGAAACAGAAATAGAACTAGATTTCCTCATAATAGGTTTCATGTTTAGCTAAGATGTCTTTGAGAGTATTCGAAGGTCTAGCCAGCTGGCAGACCTCGTGTAAAAATATCTAGTTCTATAAATAGGAAAATATAAGGTTGAAATAGGGTTGATTGATGTAATGCTACAAGTTCCTTTTGTAATATTTTTTTGTCAGTAATATACAGTTGCAGCAAACTTATTTCTCACCTGAGATTCATCATGTTGGGAAAAATACTGAGAGGGGGGGGGGGTGAATCAGTATTTACAGCATATTCAAACTTTTTACTTTTTCATGCTCTAAAACCCATACGCTACTTTGCTGAAGCCAACTAGTGTATACACGCGGATATCCTTCATAAAACTCGCGTATACACGGAGATCTAATTATGCCATTAGTTCTTCACTTATATCATACCATCATTCATTCATTAGATGTTCTATAAACAGTAAACATGTGCAGTAAGAACAGAATAAACCATCACACAAAGCATCACACATGAACACCATGATTTTTAGGTGGAAACCCAAGTTGGGAGAAAACCACCACTGCAGTTGCTCAGCCTTCAATATTTTATTATAGAGAAAACATATTACAACATATGTGTTGGCGCAGAATTGACCAGCACGCAGGCACCCACCTGCACTCGTTTACCAGCCTCTCCTGGAAGGGAGCTCCAACCCCCTGACTCGTTTACCAGCCTCTCCTGGAAAGGGGAAGCTAAACCCCACAGTCTTCTTTGACCTCACTGAAGGCATGCAACCCACGGTGACCTACCCTAAACACCACCTTGGACCACCTTTCATCATATTTTCACACTGGACCCTTTCCATACTTTTAAGCACAAACATACATCACCAACAGATACATATCAACACAGATCAGATAGCAGAACACAGCAGAACAGATCAGATATTTCATACCCCTTGCTTCAGCAAACCCTGGTTTGCATACGCGCTTTTCCTTTGCTGATGTCGCGTGTATACGCGCTTCCGTCCACACAAAACAGCGTATACCTCAGTGTATATTTTATTGCGCATACGCGCTTTTACTTCAGAGAAGCCGCGTGTATACGCGCTTCCTTCGCGGCAAAGTAGCGTATAGATCTTCGATGATTACAGAGCAGCATACTTCATCAGATCAGATGTTCAATTCAGATTTACCCTTTTCACTTCAGTCAGATGTTCGCCTCATTTCAGTTCAGCCTTCCATCGACGGTCTAGCGAGTACAAGTGCATTTCGGATCCAGTCCCCTTCTTCATCATTGGTGCATCATACATTCAGATCTGTCATTCAAAGTAACCCTTCCAATCAGATCTGCCAGAATGTTCATTAAATTCCAACATCTTTTTATCATCCTTTGCTGTTGAATTTCATCTCTTTGTGTAAGATTATCATACCATGCTGAGCCCTTTCAATACCACCAGACTGACTACATTAGCCCAAAACTACCTGCCCGGGATCATTTAGACGAATCATTACCCAATACAATGGGTCAATACCATGGTGGTTACCCCTATTTTTGCACTTTAAGAGCGCTTTTGCCCATACGCGACTTGGAACGTTTTTTCCCGCGTGCATACGCGACTTCCCCTAGGAAAATCCGCGTATTCCTTGAGACATACTCTTTTCACCATAGATTTAGCACATGCTGAATTCCTTTCTTCATTGCCTTCTGTACTCACTGTAGATACATCAGATTTACTTCATCAAGAACATATTCTATCAAGCACAAACTTCATCAAGTAAGTTTCCATCATCTTCATCAAGTGGGTTGCCATTCAAGAACAACTCTCTACATCATATTGTCAACAAACATCATATCACATCAGATTTACATCATTTACCAAGTCCATCAAGTCAAGAATAACTTCATCAGGTGTATTGCCATCAAGGACAACACATGCCATCATTCTCATGTCTTCATCTTCATTCGGTGGGTTGCCATCAAGGACAACGCTCTGCATCATATTGCCAACAATCTCCTCCTTTGGACTTGATGGCAACCACGATGGTGTTTGATCACCACAACAGATAGGTATATTAAGAATACAATGACACCATGTCACTCTCCCCATTCTTTGACACCATTATGCGTTCGACACTGTCACTCTCCCTTTGACATCGAGGGCAAAGGGGCGGATCAAAACCGACGGATCAAAGCCAACTTCCTCACCCACACACTCTCATATGGAGAAGTGTTTCTGAGATCTGATGGATCCTGAAGTGTCAGCTCCCAGTTATCCCAAAATCTTTAAATATATTTTCAATAAAGCCACTTTGACTCTGGGCTTATATAAGGGCTCACACCATATCAATTTATCAATAAGATGAGTTTACATGAACCTAGAACTAACTCAACCAAGTGAGTTTCAACACATTTACTAAGTATAATAAGTGGTTTCATTTATTAGTCACACTGGCATAGATATTCTAAATTTTACATCATGGGTCTCAACATGAACTTTTCATCAAATTGATAGGCATTTTAAAGTCAACTTTCTCAGTCTCAGAATGAACATATTTTAGACATCATAATGTCATGTGCATTACTTCTTCAATATGTAATGCTACCTGAATCTGTGCATCCAAGCATCCTTTTCGTGTGACTATGACTAGGCTCCCCCTTAGTTTGTGCATGCGAACACTTTCACCAACAAATCATCGAGGGCATTTTTATCAAAACATTGGAAATGGAATTATGAAGTAGGTTTCTGAGATACCAACGGTGTCGGATATGCCATGACAACTGTAATGTGTCTTTGACTCAGCAAGGTGTAAAGCCCAATCGGACATGCGGTTTTACGTGCCGAGAACTCGCTGCGTATGTCACAGCATTGTGTTTCATAAGAGGCTTAGCGTATCTCTTTATACATATTCTAAATTTATGTAGATTTGTTCTTTTGACTGGCAGAGAACACTCCCAGCTTCTGTTTAGATACTCGAACGCTTCCCTGGGCAGAGGTTTGGTAAAGATATCAGCAACTTGTTCTTTGGAGGGTACATACTCCAACTTCACTGTTTGCTCAAGCACTTGTTCACGTAAGAAGTGATACTTGATGGGAATGTGCTTGGTATTTGAATGCATAACAGGATTCTTTGAAATACTGATGGCACTTGTATTGTCACACTTAATGGGGACAGGAGGAGTACATTTGATTTGAAAATCTTGTAAGGTTTGCATCATCCAAAGGAGTTGAGTGCAACGAGATGCGGCAGCCACATATTCTGCTTCTGCTGTAGATAAGGCAATAGAATTTTGCTTCTTGCTGAACCAAGATACTAACCGGGGTCCCATATAGAATGCGCCACCACTAGTGCTTTTCCGATCATCAACACTTCCAGCCCAATCTGCATCAGTGTAAGCATGAAGAGTAAGATCAGCATTCTTTGGATACCATAGACCAAAGTCTTGAGTTCCTTGTAGATATTTGAATATTCTTTTAACAGACTGAAGGTGAGACTCTTTTGGATTAGCTTGGAATCGTCCAACAATCCCAACTGCATGCATAATGTCTGGTCTAGTCCCAGTGAGATAAAGTAGACTTCCTATCATTGATCTGTATTCTGGTTGATTCACCGTGGGAGAATCATCATGAGAACTGAGATTGCATCCGGTTATCATTGGTGTACTTATAGGTTTGCATTCTTCCATGCCATACTTCTTCAGAATTTGCTTAAGATATTTTGCTTGTGATAGGAATATACCATCTGCAGTTTGATGCACTTGCAAGCCAAGAAAGAATGTTAGTTCCCCAAGTAAGGACATTTCAAATTCTTGCTGCATGACAGAAGCAAATTTTTGACTCATATATTCTTCGTTACTCCCAAAAATGATATCATCAACATATACAACTACAATCAATAGTTTATCATTTTCAACTTTTGTGTATAAGTTGCTATCAGCAGACCCCTTTGAAAATCCTTGTTGTTGAAGATATTTGTCAAGACGATAATACCAAGCCCTTGGAGCTTGTTTGAGACCATATAGAGCCTTTTTAAGTCTACAAACAAGATTTGCATCATTTCCCAAAATGAATCCTTCCGGTTGTTCTATATATACTTCTTCTTCTAGATCACCATTAAAGAAAAGCAGATTTAACATCCATTTGATAAACATTGATTTGTTGATGACTTGAAAAAGCAAGAAACATTCTTATGGCTTCAAGTCTAGCAACAGGAGCAAAAGTTTCTTCAAAGTCTATACCTTCTTGTTGAGTATACCCTTTGCAACCCAGTCTAGCTTTGTTTCTTACAATATCCCCATTCTCATTTAACTTGTTCTTGAAGATCCATTTAGTTCCAATGACATTTTTATCATGTGGTCTTGGTACCAAATCCCAAGTGTCATTCTTTTCAATTTGATCAATCTCTTCATTCATGGCTTGGTTCCAGCATTCATCTTGGCTAGCTTCATTGACATTGTGCAGTTCAATTGTGGATAGAAGTGCCAGATTACTAGAAGATCCTACAAGAGTTCTCCTTGTTCGTACACCTGATTCCTTGTCTCCCAAGATTTGAGATTCAGGATGATTCTTTTGAACATATCTGGATGGAGCTTTTTCAGATAGATCATCTTCAGGTTCTTCATTGGATCCACTGTCTATATCATTTCCATCTGATGTAGAAGGCCATATGTCGCTATCATCTTCTTTTTTTGTTTGTTTTTCTTCTTTAGGAGCTGCAGGAGACTCATCAATAACAACATCAATACATTCAACAGTCTTTCGAAGCCTTTTATTGTAACATGTGAATGCTTTGCTTGAAGATGAGTAACCAAGAAATATCCCTTCATCTGATCTAGGTTCAAACTTCCCAAGCTTTTCATCATTATTTTTGATAAATCATTTACTTCCAAAAACTTTAAAATGCTTCACAGTGGGAGAATTGCCATACCAGAGTTCATATGGAGTTTTGTCACTATTTACCCGAACATGAGCCTTGTTGAGAATGTTAACTGCTGTATGTGCTGCTTCACTCCAGAACATGTCAGGAACATTAGAATCAGCAAGCATAGCTCTAGCCATTTGAACAATTCTTCTATTCATTCTTTCTGCTACACCATTTTGTTGTGGAGTGCCTGCTACAGAGAACTGTCTTTTAATGCCATGTTGTTCACAAAATTCAAAGAATTCATTTGGTGAATATTCTCCTCCTCGATCAGATCTAAGACACTTGATTTTTAGATCTAATTCATTTCTATATGTTACTTTGAAATGAGAATTTTTTAAAGTGCTTGATCTTTGTGTTAATGAACTCGATCAACATTCTAGAGTGATCATCAATAAATAGAATGTAAATGTTCATCTGTTCCATACACTAGGTCCCTGAGATATCAGTTCATATGAGTTCAAGAAGGCTTACTTAGTAGTCCTTCCTTTGGCATTAAATCGTACTCTGGTCTTCTTGCCAGGTCGGCTTCAAAAGTTGCATATGGTACTTTTACGGAAACATCATTGACATGCAGGAAGATCCCAAAACGACTTAAGTCTGCTTGCTTTGTTGATTTGGGAAAGAAACTCGGATAATTGACTATTCTATGCCATAGCCAATTTTCTGAAGACTTGCTCAAGTAATGACATTAATCCCTTTGCGTTGAAAATTACATACAGGTTGCTTGGATTTCTTTTTCCTTTTATGATGATTTTACCTGTATCAAGATCACGAACCACACATTCTTTTGAACTAAAGACCACTTATGTTCCTTGATCACACATTTGACTTACACTTAATAGGTTATGCCTTAATCCATCCACATACATGACATCTTTAGCCTTCACTTTTTCTTTTAGAAATACTGACCCTTTTCCTTTAATTACAGCAGGAGTATCATTTCCAAATGTAACTTTCTTTTCCTTTTCTAGAGCATTATAAGTATGAAATTTGCTTTTGTCACCTGTCATGTGTCTTGAGCACCCACTATCGATGTACCATTGATTTTCTTCACCTTCTGCAAATAATTCTATCCCACAATTTTCAACCGGCGGTTCTTTCTTTTTCCACACTTTAGAGCTTGAGGGAACATGTTCTTTTGGCTGGATCTTGTTCCTGCATTCAGATTCTTCATGGCCAAAGTTATTACAATAAGTACATTAAACTTCATTTTGAAGAGGAAAAAAGTTGTTATAGGTATTCTTCTTTGGTTCAGTATCCAACATTTTCTTTCTTGCTTCTCTTGTCATGATGGTTTTATATGCAACACATTGAACAGCTTTATGCCCAAAATTGTGACATGTGAAACATTGCCCATTGAAGTAGAAATTTCTGCGATCATGGAATCTTCTATTTGAATTTACCTGTTGGGTGTAGCGTCTTTGAAAGCTATCCCTGTTAGTGTTCCTTGAATTGAGATGGTCCTGCCTTCCCTGTAGAGATCCTTTATTCCCTTGCTGAGTTGCTGAATGTAGTAAACCACTGTAGCTGCTTTTAGATAGTTTGGTGCTGAAGCTTGAGAAGATTCTCCGGTATATCCAAGACCTGTCTTTATAAGAGGAGAACGTTGTACCTTGATAATCTCATCTAAAGTTTCAGATCCTTTAGAAAATCTAAGATTCAAGGTCTTTGCTTTCTCAACTTCTTTTCTTTGACTTACCACTTCACATTCCAATTTTTCAATATGTTTCTTTGCTTCTTCAAGCTGCTTTTCAATGGTCTCTCTGATTATCTTTTGTTCTTCTAAGAAAATTTTATAATATCTTTAAATGCAATTTAGTTGATGGTGTTTTCTTCAAGAAAATCATTTTCCTCTAGAGCATCCATAAAAGTATCATTTTCTTCTTTTTGTTCAAATGCCATGAGAAGTCTAAGATCTTCTTCACATTCTTCCTCACTATTAGATGACCCATCACTGTCTTCATTAGTAAAGTAACTTTTCTTAGAGCTAGATCGGTTTTTATTCCTTTTTACTACTTCTTTTCCTTTATAAGGACATTTTGCAGCATAATGACCGACTTTTCCACACTCAAAACATCTGAAGGGAAGCTTACCTTTGAATCTTCCAGTTCCTAGTTGGAGTTTTCTCATGAAATTTGCTTCTTCTTCATCGGATATGTAGCTGGATTCTTTGACGACTTCCTTTTCTTTTCCTCTTGCAGATACCTTGAAAGCAGCTTCCCTGATTTGAGAAGGGCCTCCTTGTCTCATTTCAAAAGCAGTCAGAATACCATGTAATTGAACAATAGTAAGAGTTTGCAGATCTTGCCTTTCTTCAATAGCTGAAACTTTAGAGTCAAATTTTGAAGTCAAGGATCTTAAGACTTTTTCCACTAGAGTAGCATCGGTTATGGTTTCACCCAATTTCTATTTCAGTTTACAACATATCATCACAAACTTGAGCATTGGCAATAGTTTCATCACTACTATCTTCATTTCATGACAGACTTCCTAAGAGTTTGGAGTTTTGCACTTTTTACCTTTGTGTCTCCTTCATAGCTTAGAATGATTTTGTCCCATATTTCTTTTGTTGAATGTAGCTGGCATCACTTTAGAAAATTCAGGTTCAGACATGCTTCCCAATAAGACATTTACTGCTTTGGCATTGATTTCATACTTCTTCCTTTCTGCTGCATCGGTAGGAATACTTGTCGGGTATTGATAACCTTCTTCCACGATTGCCCATACATCTGCACCAAGACTTTGCAGATATGCTTTTGTTCGTACCTTCCAGAATATCAGATTGCTTCCATTGAATAGAGGTGGCTTTATAGACATTACTCCTTCTTGACTTCCCATTGCGAAGGATCTCCTTCAAGCGATCAAGCTTCTGCACAAGGACCTCCTCTGATACCAATTGTTGGAAAAAATACTGAGAGGGGGGGGTGAATCAGTATTTACTGCATATTCTAAACTTTCACTTTTTCATTCCTTTAAAACCCATACGCTACTTTGCTGAAGCCAACTAGCGTATACACGCGGATATCCTTCATAAAACTCGCGTATACACAGAGATCCAATTATGCCATTAGTTCTTCACTTATATCATTCCATCATTCATTCATTATATGTTCTATAAACGATGAAAAACATGTCTGAGTACGAATAGAATAAACCATCACACAAAGCATCACATAGTGCAGGGTTTCCCAGAGGTGGAAACCCAAGTCGGGAAAAACACGGCGTGCGTTGCTGGAGCCTTCAATATTTTTGTATAGAGAAAACATATTACAACATATGTGCGCGCAGACTTGACCGTACGGGGTCCCTATACACTCATTGCAGGCCTGTCAGAGGGCAGCAACCCACTGGCCTCATTTGACCTCTACGGAAGGGCTGCATTGGGTTGTTCGTTTCGGCGCTGCGGAAGGAGCCTTACAGTAGAGAAGGCTTACAACCCTTCAGCACACCTTGGACCACGTTTTATCAGTTTCACACTGAATACCCTTAACGCAGCTCAATCGCCTGACGACTGATACGGACAACTCGGCACGGTGGAAGAATACGGATTGTGACAATACGGTGAGAATGATCGGACATTTCTTCCTAGACTTCAGCAAACCTAGTTTGCATACGCGTTTTCACTTCTTGATGTCGCGCTTATACGCGCTTTCGTCCACCTGAGCCGGCGTATACCTCTGTAGATATTTCATTGCGCATACACGCTTTCTCTTCAGCGAAGCCGCGTATATACACGCTTCCTCTGCGGCACAGTAGCGTATAGATCTTCAATCATTATAGAGCAACATACTTCTTCAGATCAGATGTTCAGTTCAGATTTACCCTTTTACTTCAGACAGATGTTCGCCTCAATTCAGATCTAAGCCTTCCATAAACAGATCTAGCAGATACAAATACATTCCAGATCTAGATCCCTTCTTCATCATTTCTTCATTGGTGCATCACACATTCAGATCTATCATTCAAATATCACCCTTTCCATTCAGATATACTTCAGAGAGAAGTATTCATTCAAGCTCAGACATCTTGCACCCACACTTGTGATTTGCACAATGAATTTCATCTCTTTATATAGGTTTATCCTTTTTCAATACCATGAGCCCCTTTCAATACACCATGAGCCCAAACTACATTGCTCCTGATGGTATTCTAAAATAAGATCTGATGGTGAGATCTTTACCCAATACAATGGGTCAATACCATGGTGGTTACCCCTAGTTTTGCACTTTAAGAGAGCGCTTTAGCATACGCGACTACTCACGTTCTTTCCCGTGATGCATCTGTTTCCCCTAGACATATCCACGTATGCCTTGAGACATACTCTTTTCATCATACTTCAGGCACATGCTGACTTCTTTTCTTCACTGCCTTCTGTACACACTGTAGATACATCATATTTACTTCATCAAGAACATATTCTATCAAGCACAACTTCATCAAGTAAGTTTCCATCATCTTCATCAAGTGAGTTGCCTTTTAAGGACAACACTCAGCATCATACTGTCAACAAACATCATATCACATCCGATTTACATCATTTACCAAGTCCATCAGGTTAAGTATTACTTCATCAGGTAGTTTGCCATCAAGGACAACACATGTCAACAGTCGCATGTCTTCATCTTCATTCAGTGGGTTGCCATCAAGGACAACACTCTGCATCATATTTCCAACACATCATGTATTCTTGTATGTGATTTTTCTACAAGCACTTTAATCTTCTTTCAGTTTACATTGTGTCTAATTATTTGGAATTCATGGTTAAACATGCTCCAACTTCCTTTATACATTTAGTCTATTGTTTATGTTATTTTTTGATGATAATACACATGCCTCAGCTTCTATGAGAGATGTTTTATATGTGATTGAGTTTCCTAACTGACTCCATGCCCAATGGTAGACATTGTTTGCATCTTTCACCTGCATAAAAAATATCCAAAGCATATTTAAGAGTTAGGGATTTTTTTTATCTTTATCTATTGAATATAAATCTTATCCGTGACAAAGGCTTTTCAGGTGATAAAGAGGAACATAAATATGGTCAGTTACAAGGCTCTTCACTTTGTTCATTTTCTGATCGTTTGAATGTTTAGCAACATGAAATGGGTAGGAGCAAGGAGTAGCTTATGTGAAACGTGTTTCTTTTTATCATCAGGAGGAGTTTGATTCCTTGACTATGCTTAAATTTTTTCATGAAGAAGCACTAATAGACAATAATCAACAACTTTTTCATCTACAAATTGTTGTCCCAGAATGTTTTGATATAGATTTAAATTATGAAAAATATGTGTTTGTGCATAGTGCTATCATTTATCCTACTGAATATTTTTAGGAGCATTCAAATTCTTGTCCTGAAAATGATGTTACAAATCAAGGTATGAAACATGGACATATTGTAGTAGTAAATGAAGAAGATGTTTATTTTTCTGTTGGTATTGAAAATGAGCTTATATTTCATTATTTTGAAGATCCTCTGGCCAGTCATCTACAACCATGAAGAAAATTTATTTTCACAACAATTTTGGATCATGGGGGTCCTTTCAAATGGAATTTTGAGTTTCCATATTTCGTTTATCTTTCTTTTGAAGAAAATATGAGAAATTTTTTATTGAATAGTCATCTAATTGACTAGTTATATTGGCATTTTCATGTCATTTGAATCCAACATTTGATTTACAGTTGTTAGGGTAGGTAGGTGTGTCTGTGTGAGTAAGCTCTGTTGGGAAAAAAACTGAGAAGGGGGGTGAATCAGTATTTAGAGCTTATAACATAAATTCAACTTTTCCTTTTGAGCAGATTTCCATACGCGGTTTTTATGAATGGAACTAGCGTATGCACACGGAAATGCAGAAGGAAAATAGCGTATACTGATTTAAATTTCCAGATTTAGAGAAAATTCTCAGAAGCAATCTTATAAACAGATTTATCAGTTATGTATCAGATTATGAGAAGTAATCAACATAATAAAGCATCACACACATGAACACCAATATTTAAGGTGGAAACCCAATTCGGGAGAAAACCACCGCTGCTGTCATCTCTGTTTTCAATCTTTATTATATAGAAAACCTTTTACAACATAGTACTGATGCAGACTCATACCAGTATGCCGACTTCTACCTGCATAAGGCTGCAACCTTCTCTCATTTTCCAGCAACAACTGGAAGGGAGCTCCGACCCCCTGATCTTGTTTACCAGCCTCTCTTGGAAGGGAGCTTCGACCCCCTGAAATCAATCACCAGCATCTACTGACAAAAAGCTTCTTCTTTCATACTGAAGGCTTCAACCCCCAGATATATTGTTGACCACGTTTCATCAATTTTCATACTGGATCCAACAACTTCAACACAACCCTTCACTTAACATCAACAAACATACTTTGCCCAATACTTCAAACAAAACAGTGAGACCACTATAACCAGAATGTCAGAAATAAACCAGACTTCAGAATAGATATGCAAATACAAACTCAACCCTGAACATTCATTAATTCAAATAGCATACGCTACTTTTCTTCACTGAAGCCGCGTACATACGCGCTTTCCTGCATACCAACCCACGTATACTTCTGTGTATTTTATTCTTCAGAAACCCTGACTTCCATACGCACTTTTCATGAAGAGAACCCGCGTATATACGCGCTTTTTCTGAAACCAAGTAGCGTATAGATCTGTAAAAATAAATTTTGTAGAACAGACCGGATCTATAAAACTTACCCATATTTATTCATTTTCTTCAACAGACTTGCGCCAGTTATTCATGATTTCGTCAGTTGATCAAATCAGAGATTCATCATCGTCAGATCTAGAGATCTTGAACCATCATTATATCCATGGGTGCATCATAGATTCAGATCTATCAATTAAGAACAGAGTTCATCCATGCAGATATTCCTTAGAGAAATTTATTCATCAATAACCCTTACACACGCACACATTGCACTATGATCTTCTTCTCCTTAAATAGATTTAGCTTTTACCAATACCATGAGTCAAAACCACACAAATTCCGATGGTATTCTTGGACAGAATCAAATAAACCATATAGCGCTTAATATTATGTGCCAAAACCATGGTAATTCCCCTTGGTATTATAATTTTGGAGCGCAAAAGGGCATACGCGACTTGGGACGTACTTATAAGTGTGTATACGCGACTTGGCCTTTACAAAAGCGCGTATACATTGTGACATATTATATTTATTATTTCTCTGGCACATACTGGACTTCTTTTTCTTTGTCACATCTGAACTACACTGTAGATACATCATTCTTACATCTTTAACACATAGGTTGCTATCCAAAGACAACTCATCAAGTCAGTTTCCATCAAGGACAACTTCATCAAGTAGGTTACCATCAAGGACAACACATTGCATCATATTGCCAACAATCTCCCCCTTTGGACTTGATGGAAACCATGACCAGAAATACATTCAACAACAACATTCTCCCCCTTTGACATCAAGGGAAAAGGGTAGATCAAGATCCTTTGTACCGACAATGCCATGCTCCCCCTAAGATCATGTTGCATCTGCAAACATAATATTCAATGAAGTACATGACTCTATAACTCAACTTATTTTGACCTTTCCTATCACCAAGGACTCATACTTACATCAATGATCCAACCAAGTGGATTTACAAGTTTGACTCAATTACCCAACCAAGTGGGTTGACAAAATGGAATAAGTCTTTGCATGACTGAATATTACAATTTTTACATCATGGGTCTCAACATGACCTTTTTCATCAAATTATAGAAATGACTTATACAATGAGATTAGACAACAAAAAATAATTAGAATGCCAACAATGCATCCTTTCCACATGACCAGTGCTCCCCCTTAGCTTGTGCATCCTGAACACTTTCAATAGCAAATCATCAAGGCAACTTCATCAGAAGTATTAAAGAATGAAACAAAAATATGAGAGCTGGAACATCACCAGAGAGACCCAACATCACTGCAGCTGTACTGAAGAACGTTGACCCAGAAAATTTTTGTCAGCAAACACTCATACGCGGTTTTCTGTGTATAAACTCGTGTATATACGTGACTGTCCTTCAGGAAATCCACGTATCGAATTTAATCTTCTGAATTCAAGTAGATCTGATCTTCTGCATGGCAGAGACTACTCCCAGCTTCTGTCTAAGATATTTGAACGCTTCCCTAGGTAAAGGTTTGGTAAATATATCAAAAACTTGTTCTTTGGAGGGAACATACTCCAAATTCACCTTTTGTTCAAGCACTTTTTCACGTAAGAAGTGATACTTGATGGGAATGTGCTTGGTCTTGGAATGCATAACAGGATTCTTTGATATACTGATGGCACTTGTATTATCACACATAATGGAGATAGGAGGTGAACATTTGATTTGAATGTCTTGTAAGGTTTTCATCATCCAAAGAATTTGAGTGCAACATGATGCGGTAGCCACATATTCTGCTTTTGCTGTAGATAAGGCAATAGAGATTTGCTTCTTGCTGAACCAAGATACTAACCGGGGCCCCATATAGAATGCAACACCACTAGTGCTTTTCCGATCATCAACATTTCCAGCCCAATCTGCATCAGTGTAAGCATGAAGAGTGATATCAGCATTCTTTTGATACCATAGTCCAAAGTCTTGAGTTCCTTGTAGATATTTGAATATTCTTTTGACAGCCTAAAGGTGAGACTCTTTTGGATTAGCTTGGAATCATCCAAAAATCCCAACTGCGTGCATAATGTCTAGTCCAGTCCCAGTGAGATAAAGTAGACTTCCTATCATAGATCTGTATTCCGGTCGATTCACCGTGGGAGAATCATCATGTGAACTCAGATTACATCCGCTTATCATTGGTGTACTTACAAGTTTGCATTCTTCCATGCCATACTTCTTCAGAATTTGCTTAAGATATTTTTCTTGTGATAAGAATATGCCTAATATGCCATCATTGTTTCAATTCATTTGTGCTTGCAATGAGATATTAATTTTGGTAAGAACATTTCAAATTCTTGCTGCATATCAGAAGCAAATTTCTGACTTATAGACTTTTTATTACTTCCAAAAATGATATCATCAACATGTACAACTACAATCAATAGTTTGTCATTTTCAGTTTTTGTATATAAGTTGCTATCAGCAGACCCTTTTGAAAATCCTTGTTGATGAAGATATTTGTCAAGACGATAGTACCATGCCCTTGGAGCTTGTTTGAGACCATATAGAGCCTTTTTAAGTCTAAAAACAAGTTTTTCATCATTTCCCAAAATGAATCCTTCTGGTTGTTCTATATAAACTTCTTCTTCTAGATCTGTTTTTCTGTTTATAAACAAAAGCAGTTAACATAGACGATAAACTTTGGTTTGTTGACTTAGCAAAATTGTTCTTATGGCTTCAAGTCTAGCTACAGGAGCAAAAGTTTCTTCAAAGTCTATACCTTCTTGTTGAGTATACCCCTTGCAAAAAAGTCTAGCTTTGTTTCTTACAACATCCCCATTCTCATTTAACTTGTTTTGAATATCCATTTAGTTCCAATGACATTTTTGTTATGAGGTCTTGGTACTAATTCCCAAGTATGATTCTTTTCAATTTGATCCAACTCTTCATTCATGGCTTGAACCCAACATTCATCTTTGCTAGCTTGATTCTGACATTGTATGAGTTCAGTAGTGGATAAAAATGCCGAGATAGCT
The DNA here is from genome assembly GCA_034641835.2 of Pinus albicaulis. Classification (NCBI taxonomy): domain Eukaryota; kingdom Viridiplantae; phylum Streptophyta; class Pinopsida; order Pinales; family Pinaceae; genus Pinus; species Pinus albicaulis. Next base: position 469,752,007 of record CM076581.1, on the reverse strand, counting down.
AGAAAGATCCCACAATAGTCCTTCTTGTTTCACACCAGTCCCCAGCACTATCCCCGTTTGGGTCTGGGACCAGTTGTATGAACATATCTGGATGGAGCTTTTTTCGGATCGTCATCTTCGAGTTCTTCATTGGGTTCATTGTCTATATCATTTCTATTTGATGTAGAAGGATATATGTCATCATCATCTTCATCTGTTGTTTTTTTTTCTTCTTTGAGCAGGAGGTCCCTTGACCAACAACATCATTAAAACTAACAATCTTCGTCCTTTTGTTCTTAACATTTATATGCTCTACTCCTATAGGAGTAACCAAGAAGTATTCCTTCATCTGCTCTGGGTTCAAACTTGCCAATTTTTTCATCATTATTTTTGATAAAACATTTGCTTCCAAAAACTCTAAAATGCTTCACAGTGGGAGGATTACCATACCAGAGTTCATATGGAGTTTTATCACTATTTACACGAACATGTGCCTTGTTAAGAATATTTACCGATGTATGTGCTGCTTCTCCCGAGAATGTGTCAGGTGTTTCGGAATCATCAAGCATATCTCTAGCCATTTGTTGAACTATTCTATTCATTCTTTCTGCTACGCCATTTTGTTGTGGAGTGCCAGCTACAGAAAACTGTCTTTTTATGCCATGATGTTCACAAAATTCAAGGAATTCATCTAATGTATATTCTCCTCCTCGATCAGATCTAAGACACTTGATTTTGAGATCTAATTCATTTTCAACCAATGCCTTGAAGATCTTAAATTTATCAAATGCTTCATCTTTGTGTTTAATCAACCCAATCCAACACATTCTAGAGAAATCATCAATAAATAAGATATAGTATTGTTCACCACGTGGTGACTTTTTCCTCACAGGCCAACATATGTCAGTATGAATGAGTTCAAGAGGCTTACTTGATGATTCTTCCTTGGCATTAAATTGCACTCTGGTTTGCTTACCGAATTGGCAAGATTTGCATATGATACTTTCAGGTAGAGTAATATTGGGAAGATCACGAACAGCTTTAAGTTTGCTTGATTTGTTGATTTGAGAGAAGCTCAAATGTCCCAGCCTTATATTGCATAGCTAGTTTTCTAAAGATTTACTCAAGTAACATTGATCTTTGAAGTTCTTCAATACATACAGGTTGCTTGGAGTTTTGTTTCCTTTTATAATTGTTTTACCTGTATCAAGATCACGTACCACACATTCTTTTGAACTAAAGACAAATTTAGTTCCTTGATCACACATTTGACTTACACTTAACAGGTTATGATTTAATCCATCCACATACATGACATTATTAGCTTTCACCTTTTCTTTTAGAAAAACAGACCCTTTTCCCTTAATGACAGCAGGAGTATCATTTCCAAATGTAACATTATTTTCTTTTTCTAGAGCACTATATGCAAGAAGTTTGTTTTTGTCACCTGTCATGTGTTTTGAGCATCCACTATCAATGTACCATTTATTTTCTTCACCTTCTGCAAATAAAGCTATGCCACAATTCTCAACCTAAAATTCCTTCTTTTTCCATATTTTCGAGCTTTAAGGAAAATGCTCTTTTGGCTGGACTTTTCTCCTACATTCAGATTCTTCATGGCCAAAGTTATTGCAATAAGCACATTCAACTTCATTTTGAAGAGGAGAAAAGTTATTATAGGTATTCTTCTTTGTTCGAATATCAATCCTTTTCTTTCTTGCTTCTCTTGTCATGATGGTTTTATATGAAACACATTTAACAGCTTTATGACCAAAATTGTGACATGAGAAACATTTTCCATTAAAGAATAAATTTCTGCGATCATGAAATCTTCTACTTGAATTTACCTGTTGGTTGGTGTTTCTTTGAAAGGTATTCTTGTTAGTGTTCTTTGAATTGAGATGGTCATGCTTTACCTGTGAAGATTCTTTATTCCCTTGCTGAGTGGCAGAATGTTGTATACTGGCTGTAGCTGCTTTTAGATAATTTGGTGTTGAAGTCTGAGAAGATTCTCCGATATATCCAAGACCTGTCTTTATAAAAGGAGAACGTTGTACCTTGATAATCTCATCTAAGGTTTCAGATCCTTTAGCAAATCTAATATTCAAAGTCTTCACTTTCTCAATTTCTTTTCTTAGACTTACTATTTCACATTCTAATTTCTCATTGTGTTTCTCCTTTTCTTCAAGCTGATTTTTCAGAGTTTCTATGGATATTTTAGTTTCTTCTAAGCATATTTTACTTTCTTCTAAGAATATTTTGAGTTGATTGAATTCATCAAGAAAATAATTTTCCTCTAAAGCATCCATAAAAGTATCTTTTTCTTATCTAGATTCTTTTTCAAATGCCATGAGAAGTCTAAGATCTTGTTCACATTCTTCCTCACTGTCAGATAACCCATCACTGTCTTCATGAGTATAGTAACTTTTTCTAGTGCTAAACCAATTCTTATTCCTTCTTGCTACTTCCTTCCCTTTTCCATGTGTTTCTTTGTAAGGACACTTAGCAGCATAATGACCAACTCTTCCACAAGAAAAAAAATTGAAAGGAAGCTTACCTCTGAACCGTCCTGTGCCTAGTTGGAGTTTATTTACAAATTTTACCTCATCTTCTTCTGAGATATACCCTGATCCTTCTGTCTCTTGTAATTCTTTCCCTTTTGTAGAAACCCTAAAGATAGCTTCTTTGACTTCAGATGGTCCTCCTCTTCTCATTTCACATGCAGTTAGTATGCGATGAAGTTGCACCACAATAAGATTTTGAAGATCCTGCTTTTCTTCAAGAGCGGAAACTTTTGACTCAAATTTTGCCATTAGTGATATTAAAAATTTCTCAACCAAATTAGATTCGGTTATTGTTTCTCCAAGATTTCTCATACGATTTACAATATCATCAAGACGTAAAAAGAAATTGGCAATGCTCTCCTCATTATGCATTTTTAGATTCTCATATTGAATTCTGAGAGTTTGGAGTTTAGCACTTTTAACCTTTTCATCACCTTCATAACTTAGAATGATTTTGTCCCATATTGCCTTTGTTGTATCCAGCTGCATGACTTTGACAAATTCTGATTCAGTTAGACTTCCCAATAGAGCATTGACCGCCTTTGCATTTGTTTCATAATTCTTTCTTTCCGTTGGATCTGTTGGTGTTGCGGCTGGATATTGATATCCTCCTTCAACCATAGCCCATACATCTTCTCCCAGAGACTGAAGATAGGATCTCATCCTTTTTTTCCAGAAGATTAAATTGTTTCCGTTGAAGAGCGGAGGCCTAATAGATGTTGTTCCTTCTTGATTTCTCATCTTGATTGATCTTCCTTCTAGCAGCTAAGCTTTTTCAGAAGGACCTGATTTGATACCAATTGTTGGGAAAAATAATGAGAGGGGGGGTCAATCAGTATTTAGAGCTTATAATATAAATTCAACTTTTTCTTTTGAGCAGATTTCCATACGCGGTTTTTATGAATGGAACTAGCGTATGCACGTGAAAATGCAGAAGGAAACTAGCATATACTGATTTAACTTTCCAGATTTAGAGAAAATTATCAGAAGCAATCTTATAAATAGATTTATCAGTTATGTATCATATTATGAGAAGTAATCAACAGAATAAAGCATCACACACATGAACACCAATATTTAAGGTGGAAACCCAATTCGGGAGAAAACCACCGCTGTTGTCGTCTCTGTTTTCAATCTTTATTATATAGAAAACCTTTTACAACATAGTACCGATGCAGAATCATACCAGTACACATGCTTCTACCTGCAGAAGGCTGCAACCTTCTCTCATTTTCCAGCTACAACTGGAAGGGAGCTCCGACCCCCTGATCTCGTTTACTAGCCTCTCCTGGAAGGGAGCTTCAACCCCCTAAAATCAATCACCAACATCTACTGACAGAAAGATTCTTCTTTCATACTGAAGGATTCAACCCCCAGATCTACTGTTGACCACGTTTCATCAATTTTCATACTGGATCCAACAGCTTCAACACAACCCTTCACTTAACATCAACAAACATACTTTGCCCATTACCTCAAACAGAACAGTGAGACCACTGTAACCAGAATGTCAGAAATAAACCAGACTTCGGAATAGATATGCAGATACAAAATCAACCCTAAACATTCATTAATTCAAATAGCGTATGCTACTTTTCTTCACTGAAGCCGCGTACATACGCGCTTTCCTACATACCAACCCGCGTATACTTCTGTGTATTTTATTCTTCAGAAACCCTGACTGCCATATGTGCTTTTCATGAAAAGAACCCGCATATATACGTGCTTTTTCTGAAACCAACTAGCGTATAGATCTGTAAAAATAAATTTTGTAGCACAGATCGGATCTATAAAACTTACCCAGATTTATTCATTTTCTTTAGCAGACTTGCGCCAGTTCTTCATGATTTCGTCAGTCGATCAAATCAGAGATTCATCATCGTCAGATCTAGAGATATTGAACCATCATTATATCCATGGGTGCATCATAGATTCATATCTATCAATTAAGAACAGAGTTCATCCATGCAGATATTCCTTAGAGAAATCTATTCATCAACAACCCTTACACACGCACACATTGCACTATGATCTTCTTCTCCTTAAATAGATTTAGCTTTTACCAATACCATGAGTCAAAACCACACAACTTCCGATGGCATTCTTGTACGGAATCAAATAAACCATACAATGCTCAATATTGTGTGCCAAAACCATGGTAATGCCCCTTGGTATTATAATTTTGGAGCGCAAAAGGGCATACGCGACTTGGGACGTACTTATAAGCGTGTATACGCTACTTGGCCTTTACAAAAGCGAGTATATATTGTGACATATTATATTTATCATTTCTCTGGCACATACTGGACTTCTTTTTCTCTATCACATTTGAACTGCATTGTAGATACATCATTCTTACATCTTTAACACATAGGTTGCTATCCAAAGACAACTCATCAAGTCAGTTTCCATCAAGGACAACTTCATCAAGTAGGTTTCCATCAAGGACAACACATTGCATCATATTGCCAACAAGCTCAAGTATTCCAAGAATATTTTCAACATGTATAGATTTATTTTTAAGCTTGGATTTCAGATTTGAATAAGTTTGAGCGTGAGGAGAAGGCCATAAGAGCTTGGGAAATATTTCATTTTTTTTCAGAAAATTTTAGTTTTTCCAAGAAAGGAACTGGAGCTGCAGGTTCTTTGATGCACCTCAAGGGCGCATCATCCCCAGTGGAGCCACTGTTATCATAAATAACAAATAGTTTGGTCACAGAGGTCATTTTGAGATAGGTCAAGTATGTTGATCAAATAAATTCATGAAAATTTAAAAATTCAATGATTAGTCTATAGTTTTAAAGGGTCCAAGGTGTTTTTGTGTTATGTAATTAAGGTATTGTCATAAGCCAATTTCAAAAATTCAAATACATCAGGTAAAATAACTCATTATTGAAATTTGTCACCTTTTACCTGATTCCACAGTGATTTCTATGAAAAACAGGTGATTTTCGCCACGAACTCACCTAACAAGTCTGTAGCGAATCTACCCACTTTCTAACTAAATTTGTTACGAAATAATTTTTTTTCTGCAAGAAGTATGGGGATCGATGAGCTTTCAATTTTTAGTGGTTAGGAGTCAGTATGTCACCATGTGCCTGCCTATTATGAGTTATTATTCGGTGTATGACATGCTTAGCCATCATTACATCAACATCATTTTGTTTTTCTCTCCCACTTTCCTTTCCTTATTAAACCTTCATCCATTCGAGCCTAATCACTTACCTTGTCATCCCTGTTATCTTATTTTTCCACCATTTCCATGTTTTTATTTCGATCTAACTATTTTCATAAGGTGATTTTTCAATTCTATCCACAAACAACTTTTCAAAAGTAATCTTTTGCAGTTGTCAACTTCCAAAGAAGGCATCGCTTTTTGGAGGATATGGCTGCATATAAAAAAAGTCCAAAAAAGGAGCTTCAGTGGTTAGGGATGAGCCTATGGACCTTAAATTGGTCGTGGAAGATCCTAGTTTTGTAGAGCCCTTCACCAATGTTGGTTGCATGCATTTTTTCCAGAAGATACAAGGGGATTGTTGTGTTTTTTGACTGTTTCAGAAGTCAACTTCAAGGGTAGTTTCTGGGTAAGAAGAGATGAATTATAAAACATTAAGAGAGGTTATTTTCAAAAATGGATCAAATAACATTAACCTCTTTCACTTTTCTCACAAGTGTTATAAATTTTGATATTCGAAGATGTCTTTGGGCTCTAATTTCAGAGTTCATTTTTTCCCTATTTTAGACATATTTTTCAAATGCATATTCCAGACATCTGGAGATGGTTTTCAAAAAAAAGAGAGATTTTTTTCTTTATAAAATTATTATTTACAAAAACCACCTCCCATTCCACAACATCTATCACAGATCAGGAGATAGGAGCTCATTTCTAACCCCTAGTTTTTAGAAATAAACAGGTCCATTTTTAATGGTTGATGAGCCTGCTGAAGGTGAAATTGTTGGTTCTTAAGGAGAGTAAGATGTATTTTGAACCAATTTTTCCTTATCATGATTCATATCATCATCATCTCATATTTCCATGGACATTTTTTGGGATTTGGAAAGTGAAAACTTGAAATCTATAGTTTATCAGCCAACTTTGTAGCGTACTCAAGGCTTAAAGCCGAGATTTCACTACAAACTTGTTGAAGATGATTTTTTTCTATAAAAGTCAAGTTTTGTATCAAAAGGAGAGGGTAAAGGCATATTTTTAAGTATTTTATCTTATTAGACAACTTCAAATCAAGAAAGAATTCAATCAGGTTGCAGAAAAGGTCAAAAAAAGACTGCTACGAACTTCTCACTACGAACTTACCTAGAATACTCTATTTTTGCAGCGAAAAGAAATTATTAAGTTTTTCAAGAATTTATTAAAGTTTTAAAGAACAACAAACACCTAGAGTATTCAAAGAGTATCATCAAAAAATTTGATGGGAAGAACACTTAGAAAAGAGGGTGATTAGGCTACCAACTCATCAACCCTGGACACATCATCAACTAGGCCAGCACATTTCCAAATTTTGAGGAGACCCTTAATGTAAGCTTGGTTTTTATTTGGTTTCATTATGGAAAATGCCACATCCCTAAAAGTTTTTATGTTCTATAATTTCATCTTGAATTCATTATGTAAAAGTTTTTAGTGTAATAAATAGTGTTTGATTCCTAATAGGTTTTGGACTCCTAGAAATAGAAATAGCACTAGATTCCCTCCTTGTAATAACTTTCTTGTTTAGATAAGATGTATTTGAGCGTATTCAAAGGTCTATCTAGCTGGTAGACCTCATGTAAAGATATCTAGTTCTATAAATAGGAAAATATAAGGTTTAAAGAGGGTTTATTGATGTAATGCTACAAGCTACTTTTGTAATCCTTTTCTGTCAGTAATATATTGTTGCAACAAACTTCTTTCTCACCTGAGATTCATCATGTATTCTTGTATCTGTTTTTCCTATTATCACTCTCCCCAACTTCCTAGGCTGAAAATAGGGTTGAAGAAAGGTAAACACAAGCCAACCTTTAGGTAGTTAGCTAGCCCTACCTAACCAGAGAGGGCTCTCTTTATGTCACTTTTTAAAATATTCAATTTAAGGCTGAGTACCAGATTTTGGGCTAGATATAAGTTAATATGTTTGAAATTTGTTTTATAATTTGTTTGCTAGATAAAAATAATGATCAATGAAACTAAAGTTGATTTTAAAGACTAAATTGCAGATAATAACCGAAGAAAAGATAGGTAGACTTATTGAGCACGATTAAGTTTTCGTTGTGTATGTGATGATAGAAAAGGTAGGAGTCTGAATGAGCATATAAAATGAATTCATTCTTCAAAAGAAATACACATTTGTGAAAATCTTAATAAACGGAGCATATTTTTTATTTATGTTTATAAACTAGTAATATTTTCATACAGAAACTAAAATGAAATGAAATAACGGAGAGGAAAACATAATGCTCAAAATAAATACCACATGAATCTCACAATATCTGCTGCAACTTATTTTATTTCATTAAAAAGTGTACAAAAGCTCCACAGCAATGCACAGAGTTCTCAAACCTCAAAATTATCCAACAAGAATACTTCGTACAGTGAAGTATTTATAGAAAAATTCTCTTACAACATATTACATTAAATGATATTATAACAGATAGAGCTTTATTTGCCAAAATAGACTCATATATATAACATGGAAATAAATTTGATTTGATTTGCTAGCGTTTCTCTAACAAAAAATAGTTGCTGACAAGAGAGAATTGTGGATTGCGCTGGTCGTCAGCTGATTGATGACATAATAGAAGTTGGCTTTTCTCTTTTACCATTTACTCCTGAAATTCACACAAATTTTCCCAGCGACTTTCATCCGGGATAGTCAATTTTATTACCTTATGGTAAACTTAATCCATTTCAATGTACTTGGAAAAAGTGGGCCTCACCACGAAAACATGTTTTATCTCATACCAAATAAAAATATCATCGCTCAGTGTTCCCAACAATGCCCTTCATGTCATTGTGCCTTTGATGTTTGAATATTTGGTTGTATCTCTGGAAATTTCTTTAAGTTTTCCCCAATAATCATATTTGGTCATCAATTTGTCATTAATTACAAATAGTGAAGGTAATCCCTTCTGTGTTAGATGAACTATTCTGCTGAAAAAAATTTGCACTGTGATTTCCAGACTATGAAATTTCTCCTCAAGCTGAAGAATTAAATTATTCTTTGTGAGAACCTTCTTTACCTCCAGGATTGTTTTTGTTCTATCATCTATGCCCAAATCAGCTAGTTCATACATGTTCTTTGAATTTAGAAACTTGATAATGTTCTTTGTTGTAGCAGGCTTATCTCCAAGTTGTGCATTAATTGTTTCAATAGCCTCATTTGATTTTTGTTTCAACTCCTTTTGTTCAAATTTAATATGTATGCTTCGCCAAATTTCATTAATAGATTCGATGATGTTTTCCCAGATTATTTCTTTCACTTGGCCCAAAGTGTTTCCAATGGTTGATTTCTTTTGTCCTTTTTGCAACCTCTCAATTAAATTTTTATCTCTTTGTGCTTTAGTTGCATGTGAACTTTCATCCTTCGACTTCTGATATTGTAACAATTTTACTTCATATTGTAGTTTATTTATCTCTTCTTCTTGAATTGACATGTTCTACACTGCTTTAATGAGTTGCTCAGCTCCATCTGCAGTACTTGATGTAGAAGGTTTGGTTGTAGGAATAACTGCAAGAGGCACTCATTATAAAGGAAATTTAGATGTTTTCGCTATTTTTTCCTTTTCCTTTATAATTTTCTCCATTTTTTATTCCATCTATTTTATTTGAACATTATGTTCCATAATCAGTTTCATCATTTCTTCTTTCTGGGATTCAGTTTCTTCAACGTCTTTTTCCAAAGGATCTTTTGTGGTTGGAATCTTCAATTCCCTCATTAATTATTCTAAGTCGGGATTTTTCTTTTTGATGATCTCTTCTACTGCATTGATATGGGAAGGATCATATCCAACTTTGATCACTAGGTCTTCCAAAGTTTTGATTCTTGTGTCTTTAGCAAATGAATAAACTTTCTCTATTTTCAGCTCCTGGACATTAGCCAATGAAACCTGCAATTTTGAGAAACTCATATCAGTGTTAGTGAGAGTGGATGAAATCATCTCACCAGTTTTTTTATGTAACTCCATTTGATCTATTAGATGTATGTCCTTAGTATCAAATTCAAATGCAGTCCTTTTGTAATTTGTTGCTGACTTTGGCTGTGGAATTTTTTCTTGAAGAAAAGAAAACAACATTTTTCCCTTATCTGAATAAAAAGCTGAGCACTGGGATTTTTATTCCAAAACTAATTTTATGTGCTGGTATTCAACATTTCATTCTTAGAATTTATCTCCCTAAAGGTATCAAAGACAGTCTTATCCTTTTACCGTGTAACAATTGTACTAGGTTGAACGATTTGATGTTGATCTTGAGAAACTGCTGAAGTAGTAGGAGTAGAAGTATTTTGACCACCTGCTTGTGTGGAAGGAGGTGTCTCTTTGGTAATAATAACCACTTATTGCTCTGAATCCTTGCTAGGATTGACTTTTGGATTGAGTTTTCTCTTCTTTCTATAATGGATTTTGAATTATTTATTGGATGATTCAGTCATTTGAGGTGATTGATCTTCTCTGATCCTTTTTCCTTCTCTCTCCTGTGCAACAGGAGTTTGTAATGCTGATGTAGATATTGTTGGTTCATCTTCTTATAAAGTGCCCTCGGTCCATTCAATTTGAAACATATATTTCTCAATTTCTATTATGTGTGTATGAAAATAAGGTGTAGATTTTTTCTCTACCCTTAGTTTAAAAATAGCACCAACTGGATCATATGATCATGTGAAACTGAGGTTGAACTGCAACTCTTTCAAAAATTTGTATACTTCTTCCCCTGTTGTCTTGTTATTACAGATAAAAGGTCCTATCTGTGTTTTTATTTTGAATTGTGACTTATTTTTGGTAGATACAAAATGTACTTCATCAACATTAAGCATTTATCTGATGTAATGTAATGCAAAAATCCTCATTGGGAGGAATTTTGGCAATCTCTAAGGGGGAATCACACAGTCATAGACTCTGACTTATGTGTATTATTGATAGAGATGCCAATCTCCTATTCTGGCTTGTTCTGATAGTTGCAACATTTTTCTGATTTCTTCACTGATCCTCGGCTCTGTAGTGTTTTTTAGTAAATAACTGATTGTTGATTTCCTTCCTCATCCAATTTTTGTAATGAAAACTTGAATTTGTCTCCCTAATAATAAAAAAAAACATAAACTAACACAGAGGTATATTTGAATACCTCTTCAGTTGGGAATTTAAAAAATTGCTCATGAATGGAATCTGCAATGAATTGACTGAAATTGAATATGATGGATGATTTGGAATCTGTGGAGAAAATGGACATGAATCATATGATGGCTTCATCTACCCTTTGGTATGAGTAATGACCAAGAAGGTAGGATATAACTATGATGATTTGTTTGGCTCTTTCATGGAAAATGGATGATGGAAATGGAGTATTCTTCTTCGCTAATGGAGCATTTTCATTCATAAACAGCTCAAGGGTTTGAGCCCTTTTTGGAAAATACAATTTTTGATATATTTCAATCAGTGCTTCTGAGAAAATGGAGTGGCATTCTTTGTGATGGGGGCTTGCATCATTTTTTCTATGGTTTTGGAAATTATGGTTACTAAAATATCCCCTGTAGGAGCAATAATAGCCCTTTGGTTGAATACATACCAGGCTTGGTATTTTCTGACAAATTACACTATGGATGTGAGGAAAGATATAATGTGGCAAGTTTTAATCCCAAAACCCTATATCATCAGATTTATCACGAAACTTATCTTCTAACTAGTTATACATTTCAAAAAATCCAAGCTCATAGAGGGATTCATGAATATTATGGTCTCTTTCTGCTAATGGTATATGATGGAAGTCAATTTGAGGATGGATTAGCAGACTTACTAGTTCTTCTAGCCCTTTGTTCTTTGGAGGCATGACTAGCTCTGTTTGAATGGCAGAGGCAAATTTTATGATGGAAAAATGGAAGCCGAGACTGAGAGAAGGCTCTGCAAATTGGGAAAATGTCAACAGCTACAAAGGATTCTTTAAATAGTGGTCATATTTATTTCTAGAGTTTTGGCGATCTCTTTGAATTTTTAATTGTCCTCGAAAAATCAGAGTGAATCAAATTGAAGGTTTAGATAGGTTTCTTAGTGATGAATTTATAAACATTTTGGTTTAATTCTCGTTGAAAGAGGCACAGGTACATTATCTTTAACGGTTAACATTGATTTTAATTGGCTAATGGTTATGTGAGTGAGGGAATTAAATTGATTTCACAGTGGCATAGTCCATGTGGCATGACATGAGTGGCAGGTAGAGCAGGTGGTTTCATCCGAAGGATAAGTGGAATTTCGGAGGGGTCCATCGGCGGTAAGATATTTTGTGAGAGGGGGTGCGAAATCATGCAGGGTTTTCATGCAATGGTGGGGTCAGATTATGAAACCACCCATTTCGGACCCCACTCCCCGATGTTAAGTTTCAGATAATGAGCGACGGTTGAAGTCGTGTGCGGGCTGTTGGATTAGACCATGGTGCGGTAGATGAACAGTGAGATGAGCGATAATTAACATACAACATCGGTTAATGAATGGTGGGGTAGGAAGGATAATAAGTGTGATGGGGCTTAGATAAATGATGGGGTAGGGGTATGTAATGTGTCAGATGGGTAATGGAGGATGACACGTAGGATGAATCCTATGGTCATACGAATGATATTTCGTATTTTTGAAGAACAAATAGTCATAAAGCATGTGTTCTGAAATCACCTTCTCATCAACGCTTTTATTTTCTTCGTGAATACAACAACAGATTATGAGATTTCTGTGACATGTAGAGTTTTATTTGAACTGAAAAAACAAGCTTGCTCCTTCAACCAGACTTTGTGAATAGGACGGAAGACAAAATGCTTTATTTGATAGTGGAAACGTAAATATTTTCCATAGTTAGTTAAAAACCTATAATTGACCTATATGAGATGAAAAACCTAAATTTATATCTCTAAATGGTGATGAAATGATGTGAAGGAGCAACATACATGTAATGTGTCAGACGAGTAATGGAGGATGACGTGTAGGATTAATCCTATGGTCATACGAATGATCTTTCAGATTTTTGAAGAACAAATAGTCATAAAGCATGCATTCTGAAATAACCTTCTTGGCAATGATTTTATTTTCTTTGTGAATAAAACAACAAATTATGATATTTCTGTGGCATGCAGAGTTTTTATTTGAACTGAAAAAACAAGATTTCTCCTTCAACTAGACGTTGTGAATATGATGGAAGGAAAACTACTTTATTTGATAGTGGAAATGTAAATATTTTCCATAGGTTGTTAAAAACCTATAATTGACCTATATGAGATGAAAACCCCGACTTTAGATCTTTAAATGGTGATGAAATGATGTGAAGGAGCAGCATACCAAGATAAGACTTCTTCAGTTACCAAATTTTTGCTGAAAACTAACAGAAAAAGCAAAAAAATCTGACCATTGACTACTAGATGAAAATCTCTTAAAAGAGTTAATTTTTATCACTGATAAACTGAATCTAACATGCCCTACAAGATCTTTTAATATTCTTTCAGATTACTTTTTGTGTAATTACTTGGAATTCATGGTTAAACATGCTCCAAATTCCTTTATACATTTAGTCTGTTGCTTATGTTATGTTTTGATGAGAATACACATGCCTCAGCTTCCATGAGAGATGTTTTATATGTGATTGAGTTTCCTAACTAAATCCATGCCAAAGGGTATACATTATTTGCATGCTTCACCTGCATAAAAAATATCCAAAGCATATTTAAGAGTTAGACATATTTTTTATCTTTATCTATTGAATATCAATCTTATCCTTGAGAGAGGCCTCTTAGGTTGGAAAGGCTAAGTTCCAACCAAAAGTGGTCTGAAATAGTTACTCTAGGTTGACTGTTGAGGAAGCCCATCAAATTCAATTTAGTGATAACACTTTCCTTTCTATCTAATACTATATATAGTTTCATGAAATCCAAAACCCTAACTACTCATGTTCCCTTGCAGAATATGGGTAAACCACCTTATTTATTAATTATAGCCCATTTATAACTAATTGTGTCCAATTTTCTATAATGTGGGTCAACAAATTACAATAATTATTAATGTAGATAACTATGTATATGATTTATTGACTAAATTTACTAATTATGACTCTAACGAGGCCCCTTGGCATTATTACATAAATAAATGGGTTTGGGTGGGACCCTAACATGCCCTTACCCTTCAAAATAAGCCTTGTCCTCAAGGATAAATTTGTGGAAATTGTTGAAGAATAGTAGTTGGCTCCCAAGTCGCATCCTCTAGAGAGGTGTCCTTCCATTTGATGAGGAATTCTTTGATTATGGGGCCATAGATATGTCTTTCTCGAGAATCGAGGACTTTTTTAGGTTTGAGCCAAAGTGAACCTTCCTTAGCCAATTATGGAAAAATCGTCTGAACCCTGCCTAAATTTGGCAGACTTGTAATGAAATCCATGGAGACATTTTTCCACATGAAAGTAAGTAGTGGAAAGGGTTTTAAAGTGCCTGATATATTTATCATTTCTCCTTTGTTTCACTCGCAAACTTCACATTCAACTACAAAAGTGATAATTTCTAATTTCAATCTGGCCCAAAAGAGAGAGTGGCATGTGCGTGCATTGGTATTCTGAAAGAGTGAATGTCCTATGACAGACGAGGAGTGTGGCTCTTTCAAGATGCAATTTTTGAGGGTGGAGTTTGGGGAGAGCACCGCATGATCCTTTAGTGAAGAATATCATCCTTCCAAAAGTAACCCTCTAGGGGATTAGGGTCTACTCATCACTTGTTGATGAGTTGGGAAAAAGAGGGGTGGGGGAATCATTCATGAGGGGCCTCTTCAATCCAAGCTGGTATGGGCAAAGAGAGTGAGAAAATGGTTCCATCTTCCTCAAATTGGTGAGATAAGGCATCGATCATAACAATGTGACGTCCCTTCTTGTATACTATCCCATAATCATAGCCCAACATTTTGGTGAGCCATTTATTTTGTTGTGGTGATGATAGAACCTACTCCAGGAAACATATTACGCTATGAAGGTTAGTACGGCTTTGGAAATGTCTCCCAAAAAAGTATGGTCTCCAAGTGTCTAATGCATGTAATTAGATGGCCATCATTTCTTTCTCATATGTATATTGACCCAAATAAATGTCATTGATTTGTTGACTGGTGAGAGCCAATGGTCAACCTTCCTACATTAATATTTCTCCATTTACCATTACCTGAAGCATACCATTCAATGAAAAAAGGTTTTTTGATGTCTGGTAGGGCCAATACTGGTGTAGAGCACATGGCCTATTTGAGAGGTAAGAAGGATTTTTGAGTTGTGTCAGTCCAGAGAAAGGCATTTTTCTTGAGAAGTGTAACACCCTCCTCCCACATTTACCCAAGATAACTAATCGACCAGGGTAAACATGTGACGAGATGCCATTATGACGTGATTCAACATCCTAGGTCACCTTAAGGAGTTGGAATCGATGGAACAAAACCAATCTGACCATCCACACATCCTACAGAACTTCTACGATCCAACCAACCTATCTAGGTGATTAAATCATAAATCATCTTCTATTTTACTGATCTAACACCCCAGTCGCTCCCACAACAAGCCAACAGTGCGATTGGAACCCTCTAGTTGCTCCTATAGAAATGCCATCCTAATGACTGTGGAATTTTTCAAGCAGTCATGTGCTAGCGACCCTAGATTTTGTGCCATTTTTCAGGGCCAGGACTTAGGCCACTACCCAAAACACCATGATATTTCCAAAAATTATAAATAGCACTAAAAAAGGTGTTTTAATGCAAATATTTGATCAATGAATTGACTAGGACCCTACTAGCCATGAAAAAAAATTGTCAAACATGTAAAAAATATGCATTTTACAAGTCATAACAACATATATGAGCATAGGGGTGTCATACTTATCTAATAATCACTAAGAAAAATTGATGCCTTATCACAATAGTTGCATTATCAACTATTAGTTCATATATTCATTGTTCATTCATCTATTAATCAAACATGATGAGAACCATACATCATCATTGTTATAAAACATACTCATAACCAACATATAAACAATAGAAATAGCAAGGATATAACAACCATATAAACCACATAATAACAAGTACATTTACCCATCAAATACAAGAGGAGATAATCTCTTATTAACATATTAAAAATGCAACTAGGTTTGGGACTTCCACATACCACCTTACCATAGACTAGGTTGAACCAAATCTCTCTTTCCACGAGTCACCCCTATGCCATATTCCAAGCATGAATGTAGGATCTCATGGAACAATACAAATAAAACCAAACTAGGTCTTCCAAAGGTCGAACCACCTCAAACCTCAACCAGTGATTCCACCTCATGGTTGTACATCATTAACCATCACCAGATTGGTCTCTACCCAAGTTATCTAGGGCGTCAGCATGTTTTTTCAACCAAGGCTTCTAGGACTAGTAACTCAACCCATAACTAGAGCTTTCAAGCCTAGTAACTCAACCCACCAAGGGCTTCCAGAGCATTTTTCCAACCAAGGCTTCTAGAACTAGTAACGCAACCCAAGTTTTTATAGGGATTTTAGAGTTCTTGTCCAACCAAGGCTTCTAGGAACTAATAAATCAACCCACATCCAAAGGTACATTATAACCAAATAGAAAAAAAAATTAAAACCCACAACACCATGCTTATCCAGTAAATGGAAAGGCTTGGAAAAAACATTGTCAATCCAGGAAATCTTCTATGAAAATGACAGATCATAACCAGGAAACCACATGCATATCCCATGCATCCCAAAAATAGCAAGAAAACCATATATGCAACTTGGTACATGCAAGAAAAACCCATTGTAGTTGTTGATCCCGATGTCATATTGTGCTTTCCTACTCTTCCTTTTCCTTCTTTATCCAAATCTCAAGTATGAAAAACTCCTCTAAGAATGCTCCAAGGAAAACTATAAATTTCCAAGAGTGTGAGAAAGAGAGAAAAAAATGACAGCTCCAAAACTAAACTGATCCTTAGAAGCCTTTTTATTAATGAGGCCTCTATTTTTTTCAATTTTCCATTATTTTCCTTCATTTCCTCCCCTCACATGCAACTTGTGACTTTCACCTTCTTTTTCTCCTATTTTCCATTATTTTCATAAATAAATGACAATAAATTCATCTTTCCCTTTCCAAAGCCTTTTCCATTTCCTTTTCCAATATCCTTAGCCATTAATCAATCACAAGTGATGGGGATTCCCATCACTATATTTTTACCCAACATTCATCTTGGAATACCTGTCCCATGACCATGGTCTTATTTTACATTTATTAACTTTATTACATGGATTTTAACCAGGTTTTACTACAAAACCCTCCCCCTTGGGGGAACACCTTCAATGATGTTCAATGACACCTACAATACTGCTAAAAGAAAAACATACTACCCATGGAGATTTATAAATTAACTCGTTGCAATATTTAAAATTATCAACCTATTGAGAATAAAACCAACATGGCAACATAACAACATAATTAACATGATGATATGACACCCATACCACTTATTGGAGCTTTATAACACAGCCCATGGCAGTATTACATCCATATACATATGTACATAAACCAAAACATCGCACCAAAACATATACCAAAAACATTTTCTCAACCAACAAATAGAGAAGGATACATAGCCCGCATTTGATCTATCATCTCCCATGTTGCTTCATCGGGCCCAAAGTGCTTCCATTTCACTTTAACCTTCTAAATTTCTTGGTTTCAGAGCATGATGATATTTCTTTGCAAAATACGTTGTGGTTATGGTTGGAATCCACCTTTTAGATCCCCCTGCAATACATACCATTCAATCACATGATCAACATCTTTAACATACTTCTTAAGCAATGACACATGGAAAACATCATGGACTTTCACTATCGGGGGAAATTCAAGTTGATAAGCCACTATCCCAATCCTCTCAAGAACATTGAAATATCCACAATACCACAATGATAGCTTGGCACATGATCCAATCCTCAAGGAGATCTTCTTGAGCTTGATGTGCAAGTACACTTGTTCCTGAACATGAAACTCCTTAAAAAACATATTTTGATATGCATAAATTTTCTGCCTATCCTACGCTACCTTCAAATTCTTCTTTATTACCTGCATTTCCTATTCCATATCTGCCAACATGTGTGGTCCTATCAACACCCTATTGATTGGATCACTCCAACTGACGGGGGTACTATAATTCTGACCATATATTTCCTCAAACAAAATCATCCTCAGTGACTCCTAGTAACCATTATTGTAAGTGAACTTCAACAATGGAAGGTACTCCTCCCATCTCCTCTGTTTATGGATCACATACATCCTCAACATGTCCTCCAGTATCTTGTTGAACCTCTTTTTCCGTCCATTTGTCTAGGATGATAAGTTGCATTGAAGGCCAACTTTGTCCCAAATCCTAAAAAGAGTTCTTTCCAAAACTTGGAAGTGAACTTACAATCCATGTCTGACACAATCTTCTTAAAAACACCATGAAATTTAACCAAATCTCTTATGAATATTTTTGCTACATCACTAGTTGAATAAGTAGACTTCACTGGAATGAAGTGTGCTACCTTTGTCAAATTTTCCACCAAAACCATGATGGAATCATGTTTTCCAGATCTCCTCGAAAAAAATGTAACAAAATCCATAGAAATGACCTCCAATTTCTAGTTTCAAATCATAATCGACTCCAATATTCCACTTATATGTTTACACTTAGCTTTCACATGTTGACAGTATAAGCATCTAGCACAAACATTGCCACTTCCTCCTTCAAATTCGGCCAATAGTAGAAATTATTCACCACTGTCAATTTCTTTTGATATCATGGATGACTTGAATATGGATTAGCATAAAATTTCCTCTGAATAAGATTCTTCAGCTCACTTTCATTTTTCACATAGATCATATCCATAAATTTGACCAAGCCATCTGTTGTGAGACAATAGTCCACATCCTGATCACTTGTACCCTAATATTGTAACCTATTCATAAGCTCTATATACCTGTCGTCCTATTTTCTTGCCTGTAAAATCTAATCTTGTATGTATGTCCCATATGATCTCATAGTTGCTATATTATTTACTTGTATAGATTCCTGTTAAGAGCATCTGTAACATTTTTCTCTTTACCTTTAAGGTACCTGATCTAAATTTAAAACTCACTAATCGTCCATGACCATCTAGATTTTCTAGCAATCATGTTCGGTTGGTCAAATAGGTACCTCAATCCACTGTGATCACTCATCAGTATGAACCTCCTACCAAGAAGATAGTTCCTCCACATCTTCAATGCATGTATGATTGTTGCCAACTTAAGATCATGTTTTAGATAACTATTCTCATGCTCATTTAGTTTTTATATCAACCCAAGTTGTTATAGTGCTTCCAGAGCATTTATCCAACCAAGGCTTCCAGGAACTAATAAATCAACCCACAACCAGAGGTACATGAGAACCAACCAGAAAAAAAGAAGTAAAACCCACAACACCATGGCTATCCAGGAAATGGAAAGGCTAGGAAAATCAACTGTGAATCCAAGAAATCCTCTATGCCAATGATAGATCATAACCAAGAAACCACATGCATACGCCATGCATGCCAAAACTAGAAAGAAAATTATACATGCAACTCGAAACCTGTAAGAAAAACTTGTTGTAGTTGCTAATCCCAATGTCCTCTTGTGCTTTCCTACTCTACCTTTTCCCTCTTGCTACAAATCCTTAGTATGCTACACTCCTCCAAAATTTCTCCAAGAAAAACTCTAATTTTCCAAGGGTAAGAGAGAGAGAGAGAAAAAATGAGAGTTCCAAAACTGAACTAAACAAAAGCCATAAACTAAAACTTAGAAGCCTTTTTATTAATGAGGCCTCTGTTTTCTTCATTTTTCCACTATTTTCCTTAATTTTCCTCCTCACATGCCACCTATGCCCTTTCACCTTACTGTTCTCCAATTTCCCATTATTTTCAGAAATAAATTCCAATCAATGCCACTTTTCCTTTCAAAATCCTTTGCCATTGCCTTTTCCAATTTCCTTGGCCATTAATTAATCACAAATCATCCCCATCTCTATGTTTTTTTCCCAACATTTAGCTTGTAATACAAGTCCCATGAAAATGGTCTTATTTTACCTTTATTAACTTTATTACATGGATTTTAACCGAGCTTGTTATAAGAATATTCATTAAGAACCTGGAAATGCGTCCATAATTGCTTACAAATTTACGATAGTAGCCTGTGAGACCCAAGAATACCCTCAAGCTCTTTAAGATTTTTGTTTGGGCTGAATATTTCATTTCCTAAAACTTTTTAGGATCAACCCTTACATTGACGTAGCCCATAGTGTGTCCCAAATACTCTACTTCTTCCATGCTAAAAGAATACTTGGATAATTTGACAAATAATTTTTTATCCTACAGAAGTTGCAATACCTTTTCAACAAGGTAAATATATGTGTCCCATGTTACGTTGTAGATGAGGATGTCATAAAAAAAGGTGCGGATGAACTTTCTGAGATATGGTTTCAGAGGACAATTCATGAGGCTCTGAAAAGTGGATGGGGCATTACAAAGACCAAATGGCATGACCAAGAATTCAGATTGGCATTAATGGGTTCTAAAGTCCATCTTTGGAATTTCAACTTCCTTCGTCTATATTTGGTGATAGCCTAAGCGAAGATCCATCTGGGTAAAAAAATTGGCATAACGTATTTCATCAAGTAGATCATCAACTACTAGGATAAGAAATTTTTCCTTGATGGTGAGATTTTTGTGGGTCCAAAATTTTGGAGATATGTGCCATTCACCATCTTTCTTTAAAACCATGAACATTATGGATTAATGGGATGAATAACAACTAATTAGAGGATTTCCTTTATAATTTTTCCAATCTCATTCTTTTGGGAAAAAAAATATCTATAAGGTTGGACATTGGGAGGCTAGGTCCCTAGAAGCAAATGGATTCTATCATCATGTTTACCCTTGGAGGGTGGAAGTTCCTTGGGTTTTTCAAAAACCCACTGGTGGTGATCTAATACCCATTGCATACATGGATGAATTTTAGTAGGAGTGGATTAAATGGCATTGATGTAATTGAATTGCACTACTACCCAATGATGGCCCTTTTTTAAAAACCTCTCCATTTGATGTGAGTCGATTATAGTAGGAGCACCTGCCTGGCGTCCAGGTAGTGTATGAGTGTGGTTTTTATACTTAAATATCATTTAGAGCTCCTGAAACTCCATGGTGATAGGGCCCAGTGAGCGGAGCCATTCAATGATAAGAAAAATGTCACAAAAACTCATTTCAATGGAAAACATGTGGATTTTAAGGTGATAATACCCCAGATGAAGCTTAAAATTTTCATAGATTCCTTCACATTTCATAGTCCCCCATCGGCAATAAGGACATGGAAATTGGATACCTCCCTCACCAAATAATGAGATACCTCCGCTACCCTCTTATGGACATATTTATGTGAGCCACCACTAGCAATCGATGCCACTACTATTATGGCAGACAAATCACTCTTGCAGACAAGAGAGATCTCCCTAGATTCAAAAGAGATCTACAAACAGACAAGTGACTGCTACCTTTCCTTAATTTATAACTGGAGTATGATGTATGATGTATGAAGTATGCAAGAGCCTCTTACGTTTCTACGAAATGCATGTGGAAGTCCTTATGATGCTTTCAAAAGCCTCTCCTCACTACTTGAAAGGAAGATCTGCATGAACAAAAGTAAATAATGCATAAAAGCATAACATAGATAACAGTACAACATAGCATGGATGGAAATTGAAACATAGCATAAATCACAATATTAAAACAATATTCAGTTATAAACCATGTAAAGGATCGAGGATCTTTGCAAAGAGCATTAGAACAAGTGAAAATGGGAAATATAAATGCTTGTATTAATATTAAACAAGAAGAAGCATTGCAACCTTTCCCTTCATGATGTGTTCCTCCTCCAAAGGGTCACCAATCCTCCCCTTAGGTGACAATCTTTCCAACCATAATCCAACAACATAACTTTACATTCATAAGTCCTTCCCTTATCCTTTGTCCTTTGTAAAATTTTATAGGCCAAGAGAAGGAGGTTTGAGATCCTCTTCTCAAGGGATGAGATACTTAAAACGAGGGATTAGGGTTCCACAAAGGGAGGGAGTTTTCTCCATAAACATAGGGATGAGGACCAAGTATGTAGAGGCTCGAGGCCTTCAGTTGGGAAATATTCCTCCAACAAGGCTTCTAGAAATCATTTTTTTTTATTTTTTACTCTCAATAAGATATTTTTTACTTGGGTCAAATGTCCTTACAATGCAAAATTTCAATGTTTTGCAACAAAAGAACGAGGGTTAGCCAACTCCATACCATCAAAGGAAATCTTCAAGCACTAGTTTCAAAACCTAAATAATGTCTCTCATAGGTGATATGTTTTGCAAAGGGTCCATCAAGAACTCCCCAACTTGACCCACATACATCTCTACCTTGGTGATACTAAACTATGGTATGTTAATAGAAAAATATTGACACCCAAGGATCTACAGGATTAGTTTACCTATTAATATAATTTTTCAAAACTATAGAGGCAATTGAACACTATATTATTCATTCCAATAGAAACATTAAAAGAAACTGCACAATTAATTATTTAATTGACAAGCGTATATTTAGAATAGGAAAAGAAAGCCAAGATGTATATTGCACCTTTTGTAGATAATCTCGACAATATTTGCAACCAAAGTGTTGAAAGCATGGTTGTAACACACATTTGAGAAGAGATTACATTAGGGAAAATACATCACACTCATGCATCTCTCATGCATCTCAAGAAACAAGAGATATTTTAGGGAAGGGTATCTAATGAAGTTTGTATTCCTTCCTCAAAAGTGTTTGTACAATAAAAATATGGTTATAGAAATTGTAATCAATTCCAACTAATCATACATTAGATGTGTTTTATCATTTATTACAATTACATTTACCTTTACATTCTTATACTTATTCTAATATAATGTGCGATGATGTTCACAAGGGCCTAAAATCCCTCCCAACATATCCTACTACTTAATTAAATTAAATTTTATCTCTATTTCTTTTATTCCAATTCAAATAATATTTTATATTTTATATCTTGAAAAATTGCTTTAATGAAACTAGATTTCATGTTTCTTATACTTTATATCGCTCTAAATGTAGGTATGAATCATGATTTATTAATATCACGATGTATATGTGAAATACCCTATTAACCAAACAAAAAATTGGGTCATGTCATTACTGACATAATCATTAATGATGTGGTTTTTTTAAATGGCTTTATGTGGTGTAACCTTGAGTTTATAGTAAAATATTAAGATGTGTAATACATCCAATAAAATTTTAAATTTGTTGGCATTCCTCAAACTTAAAATATGATATGACCTAGTGACAAGGAATGATTGGTTTATATGAATAGTTGTGCATGGAATGAGATTAATATATAATATAAGTCCATCAAGAAACTTAAGAAAGAACAAAAGTAATGCTATGAATTATCCATTATTTCTTTGTAAATGATTATAGCAGAGACTTTTATAATGTGTCAAAATTGAGGGGTGTATACAAGAAAAAAATAAAAAAGAATATTCTTAATTTCATGGATATAAAAACTTAAAATAATGTATTATCTCGAAGGGAATGAAAATTTAGATATGATTTTATTTTACTTAATATTAATTGGATGGGTAAAATAGTAATTAGTTACAGTCTTAATTGCATGTCATAGGTTTAATTGTTGAAGCTACTAGTATAAACCCCAATTTTTACACAAAGAGGCTACAATCATACACCAGGTATAACTTGGGGATTTGAATCAAGTTGGTCAACATTAACATTCCTAGCACCAACCACTTAGGTTACCTATCTCAATATATCGCTAGATATATTAAATATATAGTTTGATGCATTTGATTGGAAATATAAGTCATATTTCCATGTATTATTTCATAATTGCTACATATGGACTCCATGTGGAATTATGTCATTACTGCATGGTTCTTTTAGTAGTGTTGCATTATGGATCGTCCATTTAGGAATTTATCTGATTTATAAAGTTCAAAATAAATTCACCATAATTTCAAACTATTTATTTTGTTGGACTATAAATATTTTATGATCTTATCATGTTAGTTATTTGAGTTTAATTTTAATTTCAAGTTCCTGGTTTTAGTTTTATCAAGAACTTTTTGTTTTTTTATTGTGCCTGACATTTTCAAAAACTAGGCTTTCAAGTTCATTCTACTTTATAACCACAAACATGTATTGATGAACCGTGCTTTTCTTACATCTTCATGCACATGTGGAAATATCATAATATTTATAACTCCTTCATGTTTTTATTATTAGAATCATGATCAAAAGTTTCATTATTCCTTAAGGAATCACGTGGCATGATCGTATTTGTCTATAAAATCTCAAGTCTTGCACTCTCTAACACAACCTTGTGAATTGATTCTTCTTTAGTTTGGTCCATAATTATGCTTCTTCATACAATAAACTTCTTGAGCCCAAATATGCACAATATGGCACTAAATATATGTAACATGAAAATCAAAATCCTTATGTTCCCATGTCCCATGCCTAAAATATTTATAGACCTATTTTATTGAATAGTTTTATGGATTATCCATATTGTTATACAACATTTTGTTGTATATTAAGTACAAGGGTATTGTACTTAATTAATTTTTGGTAAAGGAAAATCTAGCATGGATTAGCCAAGTGTGATGATGCTATGTGTAAGAGATTAGGGAAGATACCTATCATTTCAAGACTCATTTCTATTAATGTAATGTTTTCATGTGCTAAGATGTGATTTGATTTATATATCCACCACATCAACATTACTAGCATCATCATCATGACATGAAAAGGTTATAACTTGCAACGTGGTCTTTAATTGATTCCCCAACCTTGGTACAATAACTACATCAAGCCATTACGTTTCTTCACACAAAGCCTAATTTGATTTAGATCAATGGTTGGGCTTGTGAGGGCTCTTAACATACTATAAATTTCTCAATCCATTTATATTTTAAAATTTTAAAATTACTGGATGAAATTAATTCAAATGCTCAATTTGTCAAGAATATTATGCAAGACAAAAACAATAATATATTAATTAATTTTAATTTTATATCTAAAAGCATTATATAATGGATCTAAAAAAATATTTTTGTTCTAAATATTCGATTACATAATAAAATAAAATAAAAAAACCCATAATTCTAATAAATCTATATACTTGTATATTGCAACACAAAGGCGAATACCTAATTTGAAATCTAAATTTAATGAGTTGAATTTTATTGACTAATATTAATTCAAAAAATGAGTACATATAATTCAATTCTAAGAGATATAAAGTTAAAATTATGTTTTTTTTAATATAAAAAAATAATTAAAAAATACTAATATGAAATAATAATAAAATAGATATTAAATATGTAAAATCTATTAAAAAATTTTAAATTTGAAAGTGAATAAAATTGAATGAATAGGCCTGAAAAAATTATAAGCATACTCAATAATATTTAGAATTTTATTTTTGATATATAATTTTATTTTATATATAATACTTTTGAAGTTTACTATTATATGAATAAAATAAAATAATATATATATATATATATATATATATATATTATTACATGTGATAATATCCTAGTTTATTATACATAAAAGTTGATTTATGGATTTAGGTCTAATGTACTTAGACGTTGCTCAATATCGTGATTGTTATAATGAATTATATTTAGATATAATGCTAAACAAGAGATTATGTTAATGGCTAAATAATGATAATTCACTATTGTTTTAACTTAATAGAATATTAGATAATGAAGGTTTCCCACCGACATTGGTGGATGTGAAGTGATTTTAATTCGCTTATAAACATTTATTACATTCATAATTATTTACCACATATATTATTGAATCGTGATAAAATGTATCCTAATTTGTTCCTATAAATTGATATTTTAAATAAATAATAAATATTGACACAAATTCATAAAAAGAATTATTCTTTCCATTGTATTAAAAAAAATTACTTTCATTTTGAGGTATGAGTTAATACTGATAAAAATCACAATGAATTATGTTGGGATTCCATTACCATACTAATATCATAACTTTCAAATAAGAAAAAAGACTCTACGGATATATATGTTGCACAAGGAAAAAAAAATGATAGTTTTGGTGGTATAGTGTACCTCAGTCCTATAAATTGCTTCTCATTTAGTCCATCTCTATTCCAAGTAGCATAAATAAGGTTTCCACATAGTTCTTTGATAGTGACATTTTTTATGGATTTTTTTTCATATACTATTAACATAATACAAGCATACTTTCCAAACAAGGAAACGGACTCTAGAAATATTATGTTACATAATGATTAGGAGGATAGTTTTGTTGGGATGATGTAACCCAATGCCATTAATTACATCATAATTGGTTCACATGTACTCCAAACGGATTAAATGTGGTTTCCACATGGTTATTATATAATGGATGTACTCCATGAATTATGTTCACCATTTTTCAAACATTAAAATTAGTTAAAAGTGTGTTTTTAATATTTTGGTCTCCTTGGCCCAAATGCATTTTGCAAACTTATCCTATTACTTAATGAAATTAAATTTTTAACTCGGCATTTGTTTCTTTAATAGACTCGACCTTCAATTTTGTTCTACTTTATATTTCTCCATCTATATTAACGAATCATGTTGTGTTGACATCATCATACACATGTGAAAGATATTATTGTCCAAACCCCTTTTGTCATGTTAATAATGATGAAATAATGGATGATGTGGTTGTGTTGTATGGCTCAATATCATGATGAATCCATGCAATAACCTTTTAAAATAATATATGGCCTAATTTGAAGGCATGATTATTTTGTAATAATATTTATGCAGCATGAATATAAAGAAAATGAAATGAAATTAATTTAAATGATACGTACATTAAGAAATTTATATATATATGAGTTATCCATGGTTCATTTAGGAAGTATTTTAGAAGAGACTTCTATAATGTGATAAATTTGAAGAGATATTTATCAAAGAAAAATAGAGCTAAGGATGTAATATTCTCTCAACCTTATGGACCAGACAAGTTATCAAATAGTGCTTGATTGATCTAAATTTTGTAATTGAGTGTATTAAATATAATAAATATCGAGATCCAAAAACTATTTAATTTTGTTAATTTTCTCGTTAAATATACGAGGGGGTATTTGCATTATAAATATAAGGATATTAATTTTGTTGGGGTGGTGGATTTGAAATATCTCTATAATAAGACTGCGAGGCTTTGAATTAACAATGAATGCGTGTATAGATGTTGGTTTGGAGCTCCTGCGTAGCCGCTCTCACGACCTAGCCCTCCCCCTTGCTGCTCCCACTTCAGGCTCTCATGGCCCCTCCATAGTCCATCCCAAAGGAGGCTGCCCCCCTCAATCATGCCTTAACCTTCTCGGCTTGTATCGCTTCCCTGGGCCCCCCTCACCTGTGGCCTGCAACCACGAAATTTGTGAAGAAGCTGGATGGAATCTGGGAATTCTCTCTACCCCTGGAAATCCCTCGAATGGAAGCCCTATCCCTCATTGAGAAATGGCTTGTTGGGAAATTTACAGGCCTATGGCCTTCGCCAAAGACAGTTTAGAAAGTTACAAAATCTACAAGGAGACATCATGATCACAATTTACAACATATATGGGTGAAATCACTATCGTGACAAAGAAGTGTGTTGGTGCTCTCTCTAGATAGATATGGTAAGTGAAGGAAGCAGTAATTTTATCATCGGAGGCAATTTGAACCTAGTTTTGCACCGAAAGGAAAAAAGAGGGGGATTATTTTCTCCTGATCCCTCAAGAGATCGGCTGGAACGCATTACGAGAGATCATGATCTAGCAGACATAATACCAAGGAATCCTAGCTACACCTGGAATAACTGCAGGCTTAGCCTAGGTAATATCATAGAGCGACTTGATATCTTTCTTGTGGTGGTCTCACTCATCTCCCTCTTGAACATCACCACCTCCTCCATTATGTCGTTCTTAGCCTCGTACCATTACCCTATCTCTATGTTCTTAGGCACACAATCGAATTTTGGGCCCTTACCTTTCCACTTTAATCCTCTATGGTGTGACTTCCAGGAGGAAAGAGAAATTCTTGAAAGCATATGGCGCGCCCAGGTAGAAGGGTCTCCCTTGTTCATATCGGAGAAAAAATTAAAACTCTTATGCACAACTCTTTGAAAATGGGCCAAAGATCATTATGGAGAACCAAAGTTAGTTAATTTGGATATAAAGTGGAGGTTAGAGGAAACACATAATGAAATTGAGGATAAAGGCATCACAAAGGAAAATAAATATCAAGAGCGAGAAATTTATTGGGAAATGTAAAACTCAAACAAAAAGGAGGAAGAAAAATGGAGGATTAAGTCCAGAAGTCTCTGGCTCCAAGCTGGGAATAAGAATACCAAATTATTCCACAATCAATCAAAAATCAGAAATTCTAAAAACATTATCTTAGATATAAAAGAAGATGGATGCAAGACCTTAAATGATCAAGTTGAGATAAAATTGGCAGCGCATCAACATTATAAAAGCCTCCTAATAGAAAATATGGGACTAGAGGATTATGAATATCTATTGAGGCACACCCCAATCATGATCACTAAATAAACCAATTCTTCCTTAACCATAGATATTGGTGAAGATGAGATTATTATGGTGATATGAACTCTTCAACTAGATAAAGCTCTAGGGCCTAATGGATTTTCTATTAGTTTCTATTGGACCTTTTGGGAGATAATAAATGAATATCTCATCAAAATGATAAATTGGACCCAAAGGAAAAAAAGATAGGTGGATTCACCAACTCGACCTATCTAGCCCTGATACCTAAAGAAATCTATCCTTCTTCCTTCTTCAGATTTTGTCCTATATCCTTATGCAATTCCTCTTACAAAATTATCACAAAAATTTTTGCTACCCGCATAAAATATTTTATCCCCAGCCTTATCTCCAAAAATCAAGGAGGCTTCTTAGCCAATCGGCAAATCTCTGAATCCATACTATTGGTACAAGAAGCTATACATTCTAGTATGAGCAGAATGGAAAAGGGGTTTGTGCTAAATTTGGACCTTGCCAATGCCTTTTATAGAGTGATGCACTCTTTTCTCTACTCCGTGTTAAGAAAAATGGGTTTCAATGAAGAAATCATCTCTCTTATACAAGCTTTCATCTCTCACCCTTGGATTTCCCCTCTGGTCAATGGGCTACCATGTCCTTTTTTCCAATATTCTAGAGGCCTTTGGCAAGGATGCCCTCTTTCCCATTTCCTCTTCATCCTCATGGTTGAATCTTTCAGGAGAGCTCTGTAATTCATTCACATAACGGGCTTAATTACAAGCATAAAATTCTGCATTGGGACCAAAAACATGAACCATTCGCAATTTTTTGATGATACCTTATTGATGGGATGGGCTTCTTGCATAGTTTCAAAAATATTTAAAAGCCTTCTCAATAGATTTATACAGTATTTTAGAGGAGAAATAAATTCCCTTAAAATATGTATATATGGTTGGAATGCCACTTAGAACACAATTCATATCATAGCTCAAAATTTTGGGATCCCATATAAATGGAATTGGAAATAATTCAACTATCTTGGGATACCAGTAAGTTGTGGACATTTGAGTAATGAGGTGTGGAACATTGCCCTTGACAATATGAAGAGGAAAATTATTCAATGGGGAGCCACTTGGCTCAATATGGTTGGGTGCTTTATCCTAATAAAATTTGTTCTTTCGGAACTAATTATATACCACTTCTCCCTATTGCAAGCGCCATCTAGTATTCATAACAAGATGGAGGTAATCATTAGGGAATTTTTATGGAAAGGAGGCAAGCAAGACAAAAGGAAGTTCAATCTAGTAAAATGGAGACATGTTACCGACATGTATGAGAATGGAGGCCTTGCCATTCAGATTCCCCAATTAATGAATCTATCCTTTGGAGGTAAAATTGTTTGGAGGCTTATAACAGGGCAATTTTCATGGTGGAAACAAGTTCTCGATCAGAAATATCTCTCTGCCTCAAGACATTTCTTACTGGATCAATCCATCCCCAACATACTATTCTCTCACATTTGATCCCTCTATAAGAAAGCTGCAGCCTTCCTTCATGGTCACATCTCCAAAGTTCTCCATGGGGGCCTTATCATTGACATGTGGAACGATAATGTCTTGGGAAAGCCACCCCATTCAAATGATCCATGACTCCTTTGCATTCAACACCACCTTTGAGGGCTTGGCATCAACACATTAAATAAAATCTCTAGTTGGAACGAAGCCAATCATCTCTAGGATGGTTGGCTTCTCGCAAAATTCCCTCCTCATCTCCATCATGACAGATTAAATCTCGTGAGTATGCTCAATGGTGGTACCCCCTTGGCTATGGGAGAAGAAGATGGTTTCAGATGGGATCCCACTGGGTCTCCCTACTCCATCAAAGTAGGATATGAGATCCTTCGTGGTGATTTATCTTCCTATCCACCATGGACTGTTTGGAAGCTGGTATGGAAATCTTAAGCACTCCCCAAAATAAAAAATTACATTTGGACCTTAGCAAAGGGGAAGATCCTGACGGCAGATAACCTAAAAAAGAAAGGCATCCATGGGGGCTCTAGATGTCCCCTTTGTAATGTTGTTGAGGAATCTATGCAACACCTTTTTTTTCTCTGTCCCTTTGCTCAAAATTGTTGGAAATTCCTCACTTCTCCCCTTATTATGGAAATTGAAGAAAATACCTCTATTTTAGACTCCATAGATCTGTGGAAAAAGAAATATTCTTGCAGAAAAAAAAAAATTAATAAAATCAAATCAAATCAAATCAAATCAAATCAAATAAATAAATAAATCCTAGTCAAAATAATATGGGACACTCTGCCTTATGTCCTCCTTTGGAATATATGGCTTATTAGAAACAAATTCATCTTCCGTCATCAAAAACCTTGTGTGAGAAAGGTGGAGAGTAAGACTTGGAGTCTAACCGTTGAAGCCATCCTTGCTAAGAACAACAACTATTTCAATGTAAATGATATGCAAATTGAGGAAAGACAAGTTTTCAGATGTGTGCTCGACCACCTCCCTAAATATAAAAGGCCTCCTACAAGAGAGCCCAATTATAACAAGCATTGGAAGGTAAAACTAAAAGAGAATGAATTATTAGAATGGCTCGATGGTATCCACCAGCCCAAGCTCTTCTTTGATGGTGCCTCAAAGTAAAATCCTGAGGGAGCTGGTGCGAGGGGGCTCATTATGGACAAACATGGAGATCATATTGCTTCTTTCGAATGAGGCATAGGCCTGTTGTCGAACAACAAGGTGGAATCATATGCTCTGATGCAAGGTCTCCAATTAGTTAAGAATCTCAAAATAAAAAATGTATTGGTGTTCATAGAATCCTTTATAGTTGTCTGGATGATGTTGAATGCCTTAATGACACCCAACATTGCTCTTAATGGACTTATATTCAGAAACCACATCCTGGCTCAGAACATTGAGGATATATCCTTCTATCACATTCTCATAGGAAATAAAAAAAATATGACTCTCTGGCTAGCTCAACCTACTCCAAACCCCCCAATCTTCTCTTATCTCAAGGTACTTACAAATTACCCCAATCCCTTGATTTTCCCATTCCCTCCATTGTCATGACATCCTGCTCCATTTTATGCACCTTCTCGATTATATTCCTTATTCCTTTTCATGCCCATCCCTTCATCCTCTCTTATCTCATGACCCTGTATCCCAATCCTTTCCTAATCCCCTCCTTCCCCCGCGCGCACCCCTCCTTTCCCACCTATATTGATTTATCCCCCCATCCCTCTGTATTAATCTCCCTTCCCTACTACTTCTTTGGCATGTCTCGGTGCTCCTCCGTTCAAGCCAGACCTTCTTCGTGTGCTCTCCCCTTATTTCTCGATGTTCATGTGCCTCTTGTCTGTGTAGTGTTATTATCTTCTTGCAACATTTTTCATGGGCCTTTCCTACACCAGTCAAATCTCAGATCCTTCCCTCCCCTCACTCCTTTTGTTCTAGCTTCTTTGCAATCTTCTATTCCTCCAATCAACATGAAAAGTGAGGATTGTTTTCATTTCTCTGACATGAAAGCAGAATTGGAGCAGATAAAGGCACAACTCAAGATCACACAGGAGAAGCATGTCTCAGACATTAACTTCCTCCATTATTGAGCTCATTCCCTTACAGAAAAGCTAAGAGGAGTTAGAAACCGTTGTGCCCATATTGAAGAAGCTTTGGAAACCCTTCACTACATTATGGAAAAAATAACAACACCAAGCTCAAGCTCCAATAATGCAACCAACACTAACTCGGATAGTAATCTCGGAAATCCGGAAAACTCCAACGAGCAACGAAACCAAAAGGGCTAGTTCCTTTTCATTTCTCTTTCGTTTCCAGGGACAACTTCTCTATTACGTATAATGTCATTTAAATTCACTGTTATGTTGTTCCATTTTGTCATGATCTATAAAAAGTCAGGTATTAAGTATAGTAACATTAATCATTTTCGAGGAGGTTGTGTTTTTGACGTAATATCCCTCCTTTGTATCCCTTTTTGCAACTCGGATGTAATAGAGCTCCGACTCCCGTATTTTTTTGGAATATACTCAACAGCCAACTTTGTCAAAAAAAAAACATTGAATGGGTTTTCTATTAAGGAAATCCTTGTGATAGGTCACTAGTTCAAATCCCTCATGGGTATTAGACTATAAAGAAAAAGAACAAAGAAAAAATGAAATGGCTATACAATAATATTACCTTACAAATTAAGTGTTTTAACATCTTGTGTATTTTGAGAAATACAAAGCTTAAAATTTATATACCCTATAAAATTAAAATACTATTAAGTTATGGTTATAAGAAGCATTAGGCCCATTTTTCACTTATACACATTAAAAAAAAGTATTATAAAGTGAACTTAATAATATTTAAATCCAAATTTTAGTACTTATGTCGCTTTAGGAAAGGAAATAATTAAATTTTCAAATATTCAAGTGCCATATGACACTATATTGTAGGCTCGAAATTCTCTTCCTCAACATTGGGGAACACCACCCGGCGAAGAACTTAAAGAAACTCCTTTTCCATTTAGAATGGCGACTTTGACTGGGATTACGGGACCAATTTCCCTTAATAAATATATGCAATGTGGATGTTATATATATATATATATATATATATATATCTATATATATAAGGCTAATGATGTGAATATAACTTAAGCGATAAAGAATAAATAAACTTAAACTATCTAATTCAAGAAATCTTTCTGTGTATTGTTTGAAATACTAAGGGAGGGGTGAATCAGTATTTCTTTCAATTATAGCATTAGTTAATCTTCAATTATTATAAGTTTTTGTACAATGATAGCAGCAAACAAAAGTAACACAAATGCACACAGTTTTTAAGGTGGAAACCAACTCCGGGATAAAAAACACCTAATGCTTTTCTAATAATTCTTTAATATTAAACTCCAATTGAAAATAAAGCTCCAACTTCCTAGAATCTAGAAAAGCGTTCTTCTCCAGCTCCCACTAGATGGAAGCTCCAACGCCCAAGATTCTTCAGTATTCAAATGAACGGATGCCCCAACACCCAATGAGCTACAACTCACCCTAACACTACCCTACCACCCTGTAGAAGAATAAAAGAAGAATGGACTCTCATACCAAGGAAATGGTCCACTTTACAATGATAAAGAATGATGTAGAAGAAGAAGACACACTAGACCATAACCCCAACTATGACACAACCACCTAATGATGATCCTAGACCCCCCGACACTGCCTCTTCAACTCCTAGCAGATAGACACTAGTACATTTTTTACAATAATGTATTTACAGTGACTTAGTACAATGATAGCTTTACAGTGACTGTATGCAGTGCTGCCCACTTGAAGACTTCATGTAATGAAATTTTTGCTGCTAATCTGCACCTTGGTTTTCGCTCTTTTCATGCTACCCTCTGCTGCACCTTGCTTTGCTTTGCTACCCTAGAAATTTTGATCCTTTGCAGCTCTTGAAAACACATGAGCTAGCTTTTTATTGCCTTCTAGGAGCTCGATATTGAATACGATGTATCTCTATTATTTCAGATCCCCAATATGTGATTTTCAGTCCTGTAGTATTCCTCTTAGTTTTCTTTCCAATGCCATAGGTCTGACCCAATTTGGATTCTTCAAGGGAGATTTATGCCCAATTTCTCACAATTCCCCAATTATGGACTATTTCAGTAGAGCGAACTTGTACGGCATGCCACGTGTCACGTTTTCTTCATTCGGCTCTGAAATTGATAGGGAAAAAACTAAAGTCTGTTTACTATCTTCCAATTTTTACATAATTCCAAACTGATACTCAGAGAGAGAGTTATGACGATTTTCCCAAGGTCACTTCTTTGAGATGAATTTCAGGAGCCTTAAAAAACACTGACTTCCACAGATGGTATCTCCTAAAATATTGTGAACCTTGATCTGAAATTTTCACAGGCGCTTCCTTAAGATTTCAGCTTCTCCTCATTAAAATTTCAGCTACTTAACCTTCGTATAAACAAATTTAGAGCGAAAATTCCATGATGACCTGTTTCAGATGGCGAAATCCCTTGCATAAGGAGGATATGAGGATCACAATTTATATAAATGCTTAGGTTGAGAGGGGCTTCAAGAAGTGAACGTGGGAGGGATTTTAGGAGTTTAAAAAATATTAGTTATGACTTTTTAATGACCAATGCCACAACCCCATGGGGTTTTAGCCCACTAACTGGGGTTACAAACTTCAAACATGAATATCTCTCAAATCATGAAGAATTACGTGGTGTTCCATATATCAACCGAAACATATTGACAAGAAGAAACCATCAAAAGCATACTTGACCCAGAATATAGTAATTTGGTAGGTCAAAATTCCCATGCAATATTGGGGTAGCCCCTGGTGCTGCTTGGGTTGACATCAATGACAACCATTGATCAACAATCTCCCCCTTTGGCATTGATGGCGACACAAATAATCCCCCTGCGATTATGAAACCTCTTCCTACAACATTCTCTACCCCTTTGACATCAATGGAAAAGGGTAACTCCCCCTGACACAGGACCATCCTGCGTACCTGTACACACTTCCACTTCCCCTTTATATTATGAATAAGGAAAATATAATGAGAACTTGGGAGAATCCCAAGCTTCTGGCGAAGATATTCAAATGCTTCACGAGGTAAAGGTTTAGTGAAGATATCAGCGTTTTGTTCTTTTGTACCAACATACTCAAGTTTGATATTCTTTTCAGCGACTTGTTCTCTAACAAAATGATATTTGATTGGAATGTGTTTTTTTTTTAATGCATGACAGGATTCTTGGAGATGCTGATGGCACTAGTGTTGTCATAGAATATGGGAATAGGCTCACTGAATTGTACTTGAATATATTGCAAAGTTTGTTTCATCGAAATGACTTGAGTACAACATGATTCCACTGCAATTTATTCTACTTCCACTGTAGATAACGAGATTGAGGTTTTCTTTGTGCTCAACCATGATACGAGACAACCACCTAGATATAATGTTGCTCCACTAGTACTCTTATGATCATCAATGCTTCCTGCCCAATCTGCATCTTTAAAGGCTTGAATAATGAGATTGTTACCCTTGGGATACCACAAGCCATATTATTTTGTGCCCTTTATATATTGAAGAATTCTTTTGACAACAATAATATGTGATTCTTTTGGTGCTGCTTGGAATATTGCTACTTGTCCAACTACTTGCATAACATTTGGCCGGGAGGCTATTACATATAGAAGACTACCAATCATAGATCTGTACAACCTCTGATCCACATCCTTAGATGAGTCTTCTATGCTCAATTTGCAACCTGTTACCATCAGAGTAAGGATGGGTTTGCAATCTTCCATTTTGAATTTCTTGAGAATTTCCTTGATGTACTTGGCTTGACATATAAATATTCCTTTCTCTTGCTAAGATATTTGAAGTCCTAAGAAGTATGTTAGCTCACCAATTAAATACATCTCAAACTGCCTTTCTATCTTTGTAGAAAAGTTCTTACTTAGTCGATCATCATTGCTACCAAATATTATATCATCCACATATACCTCAATGATTGTTAAATTATCTTTATTTATTTGTACATAAAGATTGATATCAATAGTACCTTTCTTGAACCCTTGTTGACATAGATATCCATCAAGACGAGCATACCATGCTTTGAGAGCCTGCTTGAGACCATATAGAGCCTTCTTTAACTTGCAAACATAGTCTCCTTTTTCTAATAGCAGAAAACCTTCAGGTTGTTCAATGTAAACTTATTCTTCTAATTCTCCATTCAGCAATGCTTAACATCCGTTTGGTAGACTTAGATTTTTCTTGAACATGAATAGGCAAGAAACATTCGAATGGATTCCATTCTGGAAACTGGTGCAAATGTTTCATCGAAATCAATTCCTTCCACTTGTGCATAGCCTTTGCAAACCAATATTGCTTTATTTCTGGTAACTTGTCCATCTTAATTCAATTTGTTCCTGAACACCCATTTAGTCCCAATGACATTTTTATCTTTTGGTTGTGGAACTAATTCCCAGGTGTTATTCTTCTCGATTTGATCCAATTATTCATTCATAGCTGCTACCCAATGTTCATTCTGGTTGGATTCCTCAAAACTACTAGGCTCAAAGGTTTCTAGAAAATAAATGTGAGCTTGTTGTGATGAACGAAGCTATTGACCTTCATTTATGTCACCAATGATTTGATTTGATGGATGGATTTTTTGAATCCATTATTTTGTTCTCCTTGGAGGAGTTTCTTGCTGTTGTTCTGGTATATCTTGATGATCATTATTTACTTCTTCCTGGTTGATAGTAGCTTCTTGTTATAGAATTTTATCTGTGTCTTTTTCAACCTTTGTCTCAAGTTTCAAATATTCTAGATCCTCATCATTATTCGCTAGAACACCATCTTCGTCAAATGTAAAATTTATGCTCTCCACTATCTGTTTTCATATTAGATTATAGCATTTATAGGCCTTTCTTTTGTGTGAGTAACCAACAAAGATACCTTCATCAACACGTGATTTAAACTTTACGAAATTTTGATCTTCTCTTTTTATATGACATTTGCTTTCGAATATTCTGAAATATTTTACATTAGCTGGTTTTCCTTTCCATAATTCATATGGGGTCTTGTTGCAATTATTTTTTAGAAGACTTAGGTTGATAATGAAGACTGTCGTATAAATTTCTTGAACCCAGAATTTTTCTTCCAATTTTGAGTCGTTCAACATTGTTCTACCCATTTCCTGTATGGTTATGTTCTTTCTTTCAGCAACTCCATTTTGTTGAGGTGTTCGTGTTGTTGAAAATTGTCTTTTTATTCCATTTTTGTCACAGTATTGCTAAAATAATTTGGAAGTGAATTCTCCACCATTATCTGATCTTAAACACTTTATTTTCAAATCATATTCATTTTCTACCAACTCCTTGTAGATCTTAAATCAATCAAATGCTTCATATTTTTTCTTTAGGAAACTGGCAGCTGTCATTCTGGCATAGTCATCTATCATTAACATGAAATATAATTCTCCATCTAAGCCTTTTGTTCTCATAGGACCACATAGATCAGTATGATCAATTCCAATGGATGTGATGCAAAGTGTTCTTTTGTTTTAAATTGGAATTTTGTCTTCTTTCCGTGCCGATAGGCCTCACATAGTGTGTTGGAAGGTTTTGAGATTTTCAGCATTTCTCGTACTGGTTCCTTTTTTCTTATCCTGACAATATTGTCAAAGTTTATGTGACCGATTCGTTTGTGCCATAACCAAATTTCATCTTCTTTAGCTAGTAGACATTCTTTAGTTGCTTCATCCAGAACATATATGTCGTTTGGAGCTCGACTTGCTGTAGCCACAATTTTTCCATACCTGTCTTTCCTGATTTCACATTTTGTAGAGTAGAATAACATTGTGTGTCCTTGATCATGCATTTTTCCAATGCTGAGCAGATTGTGATTCATGTTTTCAACCAATAGAACATTCATGGCTATAACATCTTTTCTTCTAAGAGTGACGGTACCTGATCCTATAACATTTGAAGAACCATAATTTCCAAAGCATACGGTTCCATTCTTCTTCTCTTTCAAAGAAAAATATTTCCTTCTATCTCCAGTCATATGCGTTGAGAAACCACTGTCAATATACCACACATCATTTTTGTTTTGAGCCTTCAGAGCGAGAGCACAATTATCAATCTTCTTCTTCTTCCATGTTCATTCATTTTGTGGCTTCAAAGATTATTTTGGAGGATTTTCAAGTCTGCAGTCTTTGGTTATGTGTCCAAAGTTCTGACATTTGTAACATTATGAATTATTTCTTAAATGTTCAAATCTATTGATGTTTCGTTGAGCCCTGGGAGGTTCATATTTGAAGGATCTACTGGAATTGTATTAGTTCCTAGAGTACGTGCGACATTCTACAACTTTATGACCAAATTTTCCACATGAATAACAATAGCCATGAAAAATATGTTGGTACCTGGATGGAAATATTCGTCGAGGAATCGTCTTCCAAGGATTTTCTTGTGAATCTTGTCCAATGAAGTCTACATGCATGTCAGATCTCATAGGTTCATTGTATTTTGTTGTATAAGGTCCTGCTTCTTCTTTTTTGTAACCGAGGCTAGTTTTATCGTTGTAAGATCGTTTATTGTTGATGATTTCTTCCAATGCCCATGAGCTGTTAGCATAGTTTTGGACAATTTTTCCCTTCTTCACTTCCTTATGCAATGAGACTATTTCGGCTTCTAATGCTTCCTTTTCTTGGTTTCTTTCTTCCGAATTATTTTTAAGTGACTCTTCAATACATTTGTGTTCTTAAACTTCAATTTTGAGACCTTGAACTTTTTCTTCAAGAGTATTGGAATGAACCTTCTCTTCCTTGAGCTCTTTTATAAGCTTGACTGCTTCCTTAGAAAATTATTCTATGGTAAATCCTTCTTCTTCGTTGTTTTATACCTCGTGTTTATTGTGCTTCACCATAAACAATACTCTCTCATTGGCTTCTTCTTTGTTGTCCTTGTTTTCATCGGATGATGAGATATCTTCTTTAGAGAGAAAGTTCCTTTTGGATCTTTGCTTGTTGAATTTCTTAAATCCTTTCTTTCCTTTTTAGTTGCCATCACTTCTGTTCGGGCATTTTGTTGCGAAATTCCCAACCTCACCATAGCCGAAACATATCAATGGAAGTTTACCTTTGAATTTTCCCTTACCATTTTTTAGTTTTCTCGTAAAGTAAGCATATTCTTCATCTGCAAGACCTTCTCTGTCATCTCCCTTTTCTTCACACTTGCAGGTGCATGTATTTTCAATTGAAGGTTGTTTGTCCTTATTGTTTTTCTTAGATGCAAAGAACATAGTTTCTAGATGCAAAATACCCTCTTCTTCATCAAGACTCATTTCATATGCTATGAGAACTCCATGTAATTCCTCTTTGCTGAGTTTGTCCAGATTTGGACTGTATTCTAAGACCGATACCTTTGGGTTGAATCTCCCTGGTAATGTTCTAATAATCCTTCGTATAATAGTCTTCTCATCAACTGGCTCTCCCAATCCTTCCATAGTATTGGTTATTTCATTAACGTATTGGAAGTATGCAGGAATGTTGCAATCCTTTTTCATTCTGAGTTGCTCAAATTTTGCTCTATAGATTTGAAGCTTTGTTTCTTTGACATTTGAGTCACCTGCATAAATATTCTGAGCTTGTCCCATACATTTTTGGTAGTTTTACAACCCAACACCTTATGATGAGCAGATTCAATAATTCCACTGATAATAATATTCTTTTCGTTTGCATCATTTACCAAATTATTCTTACCTTGTTCATCCGCGATTGATGTAAATCCATTTTGAACAGTGTCCCATACTTCGTAACCTTGCACTAAGAGATAGACCTCCATTATTCCTTTCCAAAGTGCATAAGTATTTTCATTGAATAGAGGTACACCATTCTTGGTATGCTCCATGACCTCCTTCTAGCTGTCAAACTGCTATTGAAGAAACCAAGATCTGATACGAATTGTTGGAAACACTGAGAGGGGGGGTGAATCAGTATTTATTTCAACTAGAGCATTAGTTAATCTTCAATTATTATCAGTGTTTGTACAATGATAGCAGTAAACAAAAGGAACACAAACGCACACAATTTTTAATGTGGAAACCCACTCCGAGACAAAAACCACCTAATGCTTTTCTAATAATTCTTTAATATTAAACTCCAATTGAAAATAAAGCTCCAACTTCCTAGAATATAGAAAAGCATTCTTCTCCAGCTCCCACTAGATGGACGCTCCAATGCTCGAGATTCTTCAGTAGTCAACTGAACGGATGCCCCAACACCCAATGAGCTACAACTCACCCTAGCACCACCCTACCACCCTGTAGAAGAATAAAATAATAATGGAATCCTGTACCAGTGAAAATGGTACACTTTACAATGATATAGAATGATGTAGAAGAATAAGACCCACTAGACCATAACCCCAACTATGACACAACCACCTAATGATGATCCTAGACCTCCTGAAACTGCCTCTTCAACTCCTGGTAAATAGACACTAGTACATTTTTTACAATAATGTATTTACAGTGACTTAGTACAATGATACATTTACAGTGGTTGTATGCAGTGCTGCCCACTTGAAAAATTCATGTGATGAACTTCTTACTGTTGATATTTACCTTGGTTGTTACTCTTGTCATTCTACCTTCTTCTACACCTTGCTTTGCTTTGCTACCCTAGAAAGTCTGATCCTTTGCAACCCTTGACAACACATGATCTAGTTTTTTCTTGCCTTCTAGGAGCTTGATATTGAATCTGGTGTATCTCGGTTATTTCAGATCCCCAATATGTGATTTTTGGCCCTATAGTAGCCCTCTGAGTCTTATTTCAATTCCACGGGTCTGACCCAATTTTGATTCTTCAAGGGAGATTTATGCCCAATTTCTCACAATGCCCCAATTATGGACTATTCCAGTAGAGAAAACTTGTACGTTGTGTCGTTTTTCATTAGGCTCTAAAATTGATACGGAGAAAACTAAAGTCCATTCCCTATCTGCCACCTTTTACAGAATTCCAATATAATACTCAGAGAGAGAGTTATGATGATTTTCCCAAGGTCACTTCTTTGAGATGAATTTCAGGAGTCTGCAAAAACATTGACTTCCATAGATCATATCTCCTAAAATATTGCGCACATTGATCTGAAATTTTTACAGGAGCTTCCTCAAGATGTTGGCTTTTCCTGATAAAGATTTCAGCTACTGAAACTTCATAGAAAAAAATTTAGAGTGACAATTCCATGATGACCTGTTTCATATGGCAAAATCCCTTGCATAAGGAGGATATGAGGATCACAATTTATATAAATGCTTAGGTTGAGAGGGGCTTCAACAAGTGAACGTGGGAGGAATTTTAGGAGCTTAAAAAATATTAATTATGACTATTCAATGACCCATGCCACAACCCCATGGGGTTTTATCCCACTAACTAGGGTTACAAACTTCAAACATGAATATCTCTCAAACCGTGAAGAATTATGTGGCGTGCCATATATCAAGGGAAACATTTCGACAAGAAGAAACCATCAAAAACATCCTTGACCCAGAATACAGTAATTTGGTAGGTCAAAATTCTCATGCAATATTGGGGTAGCCCCTGGTGCTGCTTGGGTTCACATCAATGACAACCGCTGATCAACATGTATATGTGACTTTAGAAAGATATCATAAATAACAAGACAATATATATCATCATATAATATATGAAGTTAAAACAAATAACGATAAATAATTGAATTATATAGTTAATTAAAGTATTTGATGAAGCATATTGCACATATAAGATTTCATTGTTCATGCATTTACTTGTAAGATTGCAACCACAGACATCAATAATGATAAATACTTGATTGTTTTCAAAAAAGAATATATGAATAAACACAATTAAAATAATCATTCAACTCACAAACACAACAATAATGCATAGATAGTAGTACCATATATATTTTGACTCTTCTCATGAGAAAAATAGTGGTGATTCCACTTTCTATTAAGATTACTTGAAGCTACAATAGTGCAAACCAAAATCTCTCTTGCAAAAATTCAGAATCCTTTCTTCATATCCATGAAGGGGATTTATAGTTTCTAATGAGAATACAAATATAGTAAACTATCACAAAATAATGGAGTGGTTTCAAAAAACCATCCTTAAAATAAAGTAACATACAATAATAGATTTTAGTTGTAACAACATGACTATGACTGAGATGAAGGTTGTTCTCCCATTTGTTGTCAAAGTTCACATATATCTATAATTGATTTTAATTCAGGTGGATGTTGAGTCTAGATGCACATGTATCTTGTAAATATTATGTCGTTGAGTGTTGGAAGGAGATGTGTAGTTGTGTTGGAGAGACACCTCACCATGAGACATTGACTGTGAGGTTTAACTAAGTACTCCCAATGCATTCTAGATCAACCTTTGACAAATTCTTGATGCTTTCAGCCTTCTTTTTAGATAAATATTTATATGATTTGGTTAACAATTTCACTTCAGAAAAAGTACTTTCACGACATTCTTGGATAAATTTTGTTGGTAATGGAATATCACTAAAAAATTCAATGAGATTGCTGGAAATGTTCCTAGTGGTGACAATCGCCATTTCTGCATGCTTTAGTTTGATTTCCCATTCATTGAAAACCATCTCCTTTTGTGATTCTTCAATTCTCGGTAGATCATCTCATCTCCTTACAACACTATATTTCCATACTATGTAATCATACATCTTCTCATCGACCTCTTCATCATATGTCCTTAGCTCGGGAAATTGGTTCACTAATGAATCGCCTGATTTCCTTAAGTCA
This sequence comes from Pinus albicaulis, assembly GCA_034641835.2. NCBI lineage: Eukaryota > Viridiplantae > Streptophyta > Pinopsida > Pinales > Pinaceae > Pinus > Pinus albicaulis. The sequence goes on along the minus strand of CM076581.1, from coordinate 469,709,212 downwards.
TTTATAGTGGCCAATTTCTGGGAGAAAATAACTTGTTCTTGAGCAAGGAGAGTGTTTAGTTCTCCTGCCACTTTCTTAAATTCAATTATCTTAGTGTTCGCTTTTGATTTCTCAATATTCTGTTGAATTTCATGTATTTGATTGTCCCTGATTTTCATATTGGATCCATGTTGAAGCTTTAAGTCATTGAAATTCTTCTCAAGTTCTGCAAGTTGTGCTTTCCAATGTTTTTAAATAATTTTCTTTTCATTTTCTAGACTTGTTCTAGCTGCATGATTCTTTCATATTTCTCTTTTAGGATTTGTTGTACTTCAAAATATTTTTCAATAGTAGCAGTGGCATATGCTCCTGCAAACTATGAGAGCATGATGAGATCTCCTGTAGGGTCTACTTCAGGATCTTTCCAAACTACTTCAAACGAGGCATTACCAGGGACTAAGGCCTAGTTTTTTTTAATTTTCCTTATTTTTCTCTATTTTTTCACCACAAATTTATTCTTAGGACTATAAAGCACATTCAAAGGAGGTATTTCTTCAAATTTCAAAATGAGGTCAGAAATACTGGGATAATTTCTAAAACATCAGTATCCAAAGATTTATCGGAAGCCCCTGTAGTGAGCGAGGTCTTCCCTTTAACTTCAAGGGTCTGTGTAGACTTTTCCTGCACTAGAGTATTGAAATATTGAACCATTGTTGTTTGTATAGTTTGGTTGAACTCTTTCCATATCTGATCAATTTTTTTGCATGTTTTAGTTTCTTTAGTCTCTGCAGTAGATTGAGTGGTTGTCTCTTTGGTTTGAGATGTATCAATATATTTCTTTGAAGTCATCATGAATTTATCATGTTTTGTATCGTGTTGAGGAATTCTCAACAAATCCAAAGGAAAATGAGCTATCTTTTTATTCCTATATTGATTAAACTTAGCCAGTTCGTCAGGAATAAATTATGTTACTGCTAATTTCACAACTTGTGCATAGATAGAAGCTGATTCAAATTAATCATCAAACGTGTTTGGCTCATGTATAAATTGTCTGATATTTTCTTGTATTGTGACATTATTGGAAGTATCATTAGGATCAAACTATCTGTTAGTAATAAATGGGAAACTTAAACATTGAATTTCTACACTTTCAATACTAGCATTCTTGAAATTGTCAAGCACATAAAAACCACATGAAATAGGAAAGGTAGGCCACATCATCCTTTTAGCATCTTTCAAAACCTTTGAGAGGTCATTCCCAACAATTTGGTAAGTTATTTCTCGGGCTATGAGCTTATCAGGAACATAAAGGGGAAACACATGAGGGTTGGAAATACTGCCAAAGATCCAAATATAAGTAAAAGATTCCTCTCCAAGCCATCTCCCCATTAGTAATAAATCATTGTGAGCTTAAGGGGAATGTCTAGGGGCCTTCTCATTGTTGACTTAAGGGTTCTGAACCGGGTTCAAAGTGTTTTGTGAAACCAAAAAAACCCTTCGACTACTGACCCTTTCGGAAATGATCTGCTTGCGCAAACGAAAGTCTCACCCGAAGCAGTATGTGGGGGTGCTGGAACTAGGTTTCGGCACCTTGAGGGAGAAGTATGTTGTGGATCTAACCCTTCCAATATGATCGAACTACTATTTTTCTATGCAAGTTTATTCAACTTGATTCAAATATATTATTAATAAAACCCTTAACACTGAAACATACTTGTGCAATCACAGAGATCTACTTTATCCAGCTATTAACTCACAAAAACCCTTAAGTAGAAACAGACACAGATCTTGCGCAATTATATAATCAATTCAGAGAGATACGCATCAGTAAATTAAGTTGCAGAAGATCTATAATCAAATCAATACATCAATACATAAACATCAATCATGCAAGTAAACAGTATTTTTGCCAAAAATTATTTTTATTAGTAGATCTTCAATTGTTACAGTTCAGTCTCTTGTGCACACAACCACCATTAGGGGAATTTTCAGGTCTCAAATGGGCCTCCTAACAAAAATGTACAACCAAAATAAAATTTATAATAACCAATAGGATTCAAGATGATGATGTCAACCATGGGGGATGATTCACTATTTTTTAGTAAAAGAGTAAAAATATTAAAAAATAATAAAATAATAAAACTACTTTTTCAGCTCGTATTTTCAAATTATCTCCCTAAGGGTTTACTCAAATTTCGAGTGAGAGTACTCATTGGATGAAAAATTTAATTCCTCAACCAAGGAGTACCCATGTTTCATAATTTGTATGGACCCTACTACACGAAAAATGAGAAATACATTGAAAAACGTGATTGCAATCATGTTTTTCATGTATTTCTCATTTTTTCTCATTTTTCATGTAGAAGGGTCCATCTAAATTATGCAACATGGGTAATCCTTAGATGAGGAATCAAATTCCACATCCAATGAGTGTTTCCTCGTGAAATTGGAGTAAACCCATAGGGAGATAAGTTGAAAATACGAGTTGAAAAAATAGTTTTTTTATTTTCTCCCTCTAAATTTGATAATGTAATCTAATCCTATTTTATTATTTCCACTATTATTTTATAATTTATTTATGAGATGCATTTTAGACCTCTAAATTCCCCTAATGATAGTCCTCGCACACAACCGAAGACTTAGGTCTCCGCGCACACATCCGCAGGAGCCTATCTATACTTAGATGTATCCCAAAAACTTGCCCAAATTATAGAAAATAAATCATACATTCATCAAGTTCCACTCTACTTCAACTAGACTCAACATGCCTATTTATATAATTCAATTGTGAAAAAACCCTGGGCTCAAATCATGGTTTGAGCCTCATGTCTTATTCTTTAACCCATTACAAAAAGAAGGAGCTTTGACCCGGCCCAAAGCTTTAACAAAATAGACAAAACTGACTCAACTTTGACCTTAGGGGACCCTAGACCAACAAGTCCCCAACACAAAATCATGACTCTTCCTTAAGTCACTCACGTCTAGACTCTTACATATTTTCCTTGAGCGCCTAGATAGCAACCTCTAGTGGTTGGATGGTCTCAGTTCTCTGTGTTGCGGTGTTCTATGCTTCTCCAACTAGCTTCTCTCTGGTAGGTCCTTCTGCTGCTAAACTAATGGTCCGCTAAGTATATGTAAGCCCTTTGAGTGCACTATCGATGGCCTATGAAAATTGGAGTGCCTCCTCGGCCCAAGGTTTCATTCTAGATTCTAGCAACTGCTCCTGTCGGTGTAGCGCATCTATCTCTATCTGAATGGCATGACCTTCTTGCAGTCGGGATAATATTTTAGCCAATACCAGGGTCAGCGGACCGACCCAGATGTCGTTTAATTACTACTTCTTAGCTCGTAAGTTCTTCCATAACTGCTGAACTATGGGTTCATCCTGGACGGAGGTCTAGATTCCCACGGAATCCTCAAATAAAGTGGTGCATGCCTTCACAACATCAATGATGCTTCCGGTACCCTCCTGAACAATAGCGGTGTGATGTGCTCTGACTTCGGTTGTTGTCTCTAGTTGTAATTTTGTCTGTAGATCTACAATTTTCTGCTCAAATTCAACACACACACTAGCTATCTCCGACTTCAAGGCTTTGAGCATGGCTGCAATACTTTCAAGCTTTGCAGTGGCCATTGTAGTAGTGGGTATTATGAACCCAAGAATTTCAGAGCACAACCAATTGATAAGGGACTCTAATTATGTGCGTTGGATTTCTACGATGCTCTAAGCTTCTTCAACCAACCATTTCACCTTATGCAATGTTTCAGTCTTCTTCTATGCTTCATATGTGGGCAATGATGCCTTGTATTCTTTGTACTGTAGCTCAACAGTGATCATTGTATGTGTAAAATGTAGCTTTCCATTGGGAAATATGGCCAAGTCAACTCCAATCTTGGGCCATGCATGAATGGTTGCACACAAGCCTAGATCATCAAGGTGGAGTGTTGTACCTAGAGCCTCAAATAGATGGCATTCTGAAGTGGATGGGTGCCCAACGGTCAACGGGCTCTCTTGTCCCATGCTTGCTTGATTCACACTCCCTTGTATCTCCCTCACTTGGATTCTTAACTGCTAAAGTCCATGTTGCACATCATCAAGGATAGACTTGTACTGTGACTCAATGTTTCTCCATGCATCTTCGGTGACTACCTTTAATGTGTTGTCAATCTCATCGAAATCGCCATCTGTTAATATCAATTTTTCAGTCTCGGTCTTCTTGGATTATTTTATATTTTGGAAATGTCCCAATAGGGGCTGATGTCCTCTCTTACTACCTCAATGCGTGTCTATCGAAGGGGCGTCTACACTATCTCCGTCACAATCCTCCATTTAAGCATCACTTAGAACATCTATTGTTTCCTTAGGTATTTTCTCTGTCTTTATTGTCATTGTAGGTTCTTATGTGTCCTTCATCTGATTCTTCTTTGTGTGTGGCTTTGATGTAGATGATTTTGGTTGTGTGGAAGAGGTTTGTCTAGCATATGTCTCTGCATTCAACCAAACAGGGGGCCATCCAGTTGTAATCCACATGATGTCATCTTCCATAACTAGCTATGGCGAGTCGTGCCAGACTCCTTCCACATCCACCTTCGTGCGAATGTCTACATTGTGTAACATAGACTTGAAGTATGTTATGTGTTTGTACTGATCATATAAGGTTGGAAAAAAGTGCATCTTGGACTGAACCACCTGGTAAATCTTGGTATCGAAGAGAACCCAAAAGATTTTATTTGTTGTGACACTCGACGGAATCTTCACTGCCCACAATGATGCATAGTGTGTGGCTTCATATAACTCGGGCTCAATATCCAGAATCTAAGACTTCACTGGTGGCTTCCATCCAATTAATGTGACAAGCAGCAACAACTAGGCATAATGAAATAGTTTTTCGGCTTCTTGCACTTCTCTAACATTCTCCAAGAATTCATGGCAGAGTGTTGCACTCGGAACCTAAAATAGATGGCCTTTTGAAGTGGATGCGTGGCCGATGGTCAATGTGATCGCTTGTCCCATGCTCGCTTGACGCACACTCGCTTGTATCTCACTCACTTGCATTCTTAACTACTTAATTCCATGTTGCACATCATCAAGGACAAACTTGCACTGTAACTCAATGTTGCTCCATGCATCTTCAGTGACTACCTTTACTTTGTTGTTGTTCTCATCGAAATAGCCATATGTTAATATTAATTTTTCAGTCCTATTATTCTTAGATGCTTTTATCTTCTGGAGATGTCCCAATAGGTGATGTCCTCTCTTGGTGCCTTAATGCTTGTCTGTCGAAGGGGCATCTACACTATCTCCCTCACAATCCTACATTTCAGCATCACTTAGAACATCTATTGTTTCGTTAGGTAGTTTATCTGTCTTTGTCGTCATTGTAGGTTCCTTCGTGTCTTTCTTACGATTCTTCTTTGTGTGCAGCCTTGATGAGGATGGTTTTGGTTTGGGCATAAGAGGTTTCTCTAAAATCTTTCACTGTAGTCAACCAAATAGGGGGCCATCCAATTTTAATGTGTGTGAGGTTGTCTTCTGTAACTAGGTATGGCAGGTCATACTAGACTCTTTCCATGTCCGCCTTCGCACAAATGTGTACGTTGTGGGATGTAGCCTTGAATTTTGTTATTTATTTGTATTGATAATATGATTTTGGCAATAAGCACAACTTGGATTGAAATGCCTGATAAAGCTCAGTCTTGAAGAGAACCCAAAATATTTTGTTTGTTCTGACCCTCGATCGAAAATTCGTTGCCCACAGTGACGTGTAGCGCATGGCTTCACATAAATCAAGCTCGATATCTAGAATCTGAGACTGTGTTGGTGACTTCCATCCAATTAATGTGACAATCAACAACAACCAGGCATAATGAAATAGATTTTCATCTTCTTGCGCTTCTCTGAAATTCTACAAGAATTCCTGGCTGAGGTATTTAGCCCAATTGTATTGAACCCCTTTGATGTAGTGCATAGCCAATGCAATAACTGGCACAGGTACTTCCTTGGTGTTACACTTTCTCATCATCTTACATGCTAGAATCATCGTAGCAAATATGACCATGGGGTCATTTACAACACTGACTACAAATCCCTGAGTATTTTTGGTTACCCCATATTGCTTCTTGACATCATCTGTGACCTTATTCTCCTGGCCCTTCCCTCCAAATTCCACTGGAGGGTCTTCTCCATGATAGGGAAAGTGATTGATGCGATGAATAATAATCGCATCGATGGGAATGGGCATTCCCAACCATAGGTAGTTGTCGTGCACCCGTGCCATCAACTGGCACTGACAAATGTCGTTGATGGGGTTGTGCTCGAAGTGTGGAACCATAAAAAGGTTCAAGAGCATGGCCTTCTACAATCCTAAGACCCATTTCATTGATTCAACTTTAATAACACCTTCATCATAGAGCACCCGCTCCAAATATTGGGACGACACAATCTCTGGAAACTTCACGCGGTCCCCTAATTTCCAATCCTCAAATTTCAATATGGGGACTTTGGCCAACATATCACCTTCAAACAACACATTTTATAGAATAAAAGGTGTATTTATGTGTGACAGTCATTATCCAAGTCCTTTATCACTTCGAATATTGGTTTGCATGACACCATGTATTTGGGCAACCACGAGATTAGGTCAACCTTGTCAACAATATACTCTTCCATAATAATCTTTGGTTCTTCTGCCAGAGGTTGCTTCTGACGATCTACATGGGAGGGATTTAGCTTAGGATTCTTCTTTCGAGGATAATTTCTAGTCCTCGATGTCTGTACCTTCTTCTGCATCTATGGTTCGGGCATTTCATCAACTTGCGGTGCAGAGACAGTAGGATTTGTTGCAGTCATGGCTCTAGGAATCGAGTGACCTAGCCCTTGCTTGTGCAACATCTCTAGAAATGTCTCAAAAGGTTTAGATATACAAATAAGCATAGGAATCAGGAGCAGAGACTTCAATGTACTCAGGATACTCAAAACGTGAAGGGAGCGAATGTGGTCCTTCAAGCCATATTTATAGTGATGGCACGGCTGAAGCTGCCTTATGTCCATTGATACATCTTCGTAAATGCTAAAATGGATCCAAATCTAGCATAATATCCTCCATAAATCCAGTTTATCTACTCATCCAAACGGTAAAAAATTTGTCTTGTTCAGATTTACTGTTCCAATGACTATTTTCTAGCTAGTCTGCGATTGCAATATCATTCTGGTGTATTCTCTACATTGGCCTCGCAAATAAATATGCTTTCTCAAACTTCCCCACAAAAAATAACTTTTAAAACTTCTGACAGCCTCCTTTAGAGTCCTGTTCCCTCTCAAAATTTTCTGGAGCGCTAATACATTCTTCTAGTAATATAGTCATTTAGTGTGCGCAGGGATGGGGTCATCCTTATAAGGCTTTAAGTGACTTCTATTAACATATCCAGGAAATAATTCACCATTTAATATAGCAAAATGAACCAATCCTCCTTCTATGATTTCCTTCATAATATAAGGTCTAAGCCAGTGCATCTTGAACTTCCCTGGAAAGCGCGCAAACTTACTGTCATAGAGTAACATGAATTCCTCATTTTTTAAGGTATTTTTTCTAATGTGTCGATCATGACAAGCCTTTTCACGTGCCTTCTACACCTGTTGGTGAAACCCCACAATGAATCTATCTTCTTCCAGCACAACAAGCTATGACAACCTCTCCTCCGTAATTTTTGGATCATCCATGTTTGTAACCACTGCGATGCGCAGACTTGGGACAATGTATTGCATTGGCATCATGGCCTCCTTCCCATAGACCATCCTAAAAGGTGTTTGTCCCATTAGCTTCTTGCATGTAGTCATCTATGCCTATAAAACAACATCTATACGCACATCTTAGTCATTGCAATTGGTGTTACATATCTTGGTGACTGCATTTTCCAGTATCTTATTGAATGCTTCTAATTCTCCACTCACCTGAGGATGATAGGGCATGCTCTTCTGATGATGCATTTTGAATTCTTTGGTTAGTGCCTCAATGGTATCCTTTAGAAAATTCATAACTTTATCACTCATCAGAATTTTTGGGCACCCAAACTTTATCAGAATATTCTCAAAAATGAAGTGCACAGCCATGTCTGTGTTGCAATATTTTACAAGTTGAACCTCCACCCACCTAGTCAAATAGTCTGTAGTTGTGATAATATATAGCATTCCATCCTTCTTCCCTGGAGGAGTAATGCATCTAAAAAAATCTATTTCCCACTTGTCAAATTCCTACAAAATGACCTGCGGTTGTAGTGGCATCTCGTCTCTATGTGAAGGTCCTCCCGTCCACTGACATACATCACAAGTGCGATAGTTTTCCTTGAAATCATTGTGCACCATAGGCCACCACAACCCAACCCTTAACACCTTCTGCGCGGTCATTTTTATAGCATAATGACCACTTGCAATGCCTCAATTTGCTTCAGCCAATATACTAGGTCTTTCGAACTCTGAAACATATCACCTTAAGGCTTCATCAACTCCCATCTTGTACAATTGACCTGTGATCAAGGTGAAGTCTATTTCACACATAACCAATTCTTTTTCTACTTAAGTGTATATTCTGCAGGGGTAGTTTCACTGGCCATATAATGGATGATATCATTAAAATGATCGTCATCTATCTTAATGGTGAACAGCTGTGCAATCGGTAATCCCTCCTCCAAATTAGTTGGCTCTTCCCAACTTTCAATGCACAATAAGTGGTTAAGTCTTTCATTGAACCTTCTAGGCTTTACAATCACGTCAAAATCATATTCCTGGAAAAAAAGGAGCCACATGCAGAGCTTACCCCCCAAACATAGTCTTATTCACTAGGTACTTCAAATCAGAATGATCGATGAACATCTTGAAATTACCTCAAAGAAAATAATGACGGAACTTCTATAGTGCATACACAATGGCTAGCCCTTTTCTCTATATACTTGAATAATTACACTCAAAATTTGACAACTTTCGACTTGCAAACACAATCAGATGATCGATATCTCCAACACCGAGTTGCATTAACTCCTAGTGTGATACAAGAATCATCAACATGTACATGGAATTCATTTTTCCAATCCTGAAATACCAATATGGGAGCATTTACCATTTTCTCCTTGAGTATGTCCAAACTCTTCTAATATTCCTCATCCCAATAAAATTTGGCATCCTTCTTCAGTAGCTTTTCCATCGGTGCAGTGATCTTCACATAAGCTTGAATAAACTTCCGATAATATCTAGTATGGCCTAAGATCGAGCACAACTACTTCACATTTATCGAGGGATCCAGATTGATAATGACAACAATCTTGGTTAGATCAACCATCAGACCTTGTTCATAGAAAATATGTCCCAACGAAATACCAAAGGGGACACAAAATATACATTTCCTCCAGTTCAAAGATATTTGGTATTGTCGACAAGTGTTTAGTATCAACTGCAGGATGGAAACATGTTTCTTTAAGAGCCCAAAAATAGTCAAATCATCAAAGTACACCTCTAAGAATTTGTGGATATACTCTTTGAAGGCAGCAACTACTACACACGAAAATATGGTTGGCGCATTCTTTAATCCAAATGGAATCACATTATATTGAAATGAAACCCATTCTGTCACAAATGTAGTATTTCTCTAATATTGTCCAACACCTCATCTGAGAATGGGGTCAGAAAATGATCGTGCACACAAACATCATTAAATTTGCGCAAGTCAACAAAGATCCTTATTTCACCTTTTGTTTTATTTTCTTGGACTACCATAGGACTCACCCAATTTGACTCTTTGACTGGTTCAATAATTTCTGCAACAACCATTTTTCCAATTCTTCCTTAACCTTTTGCTTATAATTTGGGTTCAATGTGTAAGGGCACTGCTTAACAGGCCTAGCATCTGGTTTCAAAGTAATTTTCATCACACCAAGATCTCCAATAATCCATTTTAGCTCAGAAATTTTATTAGGGAACAACTCTTGATACTCAGTGAGAAGTTCTGTAATCTTACCCATTGTATCTTCATCCCAATAATCTCTTATCTTGGAAAAATTAGGCTTCTCTTTCGTCCTAATATTAAATTTTCTAGTTTTAACAAGTTCAGTAACATCTGGAAATGCAATCTCGAGTCCAACAATTGCACGTTGACCCTCTGTAGAAATTTCCTGAATAATGAAGATTTATCCACTGAGACTATCCTGATCATACATTAATTCGAATTCATGTATAACACATAACCTCTTCTACAATCAATCATCAATTTGCGGAAATGGAAACAGTCGCATGCGCACATAAACACAATATGTAATGGGGAAATCTTATAGCTGAAAACCCCCAGCTATTTGTATATTATAATAGAAGAGAAACATGTAACAATCTCAGTACAATACTCCTCACAAGTACTCAGTACTGTCTCCAAAAGTTACACACAAACTAGCTCAGTTTTGAACAAGTCACAAGTTCAAAACTCATCCACTAATTGCCTGCCTCTATTGTGCAATCAAGGCTGGTCTAATGAGAGATCCAAGTTCGAATATCACTAGCACCAACTACGCAATCATCATTGGAAATCTCCTCCAATGCTTGTGCAAATCTCATGCACAACTGCTGTCGCAACTAATAGCAAACTCACCCTTTCATCTACCTCTTCCACTGGTCTCCACTGAACTGTCCATGCACTGTAGTGAACTGATGTGTTCTTGAGTTGAATAATGAGTTAATAATTAGTTAATTAAATAATATTTAATTCACTCCACTCATCACTAGTTGATTAGCTAGTTAAACTAATCACAACTAGTTCAACTAAGTTAAACCGAACACAACTCCACCAACTGTCTCATCAACTCCACCAAACTCTGCCACTAAAGTCCTAACTGAATTCAGCCATGCATGAGCTCACCAAACCCTACGGAATAGTGTAATTCCTTCTTTTTCAGATGCATGAGCCACATACGTAGCTCCAACTGAAGTGTTGTAAGAGAATAAACTGAAGTTTAGAGTCCAAATATTATTAAGGGCTAATAATATTTGACTGACCTATTTTTAGACAGGTAGTCTAAAAATAGACTTCGACCTGTATGTCTAAAAATAGAGGTCCATCTATTTTTACCAACTCGACCAATCATCCAAGAATAGCATACTGCAACTCCCAGACCATGCTCCATATGTCTAAAAAATAGACATAGTCTAAAAATAGACTTTGCGCCAAAAATAGCCTGCGGGCCCACTTAGTGAAGGCGACTTCATTTCACTAAGCTCCATCATATTGTTGCATTTTCAACACTCCCTCTCAACAAGATATGGATTATCTGCAACCCCTATCCTGCCTCTGTGGAATTCGAACTTGCTCCTGGTGAGCGCCTTCGTCAAGATGTCGGCATCCTGATCCTTCGTGGGAACATATGAAAGCATCATGATTCTCCGCTGAACACAATCTCTGATATGATGGTACCTGATGTCGATATGTTTGGACCTATCATGAAATACTGGATTAGCCGAGAGCTTGATGCAGCTCTGGTTATCACAGTAGATCACGGTAGGCTCCAAATGCAACCTGAACAAACCTGCGAGGATCTTCCTCATCCAAATAGCCTCACATGCAGCCAAGCTTGCTGCCATGTACTCGGCCTCTGCTGAACTGAGTGCCACGGATCTCTGCTTCCTGCTGTACCAGGAAACTGCTGTCGACCCGATGCTGAAAATACCTCCAGATGTGCTCTTACGATCCGTTGGGCTCCCTGCCCAATCTGCATCAGTGAAGCCGGAAAGCTTCGCTCCATCCTCCTGTCTGTACCATAGACCATATCCTGATGTGCCACTAAGATAATGCAATACATGCTTGCCTGCCTTCCAAAAGAGCTTGGTAGGCTTAACCATAGCTTGCGAAAGCTGGTTAACAGCATAGCATATATCGGGTCGTGTATTGACCAGATACATAAGCGACCCCACCAACTATCGATAAACAGTGGCATCCACTACCTCCGCTGAAGTAGCATCCTCCTTCCTCCAACCACCAGGAAGAGGAGTATCAACAGGCTTGCAGCCATGCATGTTGAACTTCTCCAGTATCTCCTGGGCATACTTACCCTAAGAAACAAACAGTCCATCACTGCGCTGCCAAATTTCCAATCCCAGGAAATAATGAAGGAGGCCCAAGTCCTTCATCTCAAACTCTCTAGCAAGATCCTCCTTGCATGAAAGTATCAACAACTCATCACCCGTAAAAATCAGATCATCTACATACAGTACAATGATCAGCAACTCCCCCTCCACCACAATCTGGTACAGGTTAGGATCCGCCTCACTCTTGGAGAATCCAAGTCCGGTGAAATAACTGTCTATCCGTGTGTACCAAGCACGAGGTGCTTGCTTCAGCCCGTACAGTGCTCTCTTGAGTCGAAAAACATGCGACTCACTGCTGAAGATCTCGAAACCTTCAGGCTGCTCTATGTACACCTCCTCCTCAATGACTCCGTTGAGGAACGCAGTCTTCACATCCATCTGATGGATGTGCCATCCCATCTGCGTTGAGAGAGCTAGGATCGTCCGTATGGAAGAGTACCTTGCGACAGGTGCAAAGGTCTCCTCATAATCGATCCCCTTGATCTATGAGAAGCCACGGGCGACAAATCTCGCCTTGTACTTCTCCACACTCCCGTCAGCCTCCTGCTTCACTTTGTAGATCCATCGTAAACCCACCACTGATTTCCCCTCCAGTCTTGGGACAATCTCCCATGCACTGTTTCTGACGATCAAATCATATTCTTCGATCATGGCATCTACCCATGTGAGTTCCTCCACAGCTTCCTCAAAAGAGGATGGCTCTGTCACGACACATTGACTCATAAGAGCCATGTATCCAGTGTACCGATCCGGTGACTATCTCTGTCTGCGCTATGCTGTAGGTGGTCCTACAACCTTCTCTACATCTTGAGCCAATCGCTCAGCTTCTGTAGTGCGCTTGCGCCCTCTGATGGTTGGCGCTGCATGAGTGGTTTCTTCCACTGCATGAACTTCCTCTTGTGGCTGATCCACATCCGGAAGCTCCTCCTCGGGAACTAACAGTCTTCCTCATCCGCATGCAAGTGTGGCTCCCTTCAAGTGAACATCGCATGGATTTCCTCCCGAAATTTGATATCCCAGCCGCACAACAAATTTTTGCGACTATCCGGGCAAATACACTGAGAAGTTGTTAGGTGTATCAAGAAATTCTACAAATATTCCAACCTCTCGCGGTCGGATTCAGCCTTCTTTCCGGCGTCCTTCGTCACATGCATGTAGACAGTGTGAACCAAAATTCTCGTGATGGGAAATATCAGCCTCTTGCCAGAATACTTCCTCCAAATCTGTACTCATGCCAAGAATCTGTGAGGAGACACTTGTTCCGCACATACACCGCTGTATTGCATGCCTCAAACCACCAGTGAATGGGTAAGCCCTGATCATGCAACATCGCCCGTGCAGCACCCACGATCGTTATGTTCTTCCGCTCAGCAACCCCGTTCTGCTGTGGGTTATGAGGTGCTATGAGCTCTCTTCGAATTCCTTCTGCGCTGCAAAAGTCCTTGAATTCGCCAGAGATGAATTCACCACCATTGTCGCTCCTAAGAGCCTTCACCTGCTTCCCCGATTCTTTCTCAACCAGTGCCTTGAACTCACAGAACTTTGAGTATGTCTCGCTCTTCTTCCGCATGAAGAAGATCCAGCACTTACGAGAAAAATCATCAAAAAAGACGTTAAGGTACTTGTGCTTTGCCGTCGGGCTGGCTGCAGAAAGGACCACACACGCTCAGGAATTTCGGGTGACTGCCGTGGCGCGACTATCCTTCTCGTGAAAGGTGGCTTTCACATATTTTCCCAAGGTACACCCCTTGCACTGATCTGACTGTGCAAGAGTGCCCTTAGGAAGCCCAATAGAAATCTGCTGCAGTATCTTCAAAGCTCCATGGTGAAGGTCGCCCAATCTCCTGTGCCACAGCTCGTCATCATCATCCCGGCTCACCACTTCTCCCGCCTTGTATGCCATTGCTGCGCAGCCATCTACTTGCAACTAATAAAGGTTCTTGACTCGAACCCCTATCTTCCGGGTCTCTCCAGTTGTCTTACTGCGCAGGAAGGCTTTTCCTTCACTGAAGACCACATCATACCCCTTTTCTTCCAACATCGCCACAGAGATCAGATTCTTCATCAATCCTGGAACATGCAACACTTCCTTCAATATGAAGGGTTTACCAGACTCCCTCTCAAAGGAAATGGTACCGATACCGGTCGCACTGTATCTACCATCATCGCCCATCTCGATGTGCACTCCAAGATATTTCTCATCCAGATCTGAAAACAGATCTCGATCTCCAGTCATGTGAAAAGGCGCACCACTGTCCAAGAACCATATTGATCCCATCACACTTGAGACCAAGCATGCGATCAGCGAAAAATCTAGCTCAAACTGCGAGGCTAAGGCCTCTCCAGCTGCAGATCCAGCAGCCTGCTTATTTTTCTTCTTCTGCGGACAATTTGTGGCATAATGTCCGTGTTGGTGACAATGAAAACACTTCACCTTGGACATGTCTTGCTTTTGCTTTTCGGCACGTAATTAAGAGGTCTTCTTCTTGCTATTCCCCTTCTTTTCTTTGGCAGCCAAAGCGCAATTTTCTTCATCAGATGCCTTTGATGAAGATCCGTCCCTGGTAGTCCGCCTTATCTCCTCCTGCATGAGATCCGCCCAAAGTCGCTCCCATCCCGACAACTTCTCCCGACCATTGATAGAGTCCTGATAGGAATGCCAACTCTTCGTAAGACCAAGGAGAGCCAGGTCCACCAAGTCCTCTTCATCGACAGTCACCCCCACACTTCCTAGCTCATCTCTGCATTGAGTGAACTTCATGAGGTACTTGGCGATATTGTCGCCTTTCTCCATCTTAATGTTTCTGAGTTTATCCTTGAGCGCTAGCTTCCTTTGGTCGCTCTTGCTCTGGAATAGATCTGTCAACGCTTTCCACATCAAATATGGAGAAGATTTTCCATGCAGGCTGGATACAATGTGATCCTTCACACCCTCCAACAGAATCCTTCGACATTTCACCATCTTCTTTTGCCAAGCCTCAACTTCGGCAGGATCAGTAGGCTTTTGGACATCCGTATCTACGAACTCCTTCAGCCCATTATCCTCTAATACCGCCTCCATCCGATCTTTCCATGCAACATAATTCGAACTGCCTTCTAGGGCATATTCGAGTCGCAAACCGTTGAAAGACATTTTCAACTCCGGCACCAAGAAAACAAACTGCTGCAAAATTCGAATTCCAAGCTCAAAAACTCAACTGCTTCTGGATCTGTGAGAAAAAATTATTTCTAGCACAGAGATCGACTGTATGGGAATTTACTGGATATATCACCTCTCAGAGAAAGGATGGATCCAGAGGCTACCTGGCCCGATACAGACTCTGTCTACCGAAATAATATTGTAATCACTACAATAGATCCCGATGATTAATTGGCTCCGATACCATGTAGAAATTTGCTGAATAATGAATATTTATCCACCGAGATTATCCTGATCACATACTAATTTGAATTCATATGCAACACATAACCTCTTCTACAATCAATCATCAATTTGCGGAAATGGAAACAGTCGCATGCGCACATAAACACAATATGTAATGGGAAATCTTACAGCTGAAAACCCCCTACTGTCTGTATATTATAATGAAGAAAAATCATGTAACAATCTCAGTACAATAATCCTCACAAGTACTCAGTATTGTCTCCAAAAGTTACACACAAACTAGCTCAGTTTTGAAACTTACCACGTGTTCAAACCTTTCCACTAATTGCTCCGCTCTCTATTGCGTTAATCAAGGATGGTCTAATGAGAGATCCAAGTTCCAATATCACTAGCACCAACTGCGCAATCAGCATTGGAAATCTCCTCCAATGCTCGTGCAAATCTCATGCACAACTCATGTCGCAACTAATAGCAAACTCACCCTTTCATCTACCTCTTCCACTGGTCTTCACTGAACTGTCCATGCACCGCAGTCAACTGATGTGTTCTTTAGTTAAATAATGAGTTAATATTTAGTGAATTAAATAATATTTAATTCAACTCACTCATATCTAGTGTATTAGCCAGTTAAACTAAATACAACTAGTTCAACTAAGTTAACCTGAACACAACTCCACCAACTGTCTCATCAACTCCACCAAACTCGCCACCGAAGTCCTAATCAAGTCAACTATGCATGAGCTCACTCAAACCTCAAGGAATAGTGTAATTCCTTCATGGCCGATGCATGAGCCATATCCGTAGCTCCAACTAAAGTACAGAAGAGAATAAACTGGTGTTTAGAGTCCAAATATTATTAAGGGCTAATAATATTTGATCGACTTATTTTTATCGTGTAGTCTAAAAATAGACTTCGACCCGGTATGTCTGCAACAGAGGTCCATCAATTTTTACCAACTCCTCACTAATCATCCAATAATAGCATACTGCAACTCCTAGACCATGCTCCATATGTCTAAAAATAGACATAGTCTAAAAATAGACTTTGCGCCAAAAATAGCCTGCGGGCCCACTTAGTGAAGGCGACTTCATTTCACTAAGCTCCATCAGCTTGTTGCTTTTTCAACACCCTCAGACTTAGGAATGTTGATATTTCTTGGATCCTCCTCATTGTCTTTAGCAGTCACATTTCGGCATTCAACTGCAGCCTCTAACAATTCATTCCATTCTAGTGAGGCACATACCAACGATTATTTTGGCATATCAAATATAACATCTTGAATCTCCTGTAATACATAATCAACACTCTGGAACCCACTTTCAAAGTTGAACATCAAAATGAATCTTTCTTTTAGCGCAGTCCATTCAGCAGTACCATGTTGCAGCTCAGTCTCCAAGTAACAATTCATAGGCACCCTGCCTAATGTATGGATGAATATGTGAACCCATTCTGGTTGCGGTTCTTCTCCCAAAACTAGAGTCCAATCAACTAAATGAATGCATGAATTCTCTATGCCTGAGTATTTTCCTTGCATTCAAGTGATGGGGCTACCAAACCGTAGGCGCATCATTCGATGGAAGTACTTCCAAGTAGCAATATTTTCTTTGTGAGTTACCCACCAGCGTACTTGGGTTGAGCGCAACGCTAAGTCATTATGCACTTGATTTGTGAAAAATATCAGAATGTGGAAATACAAGAGCAATATTTTGATAAACACAAAAATAGCACATGAATTGAGACAAGTTGCAAAGATATTATATTATTCAAAAGTAGATGCAATGACCACTTGCCTCTTTAATGGGGAAATCTCCAACAGAGAAGAGCTCAATTAAAATAAAAATCGACGAGACTTTCTGTTATCATCAATAAAAAATAGGTTGTTGATAGAGTTCATTTTGAGTTAGGTCAAGTATGTTGATCAAATAAATTCATGAAATTTTTAAAATTTCATGATTAGTCTGTTGCTTTAAAGGGTCCAAGGTGTTTTTGTGTTATAAAATTAAGGTATTTTCATAAGCCAATTTCAAAAATTCATAGACATCAGGTCAAATAACTCATTCTTGACATTTGTCACCTTTTACCTTAGTCCACAACTATTTCTATGCGAAACGGGTGATTTTCGCTATGAACTCACCTGACAAGTCCGTAGTGAATCTCCCAACTTTCTAACTGAATTCGCTACGAACTCATGTTTTTTTGCAAGAGGTATGGGGATCGATGAGCTATCATTTTTTCATTTTTTATGAGTCAGTATGTCACCATGTTTCTACCTGTTATGAGTTATTTTTAGTGTATGACATACTTAGCCATCATTACATCACCATCGTTTTTTTCCTCTCCCACTTTCCTTTCCATATTCATCCTTCATGCATTCGAGCCTAATCACTTACCTTTCTATCCTTGTGAGATGATTTTGCCACCATTTCCCTATTTTGTCTTCAATCTAGCTATTGTCATAAGTAATTTTCCAATTCTGTCCATAAGCAACTTGCTGTCAAAGGTCATCTTTTGCAGGTGTCAAGTTTCAAACAAGGTTGTGCTGTTTTGGAGGAGATGGTTGCACATAGGAAGACTAGAGCATGAGGTTAAGTGGTTAGATATGAGCCTATGGACCTTAAATTGGTCATGGTGGATCCAAGTTTTTCAAAGGCCTTCACCAATGTTGGCTGCATGCGTTTCTGCCAGAAGATACAAGGGGATTTTTGTGTTTTTTGACTGTTTAAGCAGTCAATTTCAAGAGTCATTTCTGGGTAAACGGAGATGAATTCTAAAAAAATGAGAGAGTTTATTGTCACACACAGAGCAAAGAACATTAACCTCTTTCATGTTTCTCACATATATTACAAATTGGGAGATTCTAATATGTATTTGGGCTCTATTTTCAGAGTGCGTTTTTTCCCTGTTTTAGACATGTTTTTGAAATGCAGATTCTGGACATCTGGAGATGGTTTTCAAAAACACATGAGAGATTTTTCTTCAAAAAAATATTATTTACAAAAAACTCCTCCCGTTTTGTAACAAATATCAAGGATCGGAAGATAGGAGCTCATTTCTGACCCCCAATTTTAAGAAAAGACAGGTCCATTTTTAATGGAAGGCGAGCCACCTGTTGCTCCATGAAGAAGGGTAAGATGTATTTTGAAATTTTTTTGCCTATCATGCTTCATATAATAATCTCACACATCCATGGACATTTTTTGGGAGGTAGAAGTGAAAATTTTGAAATCTGCAGTTTATCACGCAAGTTCGTAGCATACTCCAGGCTTAAAGCCAAGATTTGGCTACAAACTCGCTGAAGATGATTGTTTGCTATAAAAATCAAGTTTTGTCTAAAAGGGAGTAGGTAAAGGCATATATTTAAGTATTTGATCTATGTGTACACCTTCAAATCAACAAATAAGTCAATCAGGTTGCAGAATAGGTCAAAACAAGACTGCTACGAACTTCTCACTACGAACCTGCCTAGAATCCTCTGTTTTTGCAGCGAAAAGAAATTCCTAAGTTTTTAAAACATTTATTAAAGTTTTGAAGAAAAAATAATACCTGGAGTAGTCAAAGAGTATCAATGAATATTTTGATGGGAAGAACACTCATCAAAGAGGGTGATTAGGCTTCCAACTCATCAACCCTAGACACGTCATCAACTAGGCCAACACATTTCCAAAATTTGAGGAGCAGACTCTTAATGTCAGTTTGGTTGTTATTTGGTTTGGTTATGGACAGTGCCACCTCACTCAAAGTGGTTATGTTCTATAATGTCATCATTAATACATTATGTAAAGGTTGTTAGTGTAATAAATAGAGTTTGAGTCCTAATAGGTTTTGGACTCCTAGAAACATAAATAACACTAGATTCCCTCCTTGTAATAGGTTCACTGTTTAGATAAGGTGTCTTTGAGAGTATTAAAAGGTATATCCAGTTGGAAGAACTCATGTAAAGATATATAGTTCTATAAATAGGCAACAAGAAGGTGGAGAGAGTGTGGATTGATGTTTACTACATACTACTATTGTAAAACTTTTCATTAGTAATATACAGTGGCAAATTGCTTCTCTTTACCTGAAATTCATTGATATTCTCATGAGTATTTTTATTCTGTGTTCAATAATTTTATCTTCAGTGTCATAATGTTTGATTACTTAGAATTCATGACTTACATTCTCTAACTTCCTTCAAACACTTAGTCTGTTGTGAATGTTTTCTTTTCATGAGAATATATATATGCCTCAACTTCCATGAGAAGAGTTTCACATGTCATTGAGTTCTTTACACTGACTCTATATGACCAATGGTAGTGATTTGTCCACATATTTCACCTTCATAAAAAGCACACTTAAAAACACAATTTCAGAGTTAGCCATCTATTGATTTTCATTTACATAATATCATTTGTATCCTTAAGAGAGCCCTCTCAGACTGGAAAGGCTAAGTTTAAGCTTAAAGTAGGTTGGAAATAGTTATTCTAGGTTGGTTGTTGAAGCAACCCATCAATATCAATTTAGTGATAACATTTTGGTGCATCTGACGGGAGATTGAAAACACATTTTCCTGAAATTTTGTGCTCAAATAGAAATACTGAAATCTTGAAGGTAGCAGGAGATCAAAAGCATTCGAGGGCTATACTTCTACCTTGGCGACTCCATTCTTAAAGAATTCAGAAATTCATAGCTTCATGGTGACTCCATTACTTGAAGATCAATAGCTTGATGAAGTTCCAAGATGAGTTCTATTGCAAGAAAGAATGCCAGGTATGCCCCTATGAGTCGGTCTCACATCCCTGGGTTTCCATATCCCATGGAAAGAGTTAATTGGTTGACTTATCTTCCTATATTTAAAGATGAAAAGAAAGATAATTATTCTGTTCACTTGGTTAGATTCCATCTACATGTACATAAGTTTCGAGTTGAGTTTCCTAAGGATTGTCTCATGAAAATGTTATGGCCACCCTAGAGGATGAAGTTAGAACATGGTATGAAGGGTTGCAACTAGGAAGCCTGTTCTCTCTAAGAAATTTCCATATGACTTTCTTAGAACATTGTGAGAAAACTCATTCTTCTTTATCACTATTACAAGACTTGTGATTTTTGTGAGGTTTTCATTCCATACCTTAAAAGTCTTGGTGATAATGGAAAGTGCATGGATGAGGATATGTTAGAGGCACTTTATGATTTCTCTTCTCATGTTAGTTGTCATGATAATCAAGAAGGTTTCCAAAAAAAATATGTGTCTTCTTTGCTTGAAGATGAAATGGATCAGGACTTTGACAACCAAGTTATATCCTATGAAATTTGTGAAAATTTGCAGCAACTTTCCCAATCTTTAGGTGATAAAGAGGAACATAAAGATGGTTAGTTACAAGGCTCTTCACTTTGTTCATTTTCTGAACCTTTGAATGTTGAGCAACATGAAAATGGGCAGGAGAAGAGAGAAGCTTATGAGAAACATGTTCCTTTTTATCATCAAGAGGGGGTGGATTCCTTGACTATGCTTAAAGGTTGTTATGAGGAAACACTAATGGAGAATAATCGGCAAGTTTTTGATCTACAAGCTACTGTTCTAGAATGTCTTGTTGCAGATTTAAATGATCAAAAATATATGTTTGTGCATAATTCTATGATTGCTCCTATTGAATACTTCAGGAACATTCAAAGTCCTGTCCTGAAAATGATGTTACAAATCAAGGTATGAAACATGGAGAGATTGCAGTTGTAAATGAAGAGGTTTCTTTTGCTGTTGGTCTTCAAAATGAGCTTATATTCCATGAATTTGAAGATCCTCTAGCCAATCATCTACAACCATCAAGAAAATTCCTTTCCACGACAATTTTGGATCATGGGGGTCTTTTCCAATGGAAGTTCGAGTTGCCATCTTTCAGGTTTATCTTTCTTTTTGAAGAAATTATGAGAAAAATCTTGCGGCATAGCCATCTAATTGTATGGTTATATTGGCATTTTCATGTCGTTTGAATCTAGCATTTGATTTACAAATTTTAGGGTAGGTAGGTTTCTGTGTGAATAAGCTCAAGTATTCCGAGCATCTTTTCAAGCATGTACATATTTAGTTTTCAGCTTGGATTGCAGTTTTTGACAAGTTTGAGCACGAGGAGAAGGCTATAAGAGCTTGGGAAAGATTTCATCAATTTCAGTTTTTCCAAGAAAGGCACTGGGGCTGCAAGTTATTTGATGCACCTTAGGGGCACATCATGCCTAGTGGAGCCATTGTTATCATCAATAAAAAATAGGTTGGTCATAGAGGTCATTTTAAGTTAGGTCAAGTATGTTGATCAAATAAATTCATGAATTTTTTAATATTTCATGTTTAGTTTATAGTTTTAAAGGGTCCAAGGTTTATTCGAGTTATGAAATTAAGGTATTGTCATGAAATTAACATACATCAGATCAAATAACTCATTCTTGAAATTTTTCAACTTTTACCTAAGTTCACAGCAATTTCTATGCAAAACAGGTGATTTTCGCTACAAACTCACTTGACAAGTTTGTAGCAAATCTGCCCACTTTCTAACTGAATTCATTACGAACTAATGTTTTTTTTGAAAGATGTATGGGGATCTATGAGATTTCAATTTTTAGAGGTTAGGAGTTAGTATTTCACCATGTTCCTACCTGTTATGAGTTATTATTCGATGTATGACATGCTTAGCCATCATTACATCACCATCATTTTGTTTTCCTCTCCTACTTTCCTTTCCGTATTCAGCCTTGATGCATTTGAGCCTAATCACTTACCTTGTAATCCCTGTTAGCTAATTTTTCCACCATTTCCACAATTTGATTTCGATCTAACTGTTGTCATAAGGTGATTTTTCAATTATGTCCACAAACAACTTGTTGTCAAAAGTCATCTTTTGTAGTTGTCAACTTCCAAAGAAGGCAACACTGTTTTGGAGGATATGGCCGCATATAAGAAAGCCAAAAAAGGAGATTTAGTGGTTAGGTATGAGCCTATGGACCTTAAATTTTCCATGGAAAATCTCAGTTTTGCATAGGCCTTCACCAAAATTGGCTGCATGCATTTCTGCCAGAAGATACAAGGGGATTGTTGTGTTTTTTGACTGTTGGAGAAGTAAACTTCAAGGGTAGTTTATGCGTAAACCGAGATGAATTTTTAAACATTAAGAGAGGTTATTTTCAAACATGGATCAAAGAACATTAAAGTCTTTCACTTTTCTCATAGATGTTATAAATTGGTAGATTCGAAAATGTCTTTGGGCTCTATTTTCAGAGTTCATTTTTTCCCTAATTTAGACATGGTTTTCAAATGCATATTCTGGACATCTAGAGATGGTTTTCGAAAAAAAAAGAGATTTTTTTCTTCATAAAATTCTTATTTACAAAAACCGCCTCTCGTTTCAAAAAATCTATCACGGATTGGGAGATAGGAGCTCATTTATGACCCCTAGTTTTCAGAAAAAACAGGTCCATTTTTAATGGTTGATGAACCTGCTGAAGGTGAAATTGCTGCTTCTTTTAGGAGGGTAAGATGTATTTTGAGAAAATTTTCCTTATCATGCTTTATATCATCATATCATACAGCCATGGACAGTTTTTGGGAGGTGGAAAGTGAAAATTTTGAAATCTGCAGTTTATCAGGCAAGTTTGTAGCGTACTCAAGGCTTAAAGCCGAGATTTCACTGCGAACTTGCTGAAGATGATTTTTTGCTATAAAAACCAAGTTTTGTCTCAAAATTAGTGGGTAAAGGAATATATTTAAGTCTTTTATCTTATTGGATACCTTCAAATCAACTAAGAAGTCAATCAGGTTGCAGAAAAGGTCAAAACAAGACTGCTATGAACTTCTCACTACGAGCTTGCCTAGAATACTCTATTTTTGCAGCAAAAAGAAATTATTAAGTTTTCCAAGAATTTATTAAATTTTTGTAGCACAAAAAACACCTAGAGTAGTCAAAGAGTATCATTGAAGATTTTTATGGGAAGAAAACTCAGCAAAGAGGGTGATTAGGTTGCCAGCTCATCAACCCTGGACACATCATCAATTAGGCCAGCACATTTCCAAATTTCAAGGAGCAAACCCTTAATGTCAGTTTGGTTTTTATTTGGTTTGGTTATGAACAGTGCCACCTCCTTCAAAGTGGTTATGTTTGATAATTTCATCATGAATACATTATGTAAAGGTTTTTAGTGTAATAAATAGTGTTTGAGTCCTAATATGTTTTAGACTCATCGAAACAAAAATAGCACTAGATTCCCTCCTAATAGGTTTCCTGTTTAGATAAGATTTATTTGAGAGTATTCTAAGGTCTAGCCAGCTAGAATACCTAGGCAAATATAAGGTTGAAAGAGGGTTGTTTTATGTAATGCTACAAGCTAATTTTGTATTTTTTTTCTGTCAGTAATATACAGTTGTAGAAAACTTCTTTCTCACCTGAGATTCATCATGTATTCTTGATGTGTTTGTCCTGTTATCACTCTCCCTAACTTCCTAGACTGAAAATTGGGTTGAAGAAAGGTAACCACAAACCAAATTTTAGCTAGGTAGCTAGCCCTACCTAACCAGAGAGGGCTCTCTCTATGTCACTTTTTAAAATATTCAATTTAAGGTTGAGTACCAAATTTTAGGCTAGATATAAGTTAATATGTTTGAAATTTGTTTTATAATTTTTTTTCTAGATAAAAATAATGATCAACGAAACTAAAGTTGGTTTCAAAGACTGAATTGCAATGCATAACATAAGGCAATATAGGTAGAATTATTGAGCACAATTAAGTTTTCATTGTGTATGTGATGATAGAAAAGGTAGGAGTCTGAATGAGCATATAAAATGAATTCATTCTTCAGAAGAAATACACATTTGTGAAAATATTAATAAACAGAGAATATTTTTTATTTTTGTTTATAAACTAGTAATATTTTCATACAAAAGTTGAAATTAAAGTGAAATAACGGAGAGGAAAAACACAATGCTCAAAAGAAATACCACATGAATCTCATAATATTTGCTGCAAATTCTTTTATTTCATTAAAAAGTCTACAAAAGCTCCACAATAATACATAGAGTTCTCAAAACTCAAAATTATCCAATAAGAATACTTTTTACAGTGAAGTATTTATAGAAAAATTATTTTACAACATATTACATTAAATGCTATCATAATAGATAGAGCTTTATTTTCCAAACTAGACTCTAGCTGTAACATGGAAATACAGTTGATTTGATGTGATGGTGTTGCTCTAACAGAAAAAAATTGCTGACAATAGAGAATTGTGGACTACGCTAGTTGTCAGCTGATTGATGACCTGGAAGAAGTTGAATTTTCTATTTTACCATTTACTCCTAAAATTCACACAATTTTTCCCAAAGAATTTCATTCAGTATAGTCAATTTTATTACCTTATGGTAAACTTCATTCATTTCAGTGTACTTGGCAAAAGCGGGCCTCACCACGAAAACATGTTTTATCTCATACTGAATAAAAATATCATTTCTCAGTGTTACCAACAACACCCTTTATGTCATTATTCCTTTGATGCTTGAAAATTTGGTTGTATCTCTAGAAATTTCTTTAAGTCTTCCCCAATAATATTATTTGGTCATTAATTTATCATTAATTACAAACAGTGAAGATAATCTCTTCTGTGTTAGAGGCTCTATTCCGCTGAAAAATATTTGCACTATGATTTCTAGACTGTGACATTTCTTCTCAAGCTGAAGAATTAAATTATTTTTTGTGAGAACCTTCTTTACCTCTAGGAGTTTTTATGTTCTATCATCTAGCTCATACATGTTCTTTGAATTCAGAAATTTGATAATATTTTTTGTTGTAGCAGGCTTGTCTCCAAGTTGTGCTTTAATTGTTGCAATAGCCTCATTTATTTTTGTATAAACTCCTTTTGTTCAAATATAATATGTATTTTTGGCCAAATTTCATTAATATATTCAATGGTTTCTTCCCACATTATTTCTTTTACTTGGCCCAAAGTGTTTCCAATGGTTGATTCCTTTTGTTCTTTTTTCAACCTCTCAAATAGATTTTTATCTCTCTGTGCTTCAGTTGCATGTGAACTTTCAACTTTGGACTTCTGATATTGTAACAATTGTAATTGATCTTGTAGTTTCTTTATCTCTTCTTCCTGAATTGACATATTCTGCACTGATTTAGTGAGCCGCTCATCTCCATATGTAGTACTTGTTGTAGAAGGTTTGGTTGTAGGAATAATTGCAATAGGAACTACTTCTAAAGGAAATTTAGATGTGTTCGTTATTTTTTCCTTTTCCTTTATCATTTTATCCATTTTTGATTCCATATATTTTATTTGAGCATTCTTTTCCATAAACAAGTTCAACATTTCTGCTTTCTGGGATTTAGTTTCTTCAATGTCTTTTGCCATAAGATCTTTTGTGGTTGGAATATTCAATTTCTTCCTTAATGCTTCTATGTCAGAGTTTTTCCTTTTAATGATCTCTTCTGATGCATTGATATTGGAAGGATCATATCCAACTTTTATCACTAGGTCTTCCAAATTTTTTATTCTTGTGTCTTTATAAAATGAAGAAACTTTCTCTATTTTCAGTTGTGATTGGACATTAGCCAATGAACCTGCAATTTTGAGAAACTCATATCAGTGTTAGTGAGAGTGGATGAAATCATCTCACCAGTTTTTTTATGTAACTCCATTTGATCTATTAGATGTATGTCCTTAGTATCAAATTCAAATGCAGTCCTTTTGTAATTTGTTGCTGACTTTGGCTGTGGAATTTTTTCTTGAAGAAAAGAAAACAACATTTTTCCCTTATCTGAATAAAAAGCTGAGCACTGGGATTTTTATTCCAAAACTAATTTTATGTGCTGGTATTCAACATTTCATTCTTAGAATTTATCTCCCTAAAGGTATCAAAGACAGTCTTATCCTTTTACCGTGTAACAATTGTACTAGGTTGAACGATTTGATGTTGATCTTGAGAAACTGCTGAAGTAGTAGGAGTAGAAGTATTTTGACCACCTGCTTGTGTGGAAGGAGGTGTCTCTTTGGTAATAATAACCACTTATTGCTCTGAATCCTTGCTAGGATTGACTTTTGGATTGAGTTTTCTCTTCTTTCTATAATGGATTTTGAATTATTTATTGGATGATTCAGTCATTTGAGGTGATTGATCTTCTCTGATCCTTTTTCCTTCTCTCTCCTGTGCAACAGGAGTTTGTAATGCTGATGTAGATATTGTTGGTTCATCTTCTTATAAAGTGCCCTCGGTCCATTCAATTTGAAACATATATTTCTCAATTTCTATTATGTGTGTATGAAAATAAGGTGTAGATTTTTTCTCTACCCTTAGTTTAAAAATAGCACCAACTGGATCATATGATCATGTGAAACTGAGGTTGAACTGCAACTCTTTCAAAAATTTGTATACTTCTTCCCCTGTTGTCTTGTTATTACAGATAAAAGGTCCTATCTGTGTTTTTATTTTGAATTGTGACTTATTTTTGGTAGATACAAAATGTACTTCATCAACATTAAGCATTTATCTGATGTAATGTAATGCAAAAATCCTCATTGGGAGGAATTTTGGCAATCTCTAAGGGGGAATCACACAGTCATAGACTCTGACTTATGTGTATTATTGATAGAGATGCCAATCTCCTATTCTGGCTTGTTCTGATAGTTGCAACATTTTTCTGATTTCTTCACTGATCCTCGGCTCTGTAGTGTTTTTTAGTAAATAACTGATTGTTGATTTCCTTCCTCATCCAATTTTTGTAATGAAAACTTGAATTTGTCTCCCTAATAATAAAAAAAAACATAAACTAACACAGAGGTATATTTGAATACCTCTTCAGTTGGGAATTTAAAAAATTGCTCATGAATGGAATCTGCAATGAATTGACTGAAATTGAATATGATGGATGATTTGGAATCTGTGGAGAAAATGGACATGAATCATATGATGGCTTCATCTACCCTTTGGTATGAGTAATGACCAAGAAGGTAGGATATAACTATGATGATTTGTTTGGCTCTTTCATGGAAAATGGATGATGGAAATGGAGTATTCTTCTTCGCTAATGGAGCATTTTCATTCATAAACAGCTCAAGGGTTTGAGCCCTTTTTGGAAAATACAATTTTTGATATATTTCAATCAGTGCTTCTGAGAAAATGGAGTGGCATTCTTTGTGATGGGGGCTTGCATCATTTTTTCTATGGTTTTGGAAATTATGGTTACTAAAATATCCCCTGTAGGAGCAATAATAGCCCTTTGGTTGAATACATACCAGGCTTGGTATTTTCTGACAAATTACACTATGGATGTGAGGAAAGATATAATGTGGCAAGTTTTAATCCCAAAACCCTATATCATCAGATTTATCACGAAACTTATCTTCTAACTAGTTATACATTTCAAAAAATCCAAGCTCATAGAGGGTTTCATGAATCTTATGGTCTATGTCTGCTAATGGTATATGATGGAAGTCAATTTGAGGATAGAGTAGCAAAATTATTGGATCTTTTGTTCCTTTGTTCTTTGGAGGCATGATTAGCTTTGTTTGAATGGTGGAGGAAAATTTTCTAATGGAAAAAATGGAATTCGAGACTGAAAGAAGGCTCTACAGATTGGAAATGTCGACAACTGTAAAGGATGCTTTAAAAAGTGATCAGATTTCTTTCTGGAGTTCTAGCCATATTTGTGAATTTTTAATTGTCCTATACAGAGCATAATGAATCAAATTGAAGGATTGGACAAGTTTTTTAGTGATGAATTTATAAACATTTTGGTTTAATTCCCGTTGAAAGAGGCGTGGGTAGGTTAGCTTTAACGGTTAGCATTGAATTTAATTGGATAATGGTTATACAAGTGCGGGAATTAAATTTATTGGAAAATGGCATAGTCCATGTGGCATGACATGAGTGGCGGGTGGAGCAGGTGGTTTCATCTGGCGTATAAGCGAAATTTCGAAGGGGTCCATCGACAGTAAGCTATTTTTTTAGAGAGGGGTGTGAAATCACGTGACTTTTCCAGGTAGCAGTGGGGTCGGGTTATGAAACCACCTTTGGACCTCTCTTCCCTCAATGTTAAGTTTCAGATAATGAGGGGGGGTCAAATTCATGTGCAGGTCGTTGGATTAGACAATCGTATGGTAGATGAACTGTGAGATGAGCGATACTTAACATACAGTGACGGTTAATGAATGGTGATTTAGGAAGGATAATAAGTGTGATGTGACTTGGATAAATGACGAGGTATGGGTATGTAACATGTCAAACGAGTAATGGAGGATGACATGTAGGACGAATATTATGGTCATACGAATGATCCTTCAAATTTTTGAAGAACAAATAGCCATAAAGGATGTGTTATGAAATAAACTTCTCAGCAATGCTTTTCTTTTCTTCGTGAATATAGCAATAGATTATGAGGTTTCTATGACATGCAGAGTTTTATTTGAACTGCAAAAATGAGCTTGCTCCTTCAACTAGACTTTGTCAATCAGGCGGAAGACAAACTTCTTTATTTGATAGTGGAAATGTAAAGATTTCCCATATGTAGTTAAAAACCTATAATTGACCTATATGAGATGAAAAACCTGACTTTCGATCTCTAAATGATGATGAAATGATGTGAAGGAGCATCATACATGTAACACATACATGTAATGCGTAGGATGAGTCCTATGGTCATACGAATGGTCTTTCTGACTTTTGAAGAACAAATAGTCATAAAGCATGTGTTCTAAAATAACTTTCTCGGAAATGCTTTTCTTTTATTCGTGAATACAGCAATAGGTTATGAGATTTCTGTGACATGTAGAGTTTTATTCAAACTACAGAAAGGATATTTCTCCTTCAACCATACTTTTTGAATATGACGGAAGAAAAAATTCTTTATTTGATAGTGGAAATGTAAATATTTTCCATAG
Source organism: Pinus albicaulis (assembly GCA_034641835.2). NCBI lineage: Eukaryota > Viridiplantae > Streptophyta > Pinopsida > Pinales > Pinaceae > Pinus > Pinus albicaulis. Next base: position 469,679,835 of record CM076581.1, on the reverse strand, counting down.
GCAGTTAAAAACCTACAGTTGACCTATATGAGATGAAAAATTGGCATTCGATCTCTAAACGGTGATTAAATTATGTGAAGGAGAAGCATACCAAGATAAGACTTCTTCAGTGACCAAAATTATTATTGAAAAGTAACTGAAAAAGAAAAAACAAATTACTAATGACCTGATGAAAAAATCTCAAAAGAGTTATTTTTTATCGCTGATAAACTGACTCTAACATGTCCTACAAGCTCTTTCAATCTTCTTTCAGTTTACTTTGTTTGTGATTACTTGGAATTCATGGTTAAACATGCTCCAAATTCCTTTATACGTTTATTCTACTTCTTATGTTATGTTTCCATGAGAATACACATGCCTCAGCTTCAGGCACCAATGTTGGGGTAAATGGGTGTTGTAAAGCACAAAAATGAGCATATTTGGATATATATTAAAAACCCCCATGATGATTGATTTGTTTCCTAAATTTCGCAGACTTGTAATGAAATCCATGGAGACATTTGTCCACATGGAAGAAAGTAGTGGAAAGGGTTTTAAAGTGCCTGATATCTTTATCATTTCTCCTTTGTTGCACTAGTAGACTTCACATTCAACTACAAAAGTGATAATTTCTAATTTCAATCTAGCCCAAAAGATAGAGTGGCATGTGCGTGCATTAGTATTCTTAAAGGGTGAATGTCCTATTACGTACTAGGAGTGTGGCTCTTCCAAGATGAAATTTTTTAGGGTGGAGTTTGGGGAGATCACTACACAATCCTTATAGTGAAGAATATCATCCTTCCAAGAGTAAGCCTCTAAGGGATTAGGGTATGCTCGTAACTTGTTGATGGGTTGGGACAAAGAGGGGTGGGAGAATCATTCATGAGGGGCCTCTACAATCCAAGCTGGTATAGGCAGAGAGAGGGAGAAAATGGTGCCATCTTCCTCAAATTGGTGAGATAAGGCATCAACCATGATAATGTGATGTTCCTTCTTGTATATTATCCCATAATCATAGCCCAGCATTTTGGTGAGCCAATTATTTTTTTTTGGCGACGATTGAACCTGCTCCAAGAAATACATTACGTTATGATGGTTATTACAGCTTTGGAAATTTCTCCCAAAAAATTATGGTCTCCAAGTGTCTAATTCATGTAAGATGGCCATCATTTCTTTCTCATATGTATATTGACCCAAATGCTTGTCACTGAGTTGTTTACTAGTGAGAGCCAATGGTCAGCCTTCCTGCATTAATATTACTCCATTTCCCATACCTGAAGCATAACAGTCAATCAAAAAATTTTTTTTTATGTCTGGTAGGGCCAATACTGGTGTAGAGCACATGGCCTATTTTAGAGGCAAGAAGGCTTGTTGTGTTGTGTCAATCCAAAAAAGGAATTTTTCTTGAGAAGTGTAACACCCTCCTCCCACATTTACCCAAGATAAGTAGTACACCAGGGTAAAAATTTGATGAGAGGCCATTATGACATGATTCAACCTCCTAAGTCACCTTAAGGAATTGGAACCAAAGGAACACAACCAATCTGACCATCCACACATCCTAGAGAACCTCTAGAATCCAACCAACCTTTCTAGGTGATTAACTCCTAGAGAAACTTGTATTTTACTGACCTAACACCCTAGTCGCTCCCAAAACAAGAAAATATTGTGACTGGAACCCTCTAGTCCCTCCCATAGCAAGGCCATCCCAACGACTGTCGAATTTTTCAAGTATTCTTGTGCTAGCGACCCCAAATTCTATACCATGTTTTCAGAGCCAGGACTCAGGCCACTGCCCATAACTCCATGAGATTTACAAAAATGATAAATAACACTAAAACAAAGGTTTTAATGCAAAAATTTGATCAATGACTTGACTGGACCCCTACTATCCATGACATAAATTTCGTCAAACAGGTAACAAATATGAATTTTACAAGTCATAACAACATATATGAGCATAGGGGTCTCATACTTATCTGCGAATCTCTAAGAAGAATTGATGCCTTATCACAGTAGCTGCATTATCAGCTATTAGGTCATATATTCATTATTCATTCATCTGCTAGTCAAAACATGATGAGAACCATACATCATCATTGTTATAAAACATACTCATAACCAGCATATAAATAATAGAAATAGCAGGGATATAATAGCCACATAAACCACAAAATAACAAGTACATTTACCCATAAAATACAAGAGGATAGAATCTCTTATTATCATATGAAAAATGAAACCAGGTTTGGGACTTCCACGTACCACCTTACCATAAAATAGGTTAAACCAAATATCTCTTTCCACCAGTCACCCCTGTGCCATATTCCAAGCACGAACGTAGGATCTCATGGAACAATACAAATAAAAAAAAACCAGGGCTTCCAGAGGTCGAACCACCTCAAACCTCAACTAGTGATTCCACCTCATGCTTGTACATCACTAACCATCACCATTAGTCTCTACCCAAGTTGTCCAGGGTGCCAGCATGTTTGTTCCAACCAAGGCTTCCAAGACTAGTAACTCAACCCATAGCTATTGTCAGGATTCCAAATAATTTTTCCAACTAGATCTTTCAAGATTAATAACTCAACCCGCCAAGGGTTTCCAGAGAATTTTTCAAACCAAGGCTTCTATAACTAGTAACTTAACCCAAGTTGTTATAGGGCTTTCAGAGTGTGTGTCCAACCAAAGCTTCTAGGAACTAATAAAATAACCCACATCCAAAGGTACATGATAACCAACCAAAAAAAAAAATCAAAACCCACAACACCATTGTTATCCAGGAAATGGAAAGGCTTGGAAAAAACACTATCAATCTAGGAAATACTCTATGCCAATGACGGATCATAACCAAGAAACCACATGCATATACCATGCATGCCAAAACTAGCAATAAAACCATACATGCAACTCGGTACCTGCAAGAAAAACCTGTTGTAGTTTCTGATCCTGGTGTCCTATTGCACTTTACTACTCTTCCTTTTCCTTCATTCTCCAAATCCCAAGTATGACACACTCCTCTAAGAGTGCTCCAAGGAAAACTATAAATTTCCAAGAGTGTGAGAGAGAGAGAAAAACAAATGACAGCTTGAAAATTGAACTGATCCTCAGTAGCCTTTTTATTAATGAGGCCTCTATTTTCTTCAATTTTCCATTATTTTCCTTAATTTTCCTCCTCACATGCAACTTGTGACCTTTCACCTTCTTTTTCTCCTATTTTCCATTATTTTCGTAAATAAATGACAATAAATTCCACTTTGCCTTTCTAAAGCCTTTGCCATTTCCTTTTCCAATTTCCTTAGCCATTAATTAATCACAAGTGATCCCCATCACTATTTTTTTACCCAACATTCAGCTTGGACTACGTGTCCCATGACCATGGTCATATTTTACCTTTATTAACTTTATTACATGGATTTTGACCAGGTTTTATTACAAAACCCTTCCCCTTGGGGGAACACCTTCCTCTGTGTTCAATGACACCTAAAACCTATATTTTTTTTTTTTTTTTTTTTTTTTATATAAATTATTTTTTTTTTATAAGAAAACCAACATGACAACATACAACATAATAATCATGTTGATATGAAACCCATACCACTTATTGGAGCTTTATAACACAACTCCTGGTGGTATATACATCCATATACATATGTACATAAACCAAAACATCACACCAAAACATATACCAAAATCATTCGCTCAACCAACGAATAGAGAAGCATACATAGTCCAGATTTGATATGTCATCTCCCATGTAGCTTCATTAGAACCAAAGTGCTTCCATTTCACTTTAACCTTCTCAATGGCTTGGTTTCAGAGTATGATGATATTCCTCTGCAAGATACGCTGTAGTTCGGGTTGGAATTCACCTTTTGGATCCACCTGCAATACATACCATCCAATCACATGATCAACATCTTTAATATACTTCTTAAGAAATGACACATGGAAAATATCATGGAATTTCACTGTCAGGGGCAATGCATTTCAATAGGCTATTATCCCAATCCTCTCAAGAATCTTGAAATATCCACGATACCGCAATGATGGCTTGGCACATGACCCAATCCTCAAGGAGATATTCTTGAGCTTAATTTGCAAGTACACTTGTTCCCCAACCTGAAACTCCTTAAAAAACATGTTTTGATATGCATAAATTTTCTGCCTATCCTACGCTACCTTCAAATTATTCTTCATTACCTGTATTTTCTATTCCATATATACCAACATGTCTGGTCCTATCAACACCCTGTTGATTGGATCACTCTAACTGATGAGGGTACTATAAATCTGACCATATATTTCCTCAAACAAAATCATCCTCAATGACTCCTAGTAACCATTATTGTAAGTGAAATTGAGTAATGGAAAGTACTCCTCCCATCTACTATGTTTATGGATCACATACACCCTCAACATGTCCTCAAATATATTGTTGACCTTCTTTATCTGTCCATTTGTCTACGATGATAAGTTGCACTGAAGGCCAACTTTGTCCCCAATCCTGCAAAGAGTTCCTTCCAAAACTTGGAATTGAACTTACAATCCATGTCCGACATAATATTCTTAAAAAAACCATGCAATTTAACCACATCTCTTATGAATATTTGTTCTACATCACTAGTTGAATAAGTAGACTTCACTGGAATGAAGTGCACTACCTTTGTCAATTTTTCCACCACAACTATGATGGAATCATGTTGTCTAGATGTCCTCGGAAAAAATGTAACAAAATCCATAGAAATGACATCCAATTTCTAGTTTGAAATCATAATCGACTGTAGTAGTCCACCTATATGCTTACACTTAGATTTCATCGGTTGACAATATAAGCATCTAGCCACAACATCTGCCACTTCCTCCTTCAGCTTCAGCTAATAGTAGAAATTATTCACCACTGTCAACTTATTTTGATATCATGGATGACCTAAATATGGCTTAGCATAAAATTACCTTAGAATAAGCTTCTTCGGCTCACTTTCATCTAGCACATAGATCATATCCCTAAATATGACCAAGCCATCTATTGTGGGACGATAGTCCACATCCTGATCACTTGTACCCTATTTTAACCTATGCATAAGCTCTCTATACTCGTCATCATGTTTTCCTGCCTGTAAAATATAATCTTATAAGTATGTCCCATATGAGCTCATAGCTGCTATATGACTTACTTATATCTTCCTGCTAAGATAATTGCAACCATGTTCTATTTACCTTTAATGTACCTGATCTCAAAGTCAAACTCACTAATCGTGGATAACCATCTAGATTTTCTGGAAATCAGATTTGGTTGGTCAAATAAATACCTCAATCCATTGTGATCACTCTTGAGTATGAACCTCTTACCAAGAAGATAGTGCCTCCACATCTTCAATGCATGTATGATTGCTACCAACTCAAGATCATGTTTCAGATAATTCTTCTCATGGTCATTCAATTTTTGTTACTCATAGCATACTACATGTTCATCCAACTTAAGGACTCCACCAAGTCCTCTCTTGAAATAATTTGTACATACCAAAAACCCTTTGTCCAGGTCTGCAACCTTTATAACTGGAGAATTTTTCAACAATTAATTCCATTTCTCAAAACTGGCTACACATTCCTCTATCCATTCAAATTTCTTACCTTTCCTTTGCAATGATGTAATAGGATAAGCAATCTGAGAGAAGTTCTTGATGAACCTCTTGTAATATCCTACTAACCCCATAAAGTACCTTACCTCATCCACATTTCTAGGAGCATCCCATTCCATGACAGCCCTTATCTTTTCTAGATCCATTGTTATTCCTTCCTTGGAAACCACATGCCCTAAGTAATGTACGTTTGTCTGAAATAAACTACACTCACTGAGATTAGCATGAAATTGATTCTCTCTCAACAATCTCAATACTTCTGCTAAGTGTTTGGCATGATATTCTTCATTTTCAGAATATACTGATATATCATCAATGAATACAATAACAAAGTTGTCCAGATAAGGACACAACATGCTATTCATGAGCCACATAAAATTAGTTGGAGCATTAGTCAAACCAAATGGAATACAACAAACTCATAATTCCCATTCTTGGTCCTGAAATTTGTCTTATATATATCCTCTTCCTTGATGCATACCTTATGATATCTGGATCTTAGATCAATATTCGAGAACATTTGTTGTCGCTACAACTAATAGAACAAATCATCAATCCTTAGAAATGGATACCCAATCTCAATGGTCACCTTGTTAAACTATATGTAATTGATGCACAACCTGAGATTACCATCCCTCTTCTTCACAAAAAATAATATTGCACCCCACGATGATACACTTGGCCTAATTTGTCCCTTTTCAATCATTTCCTTTAACTAAAAATTTAACTCTACTGACTCTAGAGTTCTCATCTTGTACAGTGCCTTTGATGCTAGTGTTTCCACTTGTACCAGCTCAATAGAAAAATATACTTCTGTGTGAGGTGGAAACTCTGAAATATTTGTTGGAAACACATCTTGAAACTATTGTAAAATCATGTACCTGCTCAATATTTATCCATCCTCATCCTCCTTACCTTTATTTCTAGAAATTGGCAATGAAAATAACACACACCCTTTTCTACAACTACGCTTTTCCTGCATAGTTTCCACCATGTTATCCCCCTATGAATTTTTTGACAAGAAAACAGGGGGCTAAATTGTTTGTTGAGCCTTCAAGGAATGCATTTCTCCTGAAAACACATCATCCTTGAAAGCCTCTTCATGCCCTCTGCCCTTTGATTAATTTCCACTGCTGTTTCTAAGTCAATAAGCCTCACTGATTGTAAAAAGGTGTGCTCAAGATGGCTTTCATTTACCCCTTGTGTTCCTGCAGAATGTCCCATTATAACCTTTTTCCTTTTTGTCAATGTCCCCCTTTTCACCCCCAAAATCCCTCCTAAACCTTCTAAATCATCCCCATGCCCCTCTTAAACCATTCAAATAACCTTTGTTGGTTTGATAGCCCCCACTCTCTCTATCGTTACCCATTTCTAGCTGCAAATTGCATTTAAAGGGCCGAAAACCCACATTTTAACATATATCGGGCCTAGCCCCCTTCGGCCAGGCCCTTAAATTTTTCCCCACATGACCTGGGCACTAGAACCAAGCGCTAGCCTAAAAGGCACTTATCGTGATTGGGTGAACAAGTCTCGGGAGCATTACCCACCGTCGATCTCCCTTAATCCAACAGTTGTCGCAAAGTCTCATCATATCCATTTTCCCCCGTTCACCACTCCTATCGCATATCCACCGTCGATCTGATCCGCAGATCGACGGTCCACATTTCATCCACCCCGGTGGCCCTCGCAATCGCGTCACTGTTGCACACCGTCAGTTTCTATCGCACCGTCTTTGGAAGGTGGGCGGTATTTTTCATTTCGCTGCAATCAACGTCACCGCCTGACACGTGTCATCGAGCACTATTGGGAAACTGCTCTCATCGCGCCTTAACGTTCGTCTGCAGATTCGGCGCGATATTTTTGTACGCTATCTGATCTGGGGCGGGCCATCTGACGGTGATCGCACCACGAAGATGCTCGGGAGTTAGCCCAAGGCAAGCGGGGACCATGGCCCACCATCTGTTGCCCTCTGATGCATTTTCCACCGTCGATCTCCTCCTGATATCGAATGGTTAGAATTAAATCCACACCCCGCCATTGACCTGGTCCCACCACGTCACCCATTCCACGTGTTTTCAACGCATTTTCATCTGTTTCCTATATATTTCATTCAAAGGTAAAATTTTAATGTTTTACCTTAAAACTTCCTATCTCACCGTCTTCCAAGTGCATTTCCCGTTGTTCCATGGGGTTCATCCACAATATCCTCTGCATGCATCGTCATCAACCGTGCCACATTTCCATTTTCGTAGTCATCCACAGCGTCCCACCCCATGCATGGATTTTCTTAACGTGTTTTCACGTTTTGCAGGGTTTCAGGTGGTGAAAGCCTCCACTGTTCACAGTCACTGTTCTGGTGACAAAGAGCGCAGAGAAGGTCAATGTTCGAGCCTGATATTGCAGGAAAATGTTTGGGAAGGATTCAACAGGAAATATTTCATCGATGAACGGTGCTCGACACTGTCAAACCTCCCCAGTACAATTAAAACTCGATATTTCACAGACAGAGAATAGTAAAGGAGCAGCAGAGAGTATCAGGGGAGAGCCATAGAATTTAAGGTCGGTAATCGAAGATTTTTGAAGCCCTAATGCGGTAATTGAAAAGAAATGTACCATATAGAATACCTAGAAAATAACGCAGAGGCCCCGATAGGGCCTTGGGCACAGAAAACAACACCAACAGTGTTTCACCATCAGTAGAATGTTCTTCCCCATGAAAGGATGGAGTGCCCATACAATTTTCATTCTATGCTGTGTTCTAGAGAGGTTTTCTGCCCTGAAAACAGTCCTAATGCTATCAGAGCATTTGTTTCATAGTATGGCAGACCCTAGCATCGTTATTCTACCTTTTTGTTTAATTCACCAGAGTACCGCAGATATTACAGCAAGTACATCAAAGACATACCTGGAGTAAATTGCAGCCTGACGAAGACCACTCTTTCATGAAAGAGTACTGAAGATAAATTCCCAGAATTTAAAACAGAATGGGGCCTTAGCCCTCTTCCTCTTCTAAGATTTAATGCTACATTTATTTTTCCATCTACCTCCTCAGGCTCTATTAAGCTAAAATTCATGAAGAAACTCATTGTAAGGGTTTTTGATCGGATATATGTGAATTGCAAGCTGTTACTCTTGAGACATGTTCTCTGTGTAAAGTTGTAAGATAGGTTGAGGAAGATGTTTTCAGACTGAATATCAATCTATTGGTAATGTTATAATTAACTGGTGTTGCTCTTTAATATGACAAGCACATTTCTTTGGATCCTGATCTAAAGCAGCGGTGATTTTTTTCTGTCTTTGTCTATGTTTTCCTTTTTATTTCATTACATTTCATTTCTTATGGCACGCATTAGAAATCTGGCATAGGATTTACCCTTGTTAGGTACCCTATGTTTCTGCTCTCCCTGCCTTCAATGTTGTTCTACTATATGTGTTATCTGAGGATTGATTTCAAGCTAATTTAACCAGTGTAGTGGTCAAATATACTACTAGCTGATGTATGAATTAATGAATCTGTTCTTAGATGTTCTTGTTAGGTTTTAATTGAATGAATTGGGATACTGGGAGTCTAGAAATCTGTCTCTGTCTCACTAGGATCCTTTTCAATTTATTGAACCTTTCTAAGTTCCCTTGAGTTGGATGCCAAAGCATTGAGAGTTCAAAGTCTCTCTCTGATCTCAGGTTTCCACCTTTGTATTTAAATCTTCAGTGTTTCCTTGTCTGAAGAGTTAACCTTTTAGGTTTTGGATCACAGGTTGTCCAATGGCATGTCCTATCCATGGATCTGATTCCTAGAAGGTCACCTTGGAGGTTTCCTTTCTTTCACCTTCTCTCTTACCATTTCATGCCACACTATCATCTTTAAGGTCTAATTCTTTAGATGACTAGCCCAACTGAAATCTTGCATATTGAATAGAAAGTAAAACCTTTCCTGACTCCATTTCCCAATGGTATTGAAGGTTCTCTGACTCATCCCTCCTTTGCCTAAAATACTTCTTTCTCATCCTTGTCTTATATAGAACCCTTCTTTCCTAATTCCCAACAACCAAACAAAAATCAAACAAACAAACCCCATGCCTATAACTAGCCTAACATCTTAAAATTTTGAGCTTCAAAGACATAAAACCTTTGCTTATATAGAGAGATCCCTCTCTGGACCTAGGAGGGCTAGATCCTGAGGTCTGAAGTGGTTTTATGCTATCTCATATTTTGGTATTTCCAATCTTGCCAAAACATGGGAACCCCAACATAATGGCGACTCCACTGGGGAAAATCAGAGTCTATAGCTGATAACATTTTTCTCTCTCCCATTGTAGTCACCAACATAATGGTGACTCCACTGGGGAACTTCTGATTATTTTCGTTCTTACCACATCACAAGAGCCTCAGAAACCTACAATCTCTGGTTAGGTTGGCAGTTAAACACTCCTATTCACAAATCAACTTCTATACCACTTGTTGTGTTTCCCCCCACACTCTTAGACAGAGTCTGGAAAGGGCTAGACAACCTCCGGATCTCATCCTCTTTTAGAGGTGAAATATATGGTGAATGCCCTACCAGTCCATATCGGGTTAGAGTTTGTTGTGTTTTAAGGATTTCCCTAAAAATGACATTACAAAAACACTGTGGTGGACAGTATACCCTCTTGAAACATCCTAAACCTTCCACCTAGTGACTCCATAGTTTCTAAATGATTAAAGACTCCACTGGTGATCAGTATGCTTGCTGATTATCTTGGTTGACATAAGACTCCACCGGGAGACCAGAGCCCATTACAACATCAGCCATAATAGAAGTAACAAGTAGGGTTAAGCTGCTTTGTTGGAAAACATCATTCTAGCTTCAAGAACCATTCACACAAGAGCTTATCCTAAACCAAACCCACCTGAAATAGTTGACAACCCTGAGAGCATCCTCAAGAGATCTCCTACACCTAAAATACCAACTATTTCCAGCCACATCCATAGAGCTAACTCTGCACCAGAAGACCTTACAGCTCTATCAGATACTCATCTTGACCTAGACTCTCAAAGCAGATTACCAAGAACTAGGTCACACAGTGCTCTAGACCAACCAGACCTTGAGTTACCTGTTTCACCAACCCAAAGTAGTAAACACATTAGGGATAGACAAACCCCTCCATCTACACCTCCTGATATTCACTTCATTCAAAACTTGGGACTCAGTCATCCTAAATCATCTCAATAGTTTTCTGCTGGCCCTAGTATCCCTGTCATCCATATACCAGTTGCTCAAGCTAACCCTTTACCTCCCCAGAATGTCATCATGGCAGCCTGGTATACACCCCTGGTTTTACCCTAGCCTCTAGTACCCCTACCCAACGATTATCAATCATAGATCCCACACTTCACTGCAAAAGAGTCCACCACAGCTCAGAACCGTGTAGATAGAATGGAAGATTCTTTTGATTACATGGATATAGATGATTATACAGTCAAAATGAGAATCTTTGCCCAGATTTTAGGAGGTGATGTGAAGAAATGGTTTAAAGGCCTACCTCCTAATAGTATCCAAGACCTTCCTGCTTTATATCAGATTTTCATAAACAAATGGGAAGTTAAGGCCAACCCTCTCCAAATCTTAGCAGAATACAAGAACCTGAAAAGAAACACAGGAGAGAGTGTCCATGACTACTCTACAAGGTTTAACAATGTTTATAACGCTCTTCCTCCACATATGAAACCTCCCCAAGGTATGGCTTTAGTGAAATATCCGGAGGGCTTTGATGCTGATATGGCCTACTAGCTTAGGGAGAGGGATTAAAACACACTGGAAGACATGCAAAAAGGAGTAGTAAGTGTAGAGGCTAACCTGATTGAGAAAAAAGCAAGATTGAGAGCTGATAAAAGGGTGACATATAGAGATGACACTGTAGCTTCCACATCTGACCCCAATTATGACTGTTTGTCTAAAAACATGGAAAAGCTACAGCAAATGATGGAAAAAATGGTTGTCACAGTTAGTAACCAAAACATAAATCAAAATCATAAACAGAACCAGAACTTTAGAAGGAATAATACCACTCCCAACAGACAAAGAGAATCAGATCAACAAATTATTCCCCCATTTCAAGAGAACTTTCTTGATGAAGATTAGGGAATCATAGAAGAGTTTGAGGGAACCACAATAAACATGTTCGAAGTATAAAAATCAATCCACAACTATTCCACAGAGGAATATCAGCCCTCATCCTCATACTGGGATGAGGAAAGATCAGAATCTGAGGATTACAGACTTGGATTTGAAAATCCCATCATGCAGGTCAGGGAACAGTATGAACTTAGAAGCAAGAAGAGCCTAGACACTTCCAAACCAAAGGCTTCTGGGATTACTATTAAGAAAAGGCCTGAGAAAACTTCTAAAGTGGCTGCTGAAAGTAACAAATCAGTAGCTTAGAGTTTTTGGAAGAACAAAGAAAAAGAAAACCAAAACACTGATAAGCAAAGTCAACCAACTAGTAGCACTAGCACTGTAGTTAGTGCTCCTGATAAAACTATCACAAACGCTGTACATAGTGAGAATCAACGCACTAATTCAGCCACTAAGGTGGTGGCTAACAAAACATAATCGAGTATTTCAAAGAGTCAATCTCCCTTCAATTTGGAAAGTGAGATTGCAAAAATTAAAATCTCTGTTCCACTCTCTGAGTTGGCCACTCAGGATGTATATAAAGGAAAAATTTTGAAAGCATTAAATCTAGGGGAAAACAGTGACACTGTCAATTTGAGTGATGATCAACCATCCCTTCTGTTTGGTCCAAATATAGAAGGAAAGTTTCAGGAAGGGGTAGTGCCACCTTTTTATATCAGTCTCAATATCCATGACAAGATCCTTCACAATGCAATGCATGACTCTCAGGCATCACACAACCTAATGCCTAAGGTATTTATGGAAAAGTTAGGCCTAGAGATAAATTGCCCTTATAAATATTTATATTCATTTGACTCTAGCAGAGTAAAATGCCTGGGCTTAATCAAAGGCATGTGTGTAAACCTTACCCAGATCCCTGCAAAATGTATGGTTATGGATTTTGTGGTAGCAGATGTACCACCTAAGTATGGCATGTTACTATCTAGGTCATGGGGAGCCAAGAAGTAGGGCACAATGCAGATGGATGGGGCATATGCCACAATCCCTATCTTTAGCCAGCTAAGGAGACTGTATAGAGAGGAAAAAATGAAATTCCTGGTCAGCATCCCTGAAAAGCCTGAAAATTCTCCTCTGTATTCCATGCACACAGATCTGGACTCTTTTATCTTTTGCAACGATGAATCCTTGGGAGAGCCAGAATCAGAAAGTAGAGATACAAACAAAGGTGTTGAGACCATAGATTTTAACATAATGGCCACTCTGGACTTAGAGGAAAATGAAGAAGAAAAATTTGGACAGTGCACTGAAACAGAAACTCAGAGCAAAAAAGAAATAGAATGCAATCAGCTGACTAGTCACCTCTCTGAATTCCATACACATCAGGGAGAGAAAAACCATCAACAAACTAGTGAAACCCACATTAGGGAAGAAAAGGATGATAAACATGAACACGACCCCTTGTGGGAAATGAATTTTGATGGATCTTGTACTAGGAAGACTGCAGGAGCAGGAGTGTGGTCACGTAACAGAAAGAGTGACTATGTAGAGAGTCATGCCTTCAACCTAAACTTCAAATGTACAAATAATATCGCAGAATATGAGGCTCTTATAATAGGCTTGAATCTATTGAAAAAATTAGGAGCTCATAAGATAACTGTGTGTGGAGACTCTGAGTTGGTCATAAAATAGGTGAATGGTGAATACACAGCGAAGCACCCTAGGCTGAGAGCGTATAGGAATGATGCCATGGATTTATTGAAGACTTTCATGGAATATGAATTAGTGTTTTTCCCTAGGAATCGGAACATAATTGAAAATGGATTAGCTTGTATAGCTAGTTCTTATCACAAGCCTCCCAGTGATCAAAAAATCATCATTCAGACAAAATTTAGGCCTGCAGTGCCGGATAATGAAAAATATTGGCAGGTCTTTTAGGGGGATAAGAAGATTGAATATTTCTTGACGAGCAGGAACAAGTTTGAATGCTCAGACTCAGAAATGAAATCTGAAGATAGCTGCCTAAGTGAAGAACCCTTAGACGAGGAAAAAACACCCTGTAACATAGAAATGAACACTTTAACTAAACAGCTTGGGAATCCGACCAAAGAATATGAGAACATAGATAAAGAGGAAGTAGAGGTGTTGCAGGCCAAAGATAAGAACATACCCTGAGGTCTGGAACCTTTAGAATACCTTTTCGAATTCGATGATGTAGCGAAAAAGCCCACTATAGAGCACTCAGACTCTGATGTTGAGGAATGCAACATAGGCACTGAAGATAAGCCCAAGATGATCAAATTGGCTAAGTCCCTGCCCGAAAACATGAGAAATAAATATATTGACTTGTTCAAATAATTCATTGATGTGTTTTCTTGGAGCTATGAAGACTTAAAGGCCTATGATACAAACATCATATAGCACAAAATACCTTTGAAAGAGAACCATAAACCTTTCAGACAGAAACTTTGCAGAATAAACCCAAAACAATTGCCTGCAGTGGAAAAGGAAATAAAGAAGATGTATGCGGCAGGCATAATAGTTCCTATGAGGTTCTCTGATTGGGTCTCAAACCTTGTAGCTGTGAGAAAGAAAATAGGTGAGATCAGATTGTGCATAGACTTCAGGAACCTTAAGAGAGCCTCACTCAAAGACAATTACCCTTTGCCAAAAATGGAACACATTCTTCAGAGGGTAGTAGGCTCAAAAAGGATCTCCCTGTTAGATGGTTTTTCAGGTTACAACCAAGTTTTAGTACTCCCAGAAGACCAACTCAAGACAACTTTTACCACTCCATGGGGAACTTTTATGTATGTAAAAATTCCCTTTGGACTAATGAACGCTGGTGCAACCTTCCAACGAGAAATGGACATAGCTTTTTCAGATGAAATAGGACACTTCATTGTCATCTACCTAGATGACATAACATTCTATTCCAAGACTGATAAATAACACCTAAAACATCTGAGGAAAGTGTTTGAAAAATGTAGGAAGTTTGGCCTGTCATTGAATCCTAAAAAGACTGTATTTGGGCTGCAAGAAGATAAGCTTCTCGGCCACATTATATCTGAGAAGGGAATTAGGATAGACCCACAAATATTTGAGGGAATACTACAAATCACACACCCGAGAAATAGCAAAGAGTTACATTCCTTTATTGGGAAAATAAACTTCTTAAGGAGGTTTATTCCCAACTTAGCTGAGCACCTTAGGAATATGAATAATATGCTGAAAAAGGGTGTAGGGGTTAAGTGGACTGTTGAGGCTAAAAAATATTTTGAATCTGTTAAAATTGCACTCACCCGGGCTCCTGTCCTAATTAGCCCAGATTTCTCAAAGGATTTCGTGATGTTTTCATTTGCCTCCGAGCATACAGTGGCTGCAGTTTTACTACAGAAAAATTCATAGGAAATGGAACAACCCATATCTTTCTTAAGAAAAGCTCTGAGGGATGCACCCTTGAAATACAACATAATGGAAAAACAGGCCTATACCTTGGTGAAGGCCTTGAAAGACTTCAGGGTGTACATACTGCATTCCCACACCATAGTCTACGTGCCAAGCATAGTGGTTAAAGACATTTTTCCCAAGACCCGGATGGGAAGAGGGGAAAATGGATTGTTGTAATCTTAGAATATGACCTTGAGATGAAACCCACAAAACTGATCAAAGTTTAGGGCTTAGCTCAACTAATGGCCGAATCAAATTTACAAGACCTTGACATAAACATGGTCGATGCCTTGGATGAGCAGGAAGGATTGTCTGATCCCACTGTTGAGGAGAAGTTTTAGAACTCTCCTTGGTATTCTGACATTTTGTATGTGATCACAAGCCTCAATGCTCCTCCTGAACTATCAAAGACCAAGGCTAGATTCCTAAAACTAAAAGCCAGGAACTTTTGCATTCTGAATGAATGTTTATACTGGAAAAATAAAAATGGTTGATTGCTTAAATGTTTGCCTGAAACTGAAGCTGAGAGGATTAAACAAGAGTTCCATGCAGGAGAGTGTGGAGGCCATCTGAACTGGAAGGCCACTACTAAAAAAATACTCAGAGCTGGCTATTATTGGCCTTCACTTTTCAATGACATCCATAAGATGATAATTGCCTGCCATAAATGCCAAATTTTTGAATGCAAAAGAAATCTCCTCCCTCTACCTTTACAACCCATCACTGTTGAAGGTCCCTTTATGCAATGGGGCCTAGATTTCATAGGATAAATACACCCTGCTTCTTCTGCACAACACAAGTGGATCCTTACAGCCAAAGACTACTTCACAAAGTGGATAAAGGCCATACCTTCTAGGAATGCCACAGATTTTGTCATCATCAAGTTTCTAGAAGACCACATCTTCTCTCGGTTTGGCTATCCAAGAAAAATAATCACTGATAATGCTGCTGCTTTTGGATCCAAGAAAATGGTTTATTTTTTTCACAGGTACCAAATAGCACTCAGTCATTTAAATGATTATTACCCACAGGGTAATGGGTTAGCTGAATCATCAAACAAGAGCTTGGTTACCATTATCAAAAAGTTGCTCGAAGAGAACAAGAAATCATGGCACAACAAGTTAGTGCATGCTTTGTGGGCTGATAGGCTTACAACAAAGAAATCCATTGGCATGTCACCATATCATCTTGTCTATGGAATAGAAGCAGTGTTTCCTACCAGCCTTGGGGTACCACTGATTAAACCTTTCCAAGAAATTCAGATAGAAGAAGACAGTATGGTGAGGAGGATAAACCAAACATTTCATCTCCAAAAAACAAGGGAAGAGGTATATAACAGAGCTCTAAAGGTTTAGGAAAATATAAAGAAGTTATTTGACAAAAGAACAAAAGCTTGTGACTTCAAAATTGGAGATAAAGTTCTGAAATGGGACTCAAGGAAAGAGGACAAAGGAAAGCATGGAAAATTTGACAGTTTGTGGCAAGGTCCTTACATCGTACAAGCCACTGTGGGTCCAAATGCCTTTTTTCTGCAAGAACTAGATGGTACAGAGCTGTTTGGGGGTCCTGTCAATGGCAGGATGCTCAAACACTACTACTGCTGATTTCCAATTTCCAATTTCCATTTCCATTGTAAATACCATTGTTGTGTTATGTTTTCAAGAAAAAGAGAAAAATGTTTCAAAAACAGAGAGAAAGGAGAGGTTCAGACATGCTCAAAAAATGAACCTCTGAAGTGCAAAGAGTGGCTCTACCATGATCAAAACCTGAGCCAGCAAAGAAGAAAAGGATCAGCTCTAACATGCCCAAAACCAGAGCTAAAATGAAGAAGAAAAAGGTGACTCTAACAAGCTCAAAATTTGAGTCACAAAGAATAGAAGGATGCTTCAAAGTTTCAGCTTTCAAGCCTTCAAGATTTTTTTTTTAGTTTTCTACAAATCTTGTCCATGTGCAATTGTCTTTATGCCTTGGATGCACAACAAACTAGACTGTCTAATCCTAGTTTGTCTGTCTTTAAATTTCTGTTGTAGAATGTAGAGAAGAAATCTGTTGGACAGTTTAAACCCAGTAGATATCAGATTAGGTAGAGAAACATATGAGGCCAACATTTTAATCTGGTCTTATGGAGTAATAAGGGTAGAAATAGAATAGGTTTATTTTCCTGTTTATAAAAATAAATGATGTAAAGGGTCTACAAGTCCAAATGCACCCTGGAAGAAAAAATGATAGGATTGTAGGATGGGTAGGTAGATTGTTTGGGAGCGCTCCTACTGATTTATCATGTTTTTAATAGCTAAAATCAAAGAAGAAAGATGGCTCAAATATCAGGCATCTAGCCTACTCCAAAGATCCCTTTCTGAATTCTTGACTTCTTCAAGAAGAAGCCATCCCCATGTGGAGCCACTTTTAGCCCCCTATGAATTTTTTGACAAGAAAATATGGGGCTAAACTGTTTGTTGAGCCTTCAAGGAACGCATTTCTCCCGAAAACACATCATCCTTGAAAGCCTCTTCATGCCCTCTGCCCTTTGACTAATTTCCACTGTTGTTTCTAAGTCAATAAGCCTCACCGATTGTAAAAAGGTGTGCTCAAGATGGCCTTCATTTACCCCTTGTGTTCCTGCAGAATGTCCCATTATAACCTTTTTCCTTTCTGTTAAATTCCCCCTTTTCACCCCCCAAATCCCTCCTAAACCATCTAAATCATCCCCATTCCCCTCTTAAGCCGTTCAAATAACCTTTGTTGGTTTGATAGCCCCCACTCTCTCTACCGTTACCCAGTTTTGGCCGAAAATTGCATTTAAAGGGCCGAAAACCCACATTTTAACATATATCGGGCCTAGCCCCCTTCGGCCAGCCCCTTAAATTTTTCCCCACATGAACTGGGCGCTAGAACCAAGTGCTAGCCCGAAAGGCGCTTATCGCGATTGGATGAACAAGTCTCGGGAGCGTTACCCACCGTCGATCTCCCGTAATCCAACGGTTGTCACAAAGTCTCATCGTATCCATTTTACCCCATTCACCACTCCGATCGCATATCCACCGTCAATCTGATCTGCATATTGAAGATCCACATTTCATCCGCCCCGGTGGCCCCTGCAATCACATCACTATTGCAAACCGCCGGTTTCTATCACACCGTCTTTGGAAGGTGGGCGGTATTTTTCATTTCAAGTGATCAACGTCACCACTTGACACGTGTCATCAAGCACTGTTGGGAAACCGCTCTGATCGCACGTTAACGTTCGTCCGCAGATTTGACGCAATATTGTTGTACGCCATCCAATCTGGGGCGAGCCATCCGACGGTGGTCGTGCCACAAAGATGCTCGAGAGTTAGCCCAAGGCAAGTGGGGACCATGGCTCACCATCTGTCGCCCTCCTATGTGTTTTCCACTGTCGATATCCTCCTGAGATCGGACGGTTAGAATTAAATCCACACCCCGCCATTGACCTGGTCCCGCCACGTCACCCATTCCACGTGTTTTCATCACATTTTCGTCCATTTCCTGTATATTTCATTCAAAGGTCAAATTTTAATGTTTTACCTTAAAACTTCCTATCTCGTCATCTTCCAAGTGCATTTCCCGCTGTTCCACGAGGTTCATCCACAGTATCCTCTGCATGCATCGTCGTCAACTGTGCCACTTTTCCATTTTCGCAGTCATCCACAGCATCCCACCCCATGCATGGATTTTCTGAACATGTTTTCGCGTTTTACAGGGTTTCAGGTGGTGAAAGCCTCCACTGTTCACAGTCACTATTCTGGTGACAAAGAGCGCAGAGAAGGTCAATGTTCGAGCTTGATATTGCAAGAAGATGTTTCGAAAGGATTCAACAGGAAATATTTCATCAATGAACAGTGCTCGACACTGTCAAACCTCCCCAGCACCATTAAAGCTCGAGATTTCATAGACAAAGAACAGTAAAGGAGCGGCAGAGAGGATCAGCAGAGAGCCATAGAATTTAAGGCCAGTAATCGAAGATTTTTGAAGCCCTAATGTAGTAATTGAAAAGCAATGTACCAGATTGAATACCTAGAAAATAACGCAGAGGCCCCGATAGGGCCTTGGGCACAGAAAACAACACCAACAATGTTTCACCATCAGCAAAATGTTCTTCCCCATGAAAGGATGGAGTGCCCATACATTTTTCATTTTATTCCATGTTCTAGTGAGTTTTCTGCCCTAACAACAGTCCTGATGCTATCAGAGCATTTGTTTCACAGTATGGCAGACCCTAGCATCATTATTCTACCTTTTTGTTTAATTCACCAGAGTACCGTAGATATTACAGCAAGTACATCAAAGACATACCTGGAGTAAATTGCAGCCTGACAAAGACCACTCTTTCATCCAAAGAGTACTGAAGATAAATACCTAGAATTTAAAACAGAATGGGGCCTCGACCCTCTTCCTCTTCTGAGTTTTAATGCTACATTTAGTTTTCCATCTACCTCCTCAACCTATTTTCAGCTATAAAATTCATGAAGAAACTCATTGTAAGGGTTTTTAATCAGATATCTGTGAATTTCAAGCTGTTACTCTTGAGACATGTTCTCTATGTAAAGTTATAAGATAGGCTAAGGAAGATGTTTTCAAAATGAATATCAAGCTATTGGTAATGTTGTACTTGACTGGTGTTGCTCTTTAATATGACAAGCACATTTCTTTGGATCCTGATCTAAAGCAGCGGTGATGTTTTTTCTGTCTTTGTCTATGTTTTCCTTTTTATTTCATTACATTACATTTCTTCTGGCACGCATCAGAAATATGGCATAGGATTTACCCTTGTTAGGTACCCTATGTTTTTTCTCTCCCTGCCTTCAATGTTGTTCTACTGTATGTGTTATCTGAGGATTGATTTCAAGCTAATTTAACTAGTGTAGTGGTCAAATATACTTCTAGATGATGTATGAATTAATGAATCTGTTCTTAGATGTTCTTGTTAGGTTTTAATTGAATGAATTGGGATACTAGGAGTCTAGAACTCTGTCTCTGTCTCACTAGGATCCTTTTCAATTTATTGAACCTTTCTAAGCTCCCTTGAGCTGGATGCCAAAGCATTGAGAGTTCAAAGTCTCTCTCTGATCTCAGGTTTCCACCTTTGTGTTTAAATATTTAGTGTTTCCTTGTCTGAAGAGTTAAGCTTTTAGGTTTTGGATCACAGGCTATCCAATGGCATGTCCTATCCCTGGATCTGATTCCTAGAAGGTTTCCTTGGAGGTTTCCTTGCTTTCACCTTCTCTCTTACCATTTCACGCCACACTATCATCTTTAAGATCGAATGCTTCAGATGACTAGCCCAACTGAAAGCTTGCATATTGAATAGCAGGTAAATCCTTTTCTGACTCCATTGCCCAATGGTATTGAAGGTTCTCTGACTCATCCCTCCTTTGCCTAAAATCCTCCTTGCTCATCCTTGTCTTATATAGAACCCTTCTTTCCTTATTCCCAACAACCAAACAAAAATCAAACAAACAAACCCCGTGCCTATAACTAGCTTAACATCTTAAAATTTTGAGCTTCAAAGACATAAAACCTTTGCTTATATAGAGAGATCCCTCTCTGGACCCAGGAGGGCTAGATCCTGAAGTTTGAAGTGGTTTGATGTTGTCTCATATTTTGGTATTTCCAATCTTGCAAAAACATGGGAACCCCAACACACCATACTAACTGATGTTGATTTCTTCTTACCCTACAATAATTTCTATTCTCCATTGTCATCCAAGCACTCAATGGATTTTTCATAGCAATCCACTTTGATCCTATGAATATATAGCCATTCCATAAAAAAAATCATACTATATGATCCCAATGGAAATAAAGTCAAATGTGTTGATGTAGCATATCATTCAACTCAAAATCACAATCTCTTACCCAAACATGAACTCTCTTCTTGTATCTGTATCCAACTGGACTAACCAAGATCTACATGCACTACTTTATTCAAACCACACTTATCCACCAATTTAGGGTTAACATAAATGTAATTAGATCCAAGTTCAATCAAAATAGTAACAACTTGACCACAAATCTTACCATCCAACTCAATGATAGATTCATGATAATCTTCCTGTTGGTTATCCAATTCTCCATAAATCCGAGGAATTCTCTGTCCAACATTCCCCACTATCTGTGCCTCTTCAGCGTTGTAAATCTAAGGTCTACCACCCTGATGTTGTGGAAAATATCTCTTGTGATGATCATTACCACAATTCTAACATTGTAAAAGCTTCCAACCTACGCCCTTGTTCTCCTACTCAAACCAAAATCCCTATCCTCTCTCGGATGCATTGAACTTATTATGTGTCATTGCATTCTCTATTTTATCTTTGTCCTCAAGCCTTGCTCATTTCTTGTCCCATTTTCATTTATTCCTTGGATTACCTTTAGGGTCTAGTTTCGTCTCATATATGGGCTTTGATTTCTCATAAAAATGCTTTAGCTTCTAGATGGCCTCCTCCAATGATCTCATTTCATCGAACACAATCCTATCTCTAGATTCCATGGGTAATCCACTAACAAACCTCTAAACTTTAGCATTTTCATCCTAAAGATATGATACATACCTCAATAGCTCCAATAACTTGGTCATATACTCCTCATCTATCATCAATCCCATATTTAGCTCATAGAATTCAATTTACCTATCATCATAATATCTCTTTTATAGTTACTTCTCCATAAATAATCTCTCGAATTCATTCCAAATCAATTCCTCTTCAAGAATACCTATGACATTCTTTACATCTTCCCACCAAATATCTTCTTTACTTTTAAGACTGAATGTAGCTATTCTAGCCTTCGTATTTGTTGATTAATCATGCAACCTAAAGAAATTATTCATCCCAAGTAACTGAGCTTTTGCATCCTTTGATTTCTTCATTTATCCATCAAATGTAGGTGGATTTTCTTTCTTAAAATCATCTTGAAAATATCATTTTTTATTCCTCTTGTAAGGATTATAACGATTATTATCATGATCTCTGTCAAAATCAGAGCTATAATAAAACATGTTTCCTTCACCTCTCATATCCGGTGTATCCAAGAACCTACCATATTTGATCATGTCATCTCTATCTAACTTGTGCCCATTGTGAGATCTACTACCATATGCCCCGTTATTTATGTCCCCCTGCCCATGGTTGATCCAAAGTGGTCCTTATCTCTGCAAGTTTGACAAACTCTAAAGGATTTTTTCATTGATTTTTACTTATTTCTCATGTGTCTTTCAAGTCTCTCTTGTAATTGAATGATTCGGTCATTATTTTCTTTTTAACTCCTTATTTATTCGTTTAGACTTCTCAGACTGTCTGTTATGTGATGGGAGTATTCCTCACTATGTTGTTCATCTGATCCATAGGAATAATCTCATGAACTATAGTCTACCACTCTAATAACCATATTTTTTCTTCTCTTCCTATAAGGTATATCATGTCAGCTAAAACAAATCATAAACAAACCAACATACCTCAGTCTAGTTCACAGGAACATATCTTGGCTGCAATATCAACCAGATTAGCGCAATATATCTATATCTATATCTATATCTGTATATGTATATATATATATATATATATATATATATATATATATACATAATCATCTTAAAAAAAACACATAGACATCATCTCAATCCTTATTCAGTTTCCATACATGATGCCACAACCACACACTAACTAGACACAATGCATGCATAACAACATATACACTGACATACATGACCAATGCACCATCAACATGCACTCATGACAACCACATACAAGTGAAAACACCATCAAATTTCACATGGCGACACCACTGCAACTATGGCCATTCCATGCATATGAAACAAGCACATAGACCAGAAGCATAAGGATCACATATGAAATCGACATGTATGAATGACCAACACACCACCCATCTAGTCCATGGGGTCAACCGTGCTCTGATACCACTCTATAATGCCCTCCTCCCACATTTACCCAAGCTAACCACTCCACCAGGGTGTTGAGGAGGTAAATCCCCTCTGTGGACAGAGGCGATCCCTACTAGCCCAGCAGGGGTCTAGCAACAAACAAACAATGCTATGACGCAAGCTCCTAGTTACGAATGAAAGACTTGGGATAAGAGCCTACCTGGATTCCAACGCTAGATCTGAAGAAGAAGATGTCCCCATCCTTCAGCCTTGGCAGATCACAATCCTTCCACGATCTCCGTGGATGAACACCTGCACGCAGAAGAAACGAACAGATACATGCATAGGAACCAGCATACGTAACTAAACATCGGTCAGAAAATATATTACTCGCATTAACATGATAGAAAAAGGAGTGGAACCATAATCATAGTCATCTATTAAAGTGATAAACGAATAGAAGTTACAACCAAGTTCTGACGTCGCAGCTTCCTTCGAACGGGTCTCCTGTTGTCCACGTCTCGCAAAGCTCGCCAAGGAAAGGGAAACCTCTCCAGAGTCTCGTAACAATGGTCTCCTCGCTTGAATGGGCCTTAAGGGAAAGAAGGGATTCTTTACAGCACAAAGGCACTTGGGAATAGGGAGATGCAAAGCTTCGGCACTTCAAGACTAGCTTGCCATGGATCTGAACAAGCTTTTATAGATGGGGAAGGAGGGAGTTGGGATCCCTATTATTATGGGATTGGCCCTATCAACAAGGAAGGTTCCATAGAAGGTGGCAAAACCACTTCCCTTCCATAGAACTCCCGCAGCCCAACCTCCCAACTCAAGATAGGCAATGGTTGTGAGTTTGTTTGAACTCAACTTCCGCCATCCATATTTAAAAAACAGTCCCTAAAATGGGTGGCGCGATTTCTGCTCTATGACAGAGCGCCAAGTGGCGCGACCTCTTTTACGGGATTTCCCTGATTGGCGCGAGCACTGAACTGTCTACCCGCGCCAATGCAAAAAGAGCTGTTTTTTATGAGTTTTGCAAGGAGATGTCTCAAGGGGAATTGAAGCTCATACTCAGAGGGATGCATTGATGATGTTTTCAAGGCATGACAATGTTCACAGGTCACATAATGGGTCCTCCATTGTGCGGGACGGGGAATGGTAGGGACGGTGACAAATTACTGTATAACAGATGCCCCCTAAAGTATGAGGCCCGAGAGAGAGAGGGGTGAAATGCTTTACGAGAACATGTTCAACTGAAGGCCCGCCGTCGGAAAAACCTGCGCAGAAAGATACAACTGATATCTCAAGTACATGATGTATATGTGGTATGGACGCAGCCATCCGAAACAGAGTATGCTATAATCCGGATCCAGGGTATGGGCGCAGCCATCCAACTAAGATCAAACAAATAGACTCAGGTATGGTCGCAGCCATCCAATCAGTGAGTCATGTACATAATGATAATAATCCACAATCGTAGCCTGGATTACAACAGACACAATCCAGGGTCTTGCGCTCCATCTCGACCCAAACAAGTACAAGTTCTAGCATGCGAATGTGTGAGCCGATGTCGAACATGCAAGAACATCGTCTGATTACCAGCCAATGATGAAAGCCGTTAACAGACGCGAGAGAAACCACCAATAATGACAATGGTCCTCAAGGTACTACAGGTACAATCTACGGCGTGTGAATAAATGAGTTGACGTCGAACACCCGCAGAATCATCCGATCGGAAGTCAATGATGTAAACTTCACGTCGAATGCGACGAACCTGCCATTGAGGCATGCAGGCTCCAAGGTACCATCAGGAGTCTCTAGACCAACTTCCCGGATAATGAGTTGAAGTCGACAGGAAGTGACCTTGATCGAAGGTGGGCCATAATGATTCCCACATCATCGACACGAGACAGAGGAACATAATTTTTTGTTGTGAATTAGGACCATATGAGAAACAGAGGAAGGTTGATATTTGCAGAGGCCAACTTCTCTTGAACATATGAACGGCACGACAATGGACTTGGCAGTATTTGACATCAACAGATCAAAGGTCATGGCGACGAGGCAGTGAACAGATGAGAGGTCAAAAGAGATTACCCAAACCCATGGAAACAAAGTGAAACAACGAGATGAGATGTCCCCAACCCGACACGAATGCAGACAAGTGCCATGTTCAAGAGCGACATACTGCCGACGATAACGACGATGGTTCCATTTTTTCCCCCACCATTTCTGGCGAGTACCCCAATTATTTTTGATAACAAGCTTGAAGGGGATAGCATATGCTTGTGATATAAGTCCGCCCTTCGGGCAAATCCATCCTAGTGCATTTAACGAGTCCTAGGAAGGAGAAACTCGGAGAACGTCATTTCGACGGAATCCAATGTCATCAGGGTTTAACGAGTCTGACAAAGGAAGAACTCGGCGTCTTTTCATGTTTAGAGAGTTTGAAAAGACAGCGGGAAAGAAAACTCCACAGGTCCCTTTTCGTAAATAGTTTCCCAGATCCGAAAAGGTAGAAAACAATATCCGGGAAAAC
Source organism: Pinus albicaulis (assembly GCA_034641835.2). Classification (NCBI taxonomy): domain Eukaryota; kingdom Viridiplantae; phylum Streptophyta; class Pinopsida; order Pinales; family Pinaceae; genus Pinus; species Pinus albicaulis. The sequence goes on along the minus strand of CM076581.1, from coordinate 469,654,219 downwards.
CTCCTAGTCGCGATAGGCTAGGGTATTCCTTTTCGTAATCGATCCAGCCCAGCCCGAAAAAGGGTTAAACTTATACTGGGTGAATGTCGATTCGTGTCCATTTTAACGAGATCGAAACGACAAGGGCCTCGGCGATCTTTTCATATTTAGAGAGTCAGAAAAGAGCTGAAAGATGACTCCAGAGTGACTTTTTCGCGTATTTACCGAGTCCGAAAAAGTATAAAATACAACTCATTTCCACCTTTTAAGTCGCAAAAACCTGCCGCTGCACATACCCAACAAGCGTAAAATCCATTTTCGACATAATACATGCAAATATTTGACAAAAAATAATTTTTAAAGCTCATTTAACGTCGAAAAGTTATAAATATGTCTAATGGTAAAAAATAAAATTACTTTTTACTATTTACCTTGTGGAGAGCAACAGTGGTCCATTTGGAGCAGAATCTTCTGACGGTGATTGCGACCAATCCAGGCAACCATTCAGCGTCTCGTCTGTGACAGGTAAGAGGCGCTCCTTTTCTCTTTTTTTTCATGCATTTTTTAATGATTTCCCCTTAGAAATCAGCTCTGTAAGGGCACTTTTGAAATTTTAGGGCCGGGCCAAGTGGCGCGGGTATCGGGCACGGACCCGCGCCACTGAGCTCTTTTTACCAAAGGTCCCGCGCCACATGGCGCGACTGTCAGCAAAACAGTCGCGCCAGCGGCGGAACCCAAATTTTCGCCTAAAATTCCGCTATTTATGCCAAATTTCTTGAATTTTGAAGCTTACAAAAGATCTAATCAGGGGTTTTGGACCATGTGAATGCAGATAAACAGTCAGAATGGCAATCGAATGGAAGGAACGAGAACAAGGAGATGAGGACGAAGAGGCCATGCAAAGCCAAGCATGTATGAATGCTCTGAGAGACTGTGGCTTAAAAAAGTTCTTCCTCACACCCTGCTTACGAGCTCAGCCTGAGCTCCTCCAATATCTGATCAACCTCTGGGATGAAAATGACCAAGTGTTCCGAATACGAGACCAGGTGCTGGAATTGGAGGTTACTGACATTTATTTCGTTACTGGATTATCCCGCAGGGGTCCAATCCCTGTACTGACTGGGAGCAGACCATCAGGGGAAAAGATGGAAGAAGTAATGGCGCGGGTGTGCCGTGGGGCACAAACAGGAACAGGGAGTAAGAAGGTATACATCTCAACCATCCCCGATCTAGCACTGAGAGTTGTACTCCACACCATTACGCGGGCTGCTGGATCGCAGGCACCGCATGAGGCTACAAAGACTCAACTCTTACTGGCCTCAGAATGCATGGGTCCCCGACTGTATGATTGGGCAACAGCCGTCACGATCAACATGAAAAGGCAGCTCACAAAGTGCAAACGGGGCAAACTGAAGCAGTTTGGGTATGGTTCCATCTTGGTATCGTTCATTCTGGAACGCATACCAACCTTCCAGGGCCAAGAGGCCCCTGTGGTGAGTCCGGTACCACGAGAGCCGAGAATGGCTCGCTGGGCAGCACTGATGCCCAGATCTGGAGGCGGGCAACAGATGTCCTAGAAGCCCGAGTTCTTCAGGTGGCTACGGCGCCAAATGATCGTTGTGGAAGATTGGCCCTATTCGGGAACTGACTTTACAGGGGACCCAGATCTCCCGCTACCAGAAGGAGACGACTGGGATGAAGAGCTGGGTAAGACCTCATATTTTTGATTTTATGTTTATATGTTTTTTTGTTAATACACACTTTTCCAAACACAATTATATATGCATGTAGATGTAGGACCTGAGAGACCAGCCGGGATGTCTCCTATCTCCCGGAGGACACAACTCGCCCCTGAGATTCAGGGGGAAGGCACCGGAGGAGAGGCACTGGTTCAGAACCTCGAGGGGATCGTCCATGGGATCCCAGACTATGCCCGACTGTCAGATGTACCGATGGAGTACCAGCGCCATACGGTGGGAGTTCCAAACCGGCTCCACCGAATCCCGAGGCGGCTAGTGCGTGCAGTGACGTGCTATCATGAGCACCATGCTGATTAGTCTCTAGGATTTAGCCACACCTATTTTTTTGAGAGACACAGTGTCTCCGGATGTATTAAGAAGACAATTATGTATATTTTTTGAGTTTTATGCGACACACTTTATGTAAACATTTCGATATCTATATATATGCATATCTATTTCTGGATGAGTCTTCTTTACATGTGATGATGATTTATAAATTGCGCAAATGCCTGTCTAACACCAAATTTGCTACTGCATCTGTTAATGTATTCAAATGTCTGGGTATATGATGATATGTAATGTAGTCAAAATTCCTTTCCAGTAATCGAATACGCAAATACAGACGTAAGATGGACGGGTTCCTTACCGAATAGTGTCCGTTCAGTTGTAACACTACAAGTTGCGAATCTAGATACACGAGCAATTCACGGATACCAAGGTTTACCGCCTCAGTTAATAATTATAACACAACACTATATTCCGCGATGTTGTTCGTGGTACGTCCTAGACACACTCCTTGTAGGTCAATCAACTCACCAGCAGGATCATAGATTACCCAGGCTGCTGAAGACAGATTCTTGGTACTGCGGGAGGCACCATCCGCGAAACCAACAAATGGATGAATAGACATATGCACAACCAGGAAGACCCGATCAGCAGAAAGATGTTTACAAAGCACACCACACCATGCACACAAATGAAAATCACACACCTATGTACACACACCACACCAAAAATCATTTCAGGCGTAGTACTTCTTAAGGTACAGCCCATTTCTGGGCTGCGCCAATGGAACTCCTTCGTAGTCTATAAGCTCGTAGGCCCCATTTTTTAAAACACGTTTTACTATATAAGGCCCGTGCCACATAGGCTGGAGCTTCCCGGCACCAAGCTTGTCATGTGCCTGATCGTACAAGAGGACTAGGTCTCCTTCGATGAAAGAACGGGGAGAAACAGATTGATCAAAATGAGTCTTGACCCTCTTCTTTTGTGCTTCGATGATCAAAGCAGCTAGACGACGGGTTTCATCCAACCATTCGAGATACAGAAGACGCTCTTCCTCAGGAGAAGTATCCGGTAAGAGCTCCACAGCTAATTTGAGCGAAGGAATTTCACATTCAACCGGCAAAGTAGCTTCCAGACCGTACACCAGTTGGAATGGTGTAAATCCGGTTGCACTTTTAGCAGATGTTCGGTACGCCCAGAGAGCTGAGAACAGTTGGAGATGCCAACTGGATTTATGAATCCCAACTGTTCGTTGAAGCATAGTGACCAAAACCTTGTTCACCGCTTCAACCTGACCGTTCGCTTGAGGGTAGTATGGCGTGGAGCTGTCGTGACGCAAGCCCAACGCAATGTCACTCCGCCACCATGCACCGCGAAGTGAGGACCTTTACTCCATGAAGATAGCTGAGAACCCCGAATCGTGCAATAACATGGTTGAATAACATGCCTACGAAGCTTCCGTCGCCAGCCTGTAGCGAATGTTCGACAGGATTGCGAAGACACGTGTCCTGGGATATACGCATGCCCCCCGACCGAGTGAGGGTTACACGTCATAAAATCTACGCCCCATTTCGCGAAAGGGCCGACGGTAATAACGGGATGCAAAGGCAATGGCGGCGCGCGCATCTTGCGCTGAAAAATCTGGCACGGATGGCATTTTCGGACTGCAGTGATACAATCCTTGAATATAGAAGGCCAGAAATAACCTGCCCTCAGAATCTTTTGGGCAGTGGCATATCCGGACATGTGTCCACCACAAGCGCCACTGTGGCAGTCATTCAAGACTTTCTCAGCCTCGTCCAAGGTAAGGCATCGTCGGAGCACCGAATATACTCCAATACGATATAAGGTATCTCCTACTATGCGGTAGGGTTGGGACTGGTGCCGAATCCGACGGCGTGCAGCTTTATCCAACTCAGACCGAAATGTCGCGGTCTGAAGATACACTATGATGTCACCGTACCAAGGATCACGAGTATCGATAAGAAACATTGTTTCGTCCGGTATATGATCTTCAGAGTGTTCAGGAATAGAGTCTGTAGGGAGAGAACATATCAGATCCGCGAAGACCAGTGATTTAGTTGACTTGGCAGTGGTGAATTCCAAGTCAAACTCCTGCAGGATCACGATCCATTTGGAGTACTTTCCCCCTAGTAATTGTCTAGAAAGAATATACGTCATAGGGTTGCAGTCTGAAACCACTGTTATCGTGCGCAAAAGGATGTAATGGCGAAAGCGTTGTACGGCGTGTACGGCTGCTAAGGCCAATTTCTCGACATGTGCATAACGCGTTTCCGGGTCGAGAAGGTTCCGAGACAGGTAATAAACAACATGTTCGTCACCGTTCTCGTCATCCTGCACCAAGACCATGGCGATGGTGCTTAATGCGGCGGCTAGATACAAAGTAAAGTCGTGGTGGTAGTCCGGAGGACGAAGCAACGGAGCATTGACGAGCAATGTCTTCAGCTTCTCAAAGGATTCTTGAGCGATTTCGTCCCAATGAAAGGGAACATTCTGCCTTAACAAACGAGTGAATCCTTTGGCCACCTCGGCGTAATTCGGGATGAAGCGCCTAAGAAAATTCGCTTTCCCTTGCAGACTCTGCAACTGATAAAGGGAGGAGGGTGACGGGAGATTTATAATGGCCTCAACCTTCAGAGGGTCAAGGCGAATTCCGTCTTTCGAGACTATAAAGCCCAAAAGACGGCCAGAATCGACGCAGAAGACGCACTTATGAGGATTGAGCCTAATATTGTAGCGTCTGCAATGAAGAAATATCTGGCGAAGATGCTCAGGATGATCCTCTCGCTTACCCGAATGGGCAGGCAAGTCGTCCAGATAAGGCTGGACAATATGGCGAATATCATGAAAAGCGTATGACATCGCACGCTGAAACGTGGCGCCAGCGTTCTTTAAGCCGAACGGGAGCTTTTTGTATGCAAAAGTGCCCCACGGACAGATGAATGTGGTCTTATGTTGATCCTCAGGTGCAATATTTATCTGGTTGTAACCTGAGAAACCGTCCATTAAGGAGTAGATCTCACTCCCGGCGCAATCGTCGATAATCTGATCGATAAACGGAGTGGGATAATTATCCTTAGGACAGGCGCGATTTATATCGCAATAATCCACACAGACTCGAATGGTACCCTGATTTTTATCGACAGGGACGATATTGGACACCCATTCTGTAAGGGGGATAGGATAAATAAACCCCGCGTTCAGAAGTTTTTCAACCTCTGCCTTGATAGCGGCGGCTTTCCGAGGATGCATGGGACGCAAGCGTTGGCGCACGGGTTTCGCACTCGGATAGGTTGGAATCTCGTGTACGACAATACTAGGATCAATTCCCGGCATTTCCTCGTAGGACCATGCAAAAACATCTCTGAACTCTTTGAAAAGTTCCGTATAGACCTGGATCTCTTCGGGAGAACAGGTCACACCCACATGAATGTTCTCAACAATCCCTGGTTTAACAGAGATGTTGATAGGAACAGTTTGAGTAATGTTACTCAGATTACCCTCCGAAAAGACCTCGTGCGTCAAGATCGGTGTTTGAAGAGGAGGGGAAGGAACCTGAGTAGCATAGCGCTCCAGACAGCCAGTCATTGCCCCCAAGCTAGGCATAAACGAGGAACGATGATGTCCATCGCCCCAGGGTAGCTCCTCAAGAGACATAGTTTCAATGATAGCCTCATCTGAGGGAAAAGTCTCTCTAAGAGGATCAGGTGAATCAGCCTGACCAAGCTAGGGGGATTGTGAGTAGACGTCAAGAGCCATGCTCATCGGAGCATGCTGAGGAGGTGGAGGGTCCGATGTAGCAACAATCTCATAGTAGCTGATCTCTACTGGCGTTAAAGGCATGGATTCTCCAAACTCATATACCTGCTCAGGTGTAGGAATCAGCCAGGGGTCATCAGTCCTGGACAACATGTTGACTTGAGCGGTATTCGGTGGCGGCGCAGGGGAAAGACCCATGAGGACTGGGTCTTTGAAAAGACCAAGTCCTATGCTGTTTGGGGGATTCGGAATTTGATCCACATACGGCACGTTGTTCTCAGAGCTAGAGGTAAAAAATGACAACTGGTCTACCGTGACAATCTTGCCCTCGTGAGGGAACTTAATGAATCGAAAGACAGTAGACGGCACGCAGAGCATGGCATGGGTCCAGCTGCGGCCGAGAAGTATATTGTAGTTGAGTTTAGCGTCAACCACTTCTACTTCTACGTTGACAGTTTTTCCCTGTAATGTGATCGCCAGACTCTCGAGAACTCCCAGGGGTTTAGATTCCCGACCATCAAATGCCTCAAGGGCATTGGGAGATGATGACAAATTTGGAGAGCCGATGGCCTTCCAACAAGCGGAGGACATAACGCAAGTAGATGCACCCTCATCTACGACGGCTCTGTGAACGTTCAGACCGTTAATCCCGACTTGAATGACCAAAGCAATTTGATGTGGAAGCCGGGGAGTAAAATTCTCCAGATCAAAGGTGAGAAGGCTCGAGTCGGCGGGATCGATACCACCGATGGCAGACAGTAAAGCCTTCCGTTGCGAAGGACAACTTTGAAGAACCTCAAGTGCAGACATGGCACATGGCGCCTGAGCCACATCCTCAACGATGCTATAATGTTGAGCGGCACGAGCATTTGGATTATAAGAGGATCTTCGAAGAACACCCTTGGGAGGTGGCTTCACAACGGGTTCGAGAGTCGGCTTCTCGATTTCCAACGGACCAGAAACAGGTGGGGGAGGCGGTCCATCCGCAACTGCCTTCCCGGGTGCCTGCTGCTGACTATTGTAATCCTTTGATCTCGTAGCGATAGTGATAGGTGCATTAGTCTTCATCATGAAAACCTGAGACCCAAACGGTGCAGATGATGAGCCTTGTTCGACCATCTGGGTCTGCTGAGATGGAAATGGCTCTTTTAAAACAGCCGGAGTCCCTTTTGAGCCTTTAAGAAGTTGACTAATTTCGGACCGTCGTGGACAATCCTTAGTGTAATGGTCACCTTCACAGATGAGGCAAGGGAATTTCGGCTTACGTTGGGAGCTATCCTCAGTTCGAGTTTTAGATTCCGGTTTTGGGGCATCAGATTTTGATTTGCCTTTGCCCTTCTTCTTCCCTTTGGAGGATTTGTCCGCAGGATTGGCCTGAACGGAATTCACCTCCGCGGTTTTACCAGAATCAGATGAAGCGGGATTAGCAGAGGTATTGTTGGAAGAATTAGCCTTCTGCTTCCCATTCGAAGACTTCTTCGAATTTTGAGAAACGGAACCAATGACACCATCCACCGTAGGGGTAGGCGGGGCTTTTGTGGCTCCGGGCCATGGAGCATCAGGAAGGATGTCATAAAGCATGCCAGATTGCGAATAAACAAGATCCAGGTACTGGGCATGCGCGATAGCTTGTTCCTCCGTCACACACGCTCCCATCGCGATATCCTGAGCGATTTTATTGACAAAGGAGGTGGTGAACCAGTGAGTCAAAATCTGATCAGGTATATGAAACTTGATCAGTCGACGACGGCGCCGCCACTCATGGATGTGATCCGAGATGTGAGTGGCCGAGTCCTGCTTCAAGGAAGAGAGGAGGTGCGTCCCGGTCTCATACCGGACTGGTAACTGGAAATGCGTGAGGAAAGCCATAGCTAACGAGTTGAAATCCTGAAAAATACCACGGGATAGCTCTATGTACCACTTAGCAGCATCTCCTGTTAAAGTACGCTGGAAAAGACGTAGACGAATCGAATCATCGGTCCAAGAGTTAGACGAACACCAGAGGTGGTACGTCATCACATGCGCCTGGGGGTCTTCGCCAGCTTTGCCCTCAAACTTGGGACAGTCACCTGGTATCTTGGTTGGAACCGGGGGCCAATATGGATTATGAGCAATCGGATCATTGGTCAACTTCGAAACGTCCGATAGATCCAAGGTAGCCAGGAACGGCAATGGGGGGTTAACTACCATGCCAGTCCCAGGATAAGGTCCGGTACCTGCGTTCCACGATGGTTGTGAATATCCCTGCCCCCATGGGTTCTGTCCCTGAGGATTCTGACCGTAGGGGGCATGGTTCATATAACCAGACTGATTTGGTTGCTGGTAACCATTGTGTGGGGCTTGATAACCAGGGTTCGGGCCATGATTAGGTGTCTGCCCTGTGTAAGTAGCGTTTGGATTTGGCTGCTGAGCGTAGGTAGAACCGGGTGGAGGAGGAGGATACTGAGAGCCTCCAGAGTGGTTATAGTTCGGTTGAGACTGACCATGAGGATAATAACCACTCTGAGGATGAGTAGACTGCTGATAAGTGGAACCCTGTGGAGCCTGGTACGTAGGGCGCAGCTGTTGATTTGGTTGCGGCATTGAATGAACAGGCTGTTGAGCAGAGTGAACGGAATGAGAGGGCTGCCCTGAATGAACAGGTTGACCCGAGTGAGGGGGCGGCCCTGAATGAACAGGTTGGCCCGAGTGAGGGGGCGGCCCTGAATGAACAGGTTGGCCCGGATAAACAGGCGGCGCTGGTTGCGCAGGTTGACCTGGTTGTAAGTGAGCCCCAGGTTGCACCGAATAAGCCGGTTGGCCTGGAGGCGGGACACCAGGTTGTACCGGATGACCCGGTTGGCTTGGTGGTGGAACAGAACCAGGTGCTTGCTGGAAACCAGTTTGACCTGAAGCAGAACCATAGGGTGGTCCTGGCTGATATGCAACATTAGAGACAATAGGATACTGCGGTTGCATCGGTAAAGAAGGTTGGATTTGCCCCCCAGGACCATAGGCCGGTCCCTGTTGATACCCCGGCTGAGGCTGAGCAGGTTGACCAGCAGGGCTATAATATGGTCCTTGCGGATTGTACAATGGCCCTTGCTGGCCCGCAGAGTAGCCTTGGATGGGCTGTCCCTGCGGGTCGTACAGATAGCCAGGTTGGCCTGCAGGTTGGCCTTGGAAAGGCTGTCCGAAAGGCTGTGCCTGCAAGTTCTGAGCCTGGTTGTACGGCAAACCTTGAACATAAAGATAAGCCTCAGGAGCAGGAAGGCGCAAAATGTCCCCATGCTCGTCAAGCTGACCTGGAAAACCATACACGGGAGTGCCGTCTTGTGCATAGTGCGAAAAGAAAGATCGGTAAGGATCTTGGGGAAGCTGTCCAGCTCCGACGTTCGGCTGCTGTAAAAACAACCGATACTCCTCCAGAGAGATATTCTCCGGTATAGCAGTGGCTAGATAAATGTCTTCAGGAGTTGGCCCAGATCTAGTAGCAGATGCTGAGACAACAGCAGAAGAGGCTGCCACACAAACAGTGGGCCGTACGGGAACAGAAGTGACGGGTGTCGAAGGAGACACCCCGGGTGTAGTGGCAGCTGCCCTCGAAGCAGGAGATGATATTCCCATAGAGGCAGCAGCTGAGATAATCTGACCCAGAGATCTGTATCCCTGTGGCAAAGAAGGACCAGCTGACGATGTGGTAGCCAGCTCAGACTCGTCTCCCTCGAACAATCTACGAGGGATGCGCTGATAGTCATCAGACCCGGGAATTTCCTCACCAGAATCACTCATGGTTGATCCTGCCGCTAAATCACGCAGAAGACAGCGAGGACTAGGAGGAAAAACAGCAGCAATAAACGGTGAACCCGATGTAAGAGAAAGGAAATCAGCTCCTAATCTCAATTCAGACACAGGGTCCGAAAAAGGCCAGTTGAACTCAACTGGTTCTCCAAAGGGTTGCTCGGCGAGGACCGGTCCCCCGTCAGGGAACTCGGAAACAACAGGCTGTTGTGGTTCAACAGAAGGCTGAGAAGCCTCTGAAGAATCGTCCATGTAAGGACTACCAGTAGACGAAACCGAAGGTTCCGCCACCGTGGAAAAAGACTAGAAGAAGAGAGCAAACACACACACGGGTTGAAAACGAGTTAAGACACACGATCAAACAGTCACAAGCAACGTCTAAATGGGTGTGTAATCGTGGGAGATTGATTTTACCACATTGGAAAATAAACGAATTCTACCGTTTCATGTTTTAAGAGTCGAGAAACGATAAAAAGATGACTCTATCTCTTTCAGAGTTGATACAAGCGTGAAAGGACAAGCGCTTGACGGTCTTTTCAAGTTTAGGGAGTCAGAAAAGACCAAATGACTGCTCGGGAAAAACTAGGCACAAAGGGTGTACCAAATATCCGTGAACTGCAATATACACCTTGGTTTCAATAATGAAACAGAAATCGACCAAGGACTTTCCGTACGTGCAGGTAGTCTCCCCGAATGCTGTGTTCGGTGTATCACGGGTATAGGGCGGCAAACTCGGCTTCCTGTGGATAAAGGATTGAAAACCTAGAGAGGTCTCCCTTTATATACGTGACGGTACGGGGAGCACAAGTCCGTACTAGTGCTGTCTAAAGCCAACAGGCGAACGACAGCTGCTAGGTTTAACGACGCCGGAACACGTCTCTAGCCCAGACCTTCTAAATATGTTTCGTTAAGTTCCAATGCTGCCTTAGGTTAATTGAATAAATTTTACAGTTGATCTTCAATTAAGTTTCAATTTCCAGGCCCTAGCGTATGTAGTGTCTCGAAAGACTCCTAAATGCAAGCTATATGCCACAGTGCAACATTTCGTTCGATGAAAACTAGTTAAATAAGAGTTGAGAGCTTTTATACAAACGAAATGAACGGAATACAAACAACAATGTCTCTAATGCAACTAATGCAATTGCACACTTTTCATTCACACACTAATCACTAGCGATATGGAAAAAGATCGCAATTTGCACTAATTAACAAAAGCAAGCGAGATTTTTTTTTTTGATTTTCAATGTTTAATGGCTAATGTGCACTGAAAACAAAAGGAACAATTTGAGAAATGATATCCAAGAGAGCGAAACAAACAACATTCACTCAACAAAGCAAGCAACCAAATCTCTAAATCGACCCAAAGTCCCTCAAAGCAAAGAAAGACTCGAAAACTTCCGATGGACCATGTGATCTAGGTCCAAAGCAAGGGCAAACGAATTCTGAACGAAGGAATGAACAATCACTCAAAAGACGCAGAAAAACAATCAAAGACTGTTAAAAGAGCATGGAGAACCAATCAACAAGTTGACAGGACAATCAAGACACCAAAACTCCCAAGGAGGGCTCGATACACTAAGCCACTAGATGCCCTAGTGCTCAAATCGTGAAATCGGTAGATAGAGGCAAACAACCAAAGGATAGCGGTGAATTCCAGCCAAACAAGACTCCAACACACTCAGACAATCAGGAAATCAAGAAGAAAAGTACTGGTCAAGCTCAGAAAGCTAAAAAATGAAAAAACTCAAAAAAGTCACAGGGGTGGTGCGACTGTGGACTTGAAACTGGCGCCAGAGGCCGATTGGCGCGAGACAGACAAATGCAACAAGCGCCAAGTGGCGCGACTGTCGGGTTAAAACCCGCGCCAGTCGAGTTCTTCAATAAAAATTAAAAAACAAGCTACTCTGAAAGTAGACCAATACAAGCTAAGCAAACCAAGAAGCTAAAATAATGAAAGAATCCAACCCAGAAGGTTCATCAAGCAAGGAGAAACAATCAAAGCGAACCAATCATAAACGAGACAAGGAAAACCGGACGATCCCCAGCGGAGTCGCCAATTTGTTGAGGAGGTAAATCCCCTCTGCGGACAGAGGCGATCCCTACTAGCCCAACAGGGGTCTAGCAACAAACAAACAATGCTATGACGCAAGCTCCTAATTACGAATGAAAGACTTGGGATAGAAGCCTACCTGGATTCCAACGCTATGATCTGAAGAAGAAGTGTCCCCGTCCTTTAGCCCTGGCAGATCACAATCCTTCCACGATCTCCGCAGATGAACACCTGCACATAGAAGAAATGAACAGATACAAGCATAGGAACCAGCATACGTAACTAAAGATCGGTCAGAAAAGATATAACTCGCATTAACATGATGGAAAACGGAGTGGAACCATAATCATAGTCATCTATTAAGTAATAAACGAATAGAAGTTACAACCAAGTTCTGACGTCGCAGCTTCCTTCGAACGGGTCCCCGGTCGTACACGTCTCGCAAAGCCCGCCAAGGAAAGGGAAAACCTCTCCAGAGTCTCGTAACAATGGTCTCCTCGCTTGAATGGGCCTTAAGGGAAAGAAGGGATTCTTTACAGCACAAAGGCACTTGGGAATAGGGAGATGCAAAGCTTCATCACTTCAAGACTAGCTTGCCATGGATCTGAGCAGGCTTTTATAGATGGGGAAGGAGGGAGTTGGGATCCCTATTATTATGGGATTGGCCCTATCAACAAGGAAGGTTCCATGGGAGGTGGCAAAACCAATTCCCTTCCATAGAACTCTCGCAGCCAAACCTCCCAACTCAAGATAGGCAGTGGTTTATGAGTTTGTTTGAACTCAACTTCCGCCATCCATATTTAAAAAACAGTCCCTAAAATGGGTGGCGCGATTGCTGCTCTATGACAGAGCGCCAAGTGGCGCGACCTCTTTACAGGATTTCCCTGATTGGCGCGAGCACTGAACTGTCTACCCGTGCCAATGCAAAAAGAGTTGTTTTTCATGGATTTTGCAAGGAGATGTCTCAAGGGGAAATGAAGCTCATACTCACAGGGATGCATTGATGATGTTTTCAAGGCATGACAGTGTTCACAGGTCACATAATGGGTCCTCCATTTTGCGGGATGGGGAATGGTAGGGACGGTGACAAATTACCGTGTAACACTAACCGACCAAAGGCGTAGTGACCAGAACGATGGACCAACCCCTATCTACTTCATTCATTTTAATTCACATATGAAAGGGAATGTGTCACACATTAAACCCAGTAAACTTACAAGAACAGAGAGAAAACACCATCAAGAACAAAACACCACAAGGATCCCGACAAGTGTCAAAACCATCTCCCTTAGCCAAAATATGAAAAATATGGCCAATGTTGCCAAAAGTCTCCAAGAGTCCAATCCTCTCCAACTCCCAAATGATCGAGAAATTACAATATATAGATCACTCTAACCCCTTTCCCCACCTCTAGGGGTCAAATTCCCTCTTCAGGGATCAGTTTCAACCAATTCGAATCATGGAACTACAATCTAGGCAGCTAACAACTTGCCTCTAAAAGAGTGGGAACTGATCCATTTACATGATTTTTACTTTTTTGAGAGTGAATATTCTAGAATAGATAAAAATAAGCCAAAGTTACATAACCATCAATTGCATCATAAAACTGTACCACCCACAAGCAAAACTGGTCCAAACTAGCCGAAAATCAGCCTGAAGTTGAGAATTCACCAAAAATTTAAGTGGGTCGCATGCCCCAAACAAGTGGGCCGCATGCCCGAAACAAATGGGTTTACAGATTCTCATCCTGATTTAAAGGATCTCCGGCATCCAAATTGAGCTCATGATAGCTCGTTGGAAATCCATGGATGTTGGCTATCCAACCCAAGTGGAATTTCCCAATTTGGAGCTCATTTTCCCCTCCAAAACTTCATTCTCCCAAAAGTACTTCCTGCTGGTGCAAAAGGTGGCAGCAAGGTGGTTTTCATGGTGTTTTTGAGCTTTTTGACCATCCAGAATCTGATGAAATGCTTCGGTAATGCCTGAGGATGCATAACTTATCATGAAAAATCCAAAAATGCAAAGATTTCCTTCAGCAAGTGTCCCAAAAAAAAGTGAGCATATGAGTGCGAGACCCACTTAACTGAAAAACCTGTTTTTGAGACCAAAATTTCAAAATGTCAGGAAAAATTTCTCCGAATTTGCTCAAATTCTGAGTAAGACTCCACTGGCATCTTCCTACCCGAAGCACGCTGTATCTGAGGGATCAGCCTTTTCCGCTGCTGCATGGTCGCCAACCTCCTTCGGCACTTTTATTCTGTTGCGTACATGCATGCGAGCCCATAATAATGTCTCTTTCATATGACGAACATGTCTTTGTTTCTATCATGATCCCAGAATGTACCTACTCGATGAAGAAGGCGAGACCCCTTCCCACGCCATGTGGAGATAGTACGCGCTATCGATGAAGTCAACGAGACCCCCTTCCACCCCAGTGAGCATAGTACTGCCGTGATGTTGCAAACAAAGTCCCGTGGCCTCTCTGATATGTTACCACTACTAGTGCACTGCTATGCTCCATCTCAGTACATCAACCTCAACGGTTGAGTCACTGTCCTGCTCATATCCTTGCTCATAAACTGAATCCATCTCTGACATGGCTTTGAAAACAAGTTTTCTGCAATATGGATGCTCATATAGGTGCAGTGAAGGCAAAGTCTTAATGTTTGTTCAAAACCAAATGAATGTCACACATGTACCCAAGTATCAAAGAAAAACAAAATCATCATGAGGATGGCTCTGCTTTAATGGCATAATAACTATCACTGTTTCGATCACAAGTAAGTTTGACAATGAGTACCAAATGCAAATGTGTGGTCAACTTTGTGATGATGGCCAAAATCTGTCAAAGGAGGAAGCAAACATAGGACAGTGTTTCATCAAATGGGAAAAAAGAATATCATGACAACGACCATATGAAACAAATGGAGATGACAGTAGCAATTGAATGATGATGACATCAGTGGTATGGTGATGGAGGCTTTATACTACCAACATAAGACTGCAGAAAAGTTGTTTAGAGGCAACAACAATGATAATAAGATAATCGAGGACGTGCAACATCGTGTATACAACGTGCTAGGGCATGAGACTATCATTCACAAAAGTTTTCAAACCTTCACAAACTGTCCATATACTTTCAAAACCCTTGAGGAATTAATGTGCATGTAAATGTAGGATTCTCTCCAAGCATGGCTTATTGCCCAAAATCAATAATATCATAATCATGCTAAAAATCCATTGAACAATGATTAAAACCTATTTGGAAGCTTTTGGAGTCGATTAGAATCGAATCTGGGCGCAAAAAATGAATTTTCTGGGTTCTGATTTAAGTGGGTCGCAACCACTTCAAGTGGGTCGCATCCAATTCAAGTGGGTCGCATCCACTTCAAGTGGGTCGCATGCCTCTTGCCACATAAGCAGATTTTACAGAAGCTTTTGGAGGCCTTCCCGGTGTCCAAATCGGGCATTTGATAGCTCGTTGGAAAGCTATTGGATTCTAATTTCCAACACAAGTGGAATTATGCAATTTGAATTCCATTTACCATGTCAAAAACCAAATATCCCAACACTAGTCAAAATGAGTAGAATGAGGCTGCCTCAAGGCAGAGCGCTGTTGCAGTCAACTTTTGAAGGTCTTTCTCAACTCCAAATTGAGCTCATGATAGCTAATTGGAAATTTATTTTTGTCTAGTTATCATTTGACTCATCATGCAAGTCATTTGGCCAAACATGCTAGGAGAAATCTTGATTTTCCCAAGGTCACTTCAGAGGTGCATTCAATTCTCCTGAGGCAACGGTAGTTTTGACATTTCTCTAAAACCATGATACCTGTGTAAAAAGTGAAGGAGGTTTTTCTTCCTTGGCATGTTGTGGACAAAAACCTCTCTTATTTTTCCAAAATTCATCTTTGATTGCTCTGAAACATCTTTTGAGTAACACTTATCCCGATGTGTGAAACAAGGGATTTTGTCGAAATGAAGAAAAATGAAGGGGATAAAGGGCTTCTAAATTCTTGGGGAAATTTTTGGAAGTAGGGAGGGATGTTAGGAAGCAGGGGAAAGTGGAATCTCAGAGATTGAGTGAGGGGAAGGGGTCCAAAAGGGAAAACACAGCCTAGCCTAGAAAATTGCCAAGTCGGTGAAACTAGGTTGTGCAAAAATAAGGAATTTGGGAATCTCTGATGGGTGTTTAATAAGGTATTAAGGATAGGGGAAGGTGTGTGAACATCAGGATACAAGGTTTTCCGATGATTTGACCATCCAAGAGAAATTACCTCCAAAACCCTAGGAGAGGGAAATGGACCTTTCCTAGGCACAACTGAAGCATGAACAAGCTGTAAAATGACTCAATGGAACTTGAAATGATGATGAAAACCCTCTGAATGATGGTACACTCAGCTGAATGGTGACATGGACCGACATCTGGACAACTTTGGAAAGAGTGAAAACAAACCCTAGACCTAATGCCTAGTGACCAAATTTTGCTTGAAGACTCATTGAAATGACAAAATTTGACCTTGACACCTTAAAATCACTTTGTAAGAGCATGTTTGATCACTGGAGGAAAGCTACAAAGGCTGACTCTAACAACTAACATACATGTGTTGTACATTATTATTTCCCAAATAACAAAATCATGCACTTTATAACATGATACTATGTGTTTATACATTATTATTTTCTGAATAACAAAATCATGCACATTATAACATGATACTTTATCAATTATCGTTGCAATTTTTCATGGCACTCTTTCACAGGTTTTCTTGTTGCCATTCAGCTAGCCATGCTTAATCTCATCAACGACACTAATCATAAATATGCATTGTTAAAAAAACAAAAATATTCACCTTCAAATTAATTTTAGTTTCATGCATACAATTTTGTCATGCATACAAGTATGTATAAATATTCATTAATGTGTATGTGTCAATAATGATTCGGGTAACAGTCCCACAAGTAACAATTCAACATTTCCAATTCTAATAATGTATTGTTACCAACAATCTGACATGTGAAGTAACTACGTGTTCACCACTTGCAATAATATTTAATAAAAAACCATTCATGCATATAGGTTTTACTAGTCAGTCATACAACACTAACTGTTCAATACCACTAACAATCTTAATGCATCAATGGCACGACTCATTCAAAAACTAGTCATTGGACAACTAGTCATTATAGTCAAGTCTCACTACTTGACCCGTTGTGTATTTTTAACATCTGAAAGGGTTCATTCAATTTCATTTTAAAACACTCTCATACTCTTCAAGGACTTTCCTCGTCTTTTGCATTCATGCATTAGTTTCACACACCATCACTATACATATTCATCTTTTTCAAGTAGCGCATGGTAGCTTTAATTATGTTCATTAAATGTATGAGTAATACGTCATTTACCCAAATGTTAATAGTCAACTCTCACTTTTACTAGTGAGTACTCAAGTTGTTCATAAGTACAACAAAGGTTTTGTTGTCTTTTATCCTCAACAGGATTTCAATGTTATGAAAACCGTTTTGCACCAGCATTTATTACTTGTTAGTCTTCAATGTAGTTATAAACATAAATCACACATCTCATGTCAAAAGTAGACTACTGCATATATCAATCAATATGTATATTTCTATAATAATATATCAATCAATATGTATATTTCTAGAATCATAACTTAACTGATGTCCATTGGTAGCATACCTCAATTTATTTTCTCTTAACAAATCCCAAAGGCACCAATGCTGCAACCTTTAGCTCTGATACCACTTGTAACATACATTGATATTTTCACATGGAAATGCGAATTAAATTTTTTTATACAAGCTATCCACGGGTAACAATCCAAATCACTATTAAATATTCCTTACTCATCATTAGTTAGAATGTTCACCAGTTCATAGTGTAACCTTAGTATAAGAATAGTAAGTTTCTTAACCATTAACAACCTCTATTGTAGTATATTAACATAAAACTGTATGATGTAACCTTGTATTGATTTCATCATTCTTGTAGTCATCACATACTTTACATTATGAACATCATAAAAAAAATGAATCAACATCATCATCTTGAAACAATAATCAATCACATCATTGCACACCAATATATCCTGGAAACCCCGTAGGGTCAAAACCAGCAAAAAATTAATTTCATTAATAAATGCTCATGAGGGTGTTCAACCCTCACTCAATGGCTTATAAGGGAGACCATCCCTTAACCATCGTTATAAATCTTACAAAGAAATATACAAATATCTAGCTTAAAGCCATTACAATAAATATGATAGCATTTACCCACTAATTTTCATATCTTTATATCTTCATATCTTGCAGGCATGAATGTGCCTACAATGGACCATCGTACATTGGATCATCCTGCAGCTCACACTCATCTACGTGAAACATAATCATTTACCTGCTTCCATGTTAAGCATAATATTTCCTTCTCATAAGTCACCATCATTTCCTGTCATTGATGTCATCAAAAAGATTTTATAGCATGATTAGATAAAGCCTTAATCAATAAATAATCAATATTTAAGTGATCCTTTAACATTATTCATGTGCATACATGAGTTGTGAATACAATATCACACTATGATTTCTTCTAAAATCTCTACCTTAGGGTGAGCAAGTAATTATCAATTCATATCAAATAATCCCACATTATTATGACACTTCTCACACACGATCACATTCATACAAGACAATTCACTACCACTGTCCAGGAATTCCTTCAATAGAAAATGACACAGGGTGCATTCCTGTTACTTAAACTATAGCAAAAGAACCAACCCTTCAGCTATTGTTTTTGGTGCTAAATCTAACATGATGAATGTTGTTCCTATGCATACAATGCATAAAGTTTCTAAAATAAATTCCCAAAAGAATACTTAGCACAATAGAGAATGCAAACACATGTTTCCTTTTCAAGGAAATATAACATAATAGGCATGAAAAGACATGGTTTATTTTGCATAAAAATAATGGAATAAAGCATAAGAATACATCTCTTATTCTCCAAATTTCATACCAACATTACCCATATATATATATTTCAAGGAACCAAAACATTACTTTAGTTTTTGTACATGTAATTCATCTTCTTTGCCAAAGAATCTTTTCCAATGTAGGATAACAAAACATGTTATCATTTCCCACATAAAAATGTATATTATTTCCAATGAAATCTAATACAAATATTGCATGGATATACATGATCTTATTCCAAAAGAAAACTAACATAAACTAACATAATAGTTTTGTTAGCATAAATGTACTCACATATTTTTCCTAAAGATTAAGATAGCTTAGTATTTCTTTTATCCATGCAAAAGACATACCTCTATAACACAATGGCTATTCTTGGTACATGAAAGACAAATAACTCTCCCTCTTTTTGCATGGAAGAGAGATATATTTTCCTTTAATGTAGGCAACACATATGCTCTTCTTAGAATTCTATCATCATGAAATACTATTTTAAGGAAAAAGATTAACATAATACCAATGTTTTCAAGAGATTATTCTTTTTAAGAAAATTAACATAGTAAATTTCCTTATGTCTTTTACCATGGTATATCTATCGGAACAGTATCCTTTTAAAATATTAGCATAAGAATCTTTTCAAGAACTAACATAGATTATGGCTTTTACCATGGTATTTCACTAAAATCAATATCTTTCTAAGAGATTAGTATAATATCAATCTTTTCTAGAAATTATTCTTTTCAATAAAGTTTAGCTAAATAACCACATACTCTTTTTCAAGAAATTCATGTGGTTAATTATTTTTTACATAAAAATTTCTCTGCATGCCTACATATCATGGAACAAGGACTATTGGTATGAGAATACACAATATTACAATTAAGTAAAACCATGTTTTACTCTATATTTATGTTTTGAATTTAAAATTCAAAAGCATTAATAGTTGCAATTCAATGCATATTTTATATATTTCATTGGTCATATATTATTAAATATCAATAATTTACTATTAATTTATCAAACCCATATATATAAAGTATCCATGGCAAGCCAAATGCTAATAGCACATTGGAGAATGCAACAAATTCTATCCTCCAATATAAATGCATATTTAATTATAGTGAAAAGGTTAAGGTAAGAGAATGCGTACTCATATGAGATTTCCAAGAACTATCATCATGAAACCATTGTCATGAAATACGAATACACTAAAATAGAGATTCTTACCAAACCACTCTTGGATCTCAAAAAAGGAATAAACAACTCCTCAAAGAACATAAATAACAACATCTCCTCTTCTGAAGTCGATCCTTCCAGATTCAACATTACCACTCTGGACTCTCAATAAGGAAAAGAAAAAAAACAAAATTACCTATTCTCAGGTTGACCCTTCCTTCCAGATTCAGAATTTTCATTGGAAATTCACGTTCTGCCTCCAAGATGCAGTTTTTGGCAGAGTTCAGGTGAGCATAATTCCCTTTCACTCTATGCCTTCATGATCCTAAACTATTTTTAATTTTTCCCAATGAAAAAATACCTTTAATCCTTAAAGTATTCCGTTCCAGCGAAACCCCTTCCTCAATTCTTGTTCCATCATCAAAACAACATGAAATATTTTATTCCACTCCTCTCTTACCTATTTCACCCCTCTATGCAAAGAATCAATACACAATTATCAAGAATTCAGTTTCAACTGATTCTTGATTAAACAGTTAAAGTAAAATTTATTTACCATGTGTAAATACATAAGTTTGAGTAGGTATGTTACATACTCCCCCTCTTGAAGAAAACACTATCCTTTGTGTGCTTGTCTCACTGAAACTTAAACTCATACTCATGATTTAATAATATAGACAACCCAAGGGGGGTCCTTCCCCTTCACAATGAAATACTTTCATTTCCTTAAATTCCATTAATTGAAACAATAATGTTTTTATCCACGGTCATAAGCATGTATAGCTCAAAGAAATTTCCATTTCCATTTTTAACTACTTATCCATTATTCAATTCATAAAAATATATAAAAATCTATATCCCAACTTACCATTACTTCCCAATTACTATTGGAAGTAATGATGGCTTTTACACAAGTTCTCTGAGAATGGTTGAACAACCCATCAACACTCCATGAAAAGTAACCTGTAATGTATGACTAACAAATTCATTCACATTAGTCACACCATTTCAAATCAAATGAAATACTTTAAACTATCATTCATTCATTCAATTTCAAGTGATATTTTAGTCACAATACTCTTCTAGTCTTCAGAGAGCACTAACCCTCTGTTCATGATAAATCATAAAAATTATAAATCACTACACCGCATGAAAACTGTCTTAGCTCCTGCTAACGACATTCATACAGTACTTCAAAAAGTACTCAGAGAGCACCTAGCTCTCTAATCGTACCAATGGTCAATCAATGCACCATGGGAATATCCTAGCCTCTGCTAAGACATTCAAACAAATTAGTAATAAAATAAATTAACTTATACATTCAGTCATTCATTTCCCGAGCGCTAAGCTCCTTTTCTCTAAATATCTACATAAGATATTTACAAAATCATATAAAAACACATTTTAATATAGCACATAACTTATTACTTAAATTTTTTTTCTATGAGAACCACAATGGTAAACAAAATGCTCCTCCCAACCCATGGGAGTTGGTTTCCACAACCAAATCGAGTCATTTTCACATCCAGAGTGTTATGTGACAAAAAACCATTACAGGTCCAGTATGGAATTCCACTGGCAACCCATCTCGAGAATTCTAATGACCACTCAAGTTCCAGTATAGGATTCCTCTTGGAAACATCATGCCTATTCCTCTGACATCGTTCCGTCTATAAGGAATTTTGGACGTCCTCCAACAGGCTCCAAAATCAATAAATTTTCCTTAGGTTTTCCCCTCTTCACCATCTTGGCCAAATATTTTCCCCTAATGAGATCATATATCTCTAGGGAGAGGAAATCTGGTCAGGTAAGTGCCATCAACCCCTTTGGGAAGGCAATCACCGTTAACCTAAGGCCTACTAGCCTTTCAAAATTGTTCACAATAGTCTGGCATGTTAAATTTCTCTTTTAGAATTCGTTTCCACATTATTTTACTTAATGAACCATGTGCACTTTATACATTATACTTGCCCTTAACATGGGTCCAATGATATCTAGATTAACATGAAACATGAATAACATACATGTGTTCTACATTATTATTTCTCAAATATAAAAATCATGCACTTTATAAGATGATACCATGTGTTTATACATTATTATTTCCCGAATAACAAAATAATGCAAATTATAACATCATACTTTATCAATTACCATTTCAATTTTTCACGGCACTCTTTCACAGGTTTTCTTGTTTCCATTAAGCTAACCATGTTTAATCTCATCAACGACACTAATCATAAGTATGCATTATTAAAAAAACAAAAAAAAATCATTTTCAAATTAATTTTTGTTTCATGCATACAATGTTGTCATGCATACAATTATATATAAATATTCATTAATGTGTGTGTGTCAATAACGATTCCGGTAAACATTCCAAGTACTCTTAATGTCAAC